>CM056590.1:38723451-39215951 GCA_029721435.1 Gymnothorax reevesii
AGAGTACTGACCCCGAACAGAATCTTGACATAAAAAAAAAAAAAATCAAATAAAGCCTCTATGGTTATGGAACCAATCCTATAGACGGATAAAACTAAGAATGTGTGCAAACATAACGGAAAGAGAAAAGTCAGGAGAAAGGAAGGAACAGCCCAAAGGCCACAGCATTCCACACCCGGGAAACTTGGGCATGTTTGGTTACCAAAGGAATTGGTTCCCTTGTATTATACGTTATCAATTGCTTATTTCCATATTGCCTTGGTATTGGCCTGAGGGTTACCGTATTGGCCCGAGGCCACAGGCCGAGGCAATGCCAAGGCAATGCGAAAATAAGCAATTTATAAGATTTTATAATTTATTAATTTATTGATAATTTATTGGTCAAGTCTGTTGCGCTATCACGACAATATTATGACCGTGACTTCTGAAGTACGTGACTTCAAGACTCATTAATGAGCTGAATGCTGGGTCCGCAACTGTCGTCTGCTTCTCTGAAGAGAGCGAATGCCACAGTTGTCAATGGTTACTTGTGCACACGCTGAACTCGGCCAATACAGGTCGGCCAAAACAAGATATATTGGCAGGCAATTTTTACTGTATGCGGGCAATAACATACATAACCAATTAATAATTACAGATAATGACACTGCTCACAAAAGCAGCAGGATGAATTCTACATCGTTAAGGACTGCAGCCCTTCCTCAGATACAGTCGAATACTTCAAAACTTACTGAATAGCGCTTCACAGCGCAGGTGATAGACAATGACCCGAAACAGACTGAACAAGCATAGACGTGAAGTCCTTCACCCGACTTGAATTCAACAGAGTCAGCACTTCACCTGCTCAGGGGCAAAACTGAAGGCAAAAAGTCAAAAGCACCAGCAAAAACAAGGCCTGACAGAATCACGAGCGAAGAAACACAGCATCTGATGACGTCCATGGGCTCCATTTTAGTTTTCCCAGTTACCTTCGTGCCCTGAAATGGGGGTCAGGGGCTTAAAAGTGTATCAAAGGTTGGACATCCAACACGCTTCATAAAATACATGCCTAAACCCTCACAACAGACAGCCCGCTCTTAAACCGTATTCAAGCATATCCAAATTCACCGAGGTTGCATACAGAACCAATGATGTCCGAGTTCAAATGCTTCTGAACCTGACTTCGTGTACGACATTGCCTCCTAACAGCTCCATGTTCCATCTCAACTTTATTTTAAAGTTTGAAATCTTTTCACAGTGAACTGGAAATGAACCATCACTCAAGGGCCACAAAGTCTACAGTCTGTCTCCCAGCCTCCACGTCCTGATACCAGTCGTGGCTGAATTCTGCGGAGATTTCATAACCTTTCAGTCAACTTCTTTAAGGAATCTAAGAAAACATTTCCCCCCCGAACAGCAAATGCACTCACGAGTAGATACATTTAGAGACGCACCAGGGGATATCAATTAGCAGATTATCTCCCAAATTATTTTTCAGTGATTTTTAGAAGAAATGCTCCTAAACAGTAGAAACCAGTTTTTGGTATGCAGCTCTGAAATGCAAGCCTGACAAAGATGACAGAGGGGAGTGCTTCTCTCATTTTGGAACTACAACATGACTGCGACAGGCATGGATATGGATAACCCACAAGGCAGATCATCATAAACACAGCCCATGATATTCCATTCAGTTGCAAAAATGAGGGATGTGATCTAGTTGACCCATCAATAGACATAGAATATCTAAACTAACAGCAATTTATCAATGCGAAGACTATGTTCGATATTCCAATTCTTCCCAGTGCGCTGATATTGCGATATTGTGACATTCCAATTTGTGGAACTGAACATGAAAGCAATTATCAATGAACTATTGACTGTATTGGAATGGAAAGATCTCTACAGATGGAAATCAAACTCACTTGACATTATACAGAGAAGCTGGAGTCAATAGACGCAGGCCAGCTTCCTGAGTGTTGGACTTGAGATGTCAATCAATACAGTAACCTTGGTGTGACAGCAACAGAGAGCGTCGGTCCCAGCTGTAACCCCAGCCCAGTTGCACTTCCTGAGGCTGGTTCAATATCAGCAATAACAACACAAGGCAAATTTGCTTCTGAATAGCCTGAGCACAGTACACGCAGTAAAACACATTTAAACAAGGACCAATCCCAGCCCTCTGCTACGGTGAGGTCATCAATAGAATCCAGCTCTCGAGCGAGGCACCACACTTTAGCTCCTATGATTAACATTACTCACTTTAAAATCACACAGTATTTACTGTGAGCTCTTATTGCTGCTTTCTCATACATTTTTTAATGTACTTGCATGTACAGCGAGTTCTTTTATACACTTGTCTAAACTGAATCGTTTTTAGCTTGAGCTTTAATATTTTCGTTGTTCGATACGGTTTCACAGCGCTCTCTGAATAATGTATGCAGTACAAACTGGAAAATGTAATTTTTACACTACCTTCATGAGGAAGGGAAGAACAGCGGGGCACTTTATAGAAGAAGCGAGGAGTTTTATTCAAATCAGTTTCAAATAATTTAAAGCATGTTATGGTAAAACAACAAATTCTAATTAATTGCCATTACATGGAAAATAAACGTATGGATAAATTTTACTTTTAGAGCTAATTTTGTAATATAGTGCTGGAGCTACTCAATAATGCATTTGAAAGAATTCAAAACATCAAACACAATAAACGAAGATCTTTTGTCATCACTTTATGAAGTAACTTCCAATTGCTTTCAGCAGATGAATTCTGGCAGTTACTCTCGGAGTTGTCCGCGTTATGCTAGTGCAGGACTATGGGACAGATACGAATATCAGGGGGTAGACAAGGGTCTGCGATTTAAAATGCCTGTCAACAAAGATAAATTTACTTTATCATTGTTCGGCAACACTTAGCACACTGCTCAGCAGGCTACATCCTGTCAGACTCATCTTGACGTGTAGGAAATCAGAAGACATACAACTCACTCAGATACTCTAATCTAAGGGCAATTTCAGTCTGAATGTAGGAGGAAACCAGAGTACCCAAACATGGGGAGAACACAGGCAAACTCAATTCAGAGACACCCCAGGTCCACAATCTTCTTGCTGCTAGTCGACAGCACCACTCACTGCACTGCTGCCCCGCCACCTACAAAGATGGCACAAACTTTTAAAGGGCGCATCCTGGCTGATTTAAAACGTAAAATGCACCCAATTTTGAGATACTATATAGGATTTTTAGTCACTTTACGTATTTTAACCAATATAACACATCGGTCGGTGCCGGATATACCTGGTTTAATATCAGTATTTTAGGCAGAATTTGTCTGGCGGGAAAAAAAGCTTGCGATCTGAATCTCCCAGGGAAAATGACTTTCTCTGACGCCCATAGGCGGCGCTGGTCATTCTGTTGATAGTGGATATACTCGTAGGTTGCGTTAGTGTTTATTTTTGCGATTTTGGGGGTTATTTGAAGTAGTTGGCCAGAACGGTCAACAGGCGATTCCATATCAGATTCACTGTTGTTTAGCTGCAATCGGTAAATGTCAGTGACCGTGCACAGATCCATGCAGGCACTGGGTCTCTCAGCGCCCTGGATATGGGGAACCGCAGGTGATGTCACGAATCTGGATCAATATCGCTAAATACTCCCTGGGGATTTTTCCAGACACTTCTGGTAAGTTTCAAAAATTGTTCTATACACGGACTACCCTTGGCAAAATAACCCTTAGGATTTAGTGTATAAAAACACAATTTTTTAGTCAAAAAGAGACGAATTTGGTCCAGGATATGCCTTTTCAGGTGACATTTAAACTACAAAATATGACTGTTATTGACTAGGAATTAATATTTTTCCCGAAAAAGAGACATATTCAATCCTGGGAAATAAGCACTTTCAAAGAAGCAATTTCCCGGGAATCCCAGGAAATTAACTTGTTTTTAAGGTATAATTTTTTCTCCTGTCATAATTGGTCATAATTCAGGGAACACCATTCTTGACAAAGAGACGTGGGTCCCAAGCATGACTGATTTAATGTTTTATCTGGTGGTATAATAATTAAAGGCACAAAAACGTAATTTCAACATTAATCAATATTATAACATTATAAATGGCGCAAACCGCATGAAGCTTGATGTTCGCTGCAGATGAGGGTCAAAACGCCTGTGATCTGTCGCTGTCTGACTGTACAGCCTCGTCGAAATGATATTTTACAATTCTGCATATTATGAACTAATGGAATTCGTTAAGGCAAGTAGTTTGGCGTTTTTAAAGTCATGGTCTTGAGCTCAGATAGATTCCATAATCTGCTCGCATTCAGACGCTGCGGGTGCGTCTGCAGGAGGCCGGCATGGTGTGTGCCGCAGTGTCAGACTGTCGGCTTAATAAAGTCAGCGATCACTCAAAGTTAAAAGGCAAAGCTATAAAACACATCCACTCACTTGGCGTGAGGTTTCAGATGGATTCTTCAGAAGATTTTTCTTTATTCAGCGAGAGCTGCATTTCACCAAAGCTCGCTGCATCTCTGTCTGAAGTGTTTTGCATAAAGTATGAATCCAGTGCTCTTGTAGGTTTGAGCTCTCACCTGGAGTTTTGTCTGTGATTTTAAATGTAAGTGAGCCGACTGTCGAACCTCAGTCTAGCGCATTTGATCCCTCCCTCAGACAGTGCAGCGCGTCCTCATTATTTGATACTTTGACATGGGCTATTGTGAGGCATTTCCACTCAAAGCTGATATCAGAATTCAGGTTGTGTTAGTCTAACTCAGATTATAGAGCCACATGTTACTTAACTAACTGCGTTAACGGTCAGAAGTGCTTGAATTCAGGGCATTTTGTGATTGTTAATCAATTAATTAAAGTACTCTCTTTCCCTGCAGGCATACACACAGACACACATACATAGCTGTTCCGCCTGCGCACACACACAGCTGTTGAACATGTTTTAAGAAAGTAAAATAGGCCTTCATATTTTATAAATATATTCCATTATTTTATAAATTTTTTTAAATATTTTTTCCCGGTTTCACATTTTTCTATTTCCCGGGAAACGGGAAATGGTTTGGAGGTCAAACCCCGGGAATACCGTTTTCCGGGATTAAACCCCATTATTGACTACCATCTATTAAGTCTGTCATTACACAACACAATCAAACAAGTGAAAGTGTTCAATATTTTGCTCATTTTTTCAGGACTCAAGCATTTAGTTTCCACTGCATGCCTGAGCGCGTCACCGATTCGATCTCTGTGTGATGTGAGCAGCTGGCACCATACTCTGCACTGCAGTCAGTCATTAATCCAGATCTGACCCATTTAAAGTTGATCTCTTAACTATCACCTGCCTGAGTCCAAGAGGCAGCACCTCTGAATTGGCCCAGGCCACTGAAAAATACCGACAGAGCCTGAGTTTAATCAATTTTTTGAAGTTGTGATTTATTGAGGTTGAGGTGCGATGAACTGTATGACCGCCGTTTACTGCCAGATGTGAACACAGCATTTCCTCTGCAAATCGACGACAGAGGGCGAAATGAACGCCATTTTCGGAAGCGACAGCAGGCACACAGAAACAGCTGAACAGCGCTAATGAAGGGCTTCATGAGACATTATTGCAAGCAAGTTCAGCGAAGTGTGTGCACACGTTGAAGTAACCCCGGTTTCAGCTTTAATTGACAGCGGGTAAAGAAGGGTTTTCTGGGCAGCCTTTGGTCGCATGAGGGGCCAGGCCAAGAGCTAACTGAATGATCCACATCAGCGTTTTTGATTGGGCCTTTAATTTCTTCCCAGCTGATTAAGGCTTTACATCAAAACTGGCAAGCTTGAAAGAGCCCAGTCCCATTCTGTACTGATCTCAGTTCAGCTGCAGCAATTTCAAAAACCTCCAATTTTGTCTTTTTGTCCTCCTGAAAAATTCCTTTCTTCAGTTCCATTCGCCATGTACAGAACTGACACTCTGTTTCACAAAAAAACATCACGGGAACTAAAAACCCCACAAGACTGAAGTCAGAAATCAAATTACAACAAGGGGAGAGCCAGTGTATGAACAAATTTAACAGCCATTCTTTTCTGTCCGCTATCTCTTGGGCTTTTCATTTAAACTGCACAATGCAGGCTCCCTCAGTCAGTGAACTTTTTTCTACACGAACGACTATAATGAAACCGGCCGCTAGCGCATGACGGCTAAGCTATGCTCCGTCGTCTTAGCATTCCTCTCGGCGCATGAGCCATTACCCACCTCTGCTCCATGGCTTAAACCCTCGAGTTAAGCTGTGGATAAAAGTGGCGATGAGCTCAAATTAAAAACGCCACTCAGAGTGGCTTGTTGGAGCCAGTCACTTTTCTTTGCTTGCCGTAAGCTCGACCTTCCCTGCCCAGTCTTCATTAGTCTTTCTTTGCTCTTCCATGAGGCAGAAGCAGTTTCTCCATTATTGCCGTCAAGGGACCGACCAGCCCCTTCTAGCCACTCACAGTTTGTGTCAAACAGTGAGAGGGCCGCAACACCAGCTACCCTCCCCAACTGTTCTCCACCTGTCAGCTAGCAACTGTCCATTCAGCCGGATAGCTCACTCAGGAAAGCATCGCGTTGCGAAGCAGAAGTGACTATCACGTTGCGGGTTCGAGCCCCGCTTTGTACCAGCCGGCAGTGGTCGGTAGCTTTTTCAGAGCAGCGCACAATTGGCCATTGCGCTACAGGGTTGCGAATTGGGAAGGGACTGTAGGGAAGGAATAGTTGCCTTGTTCATTGCTCAAGCACCTCCTGTTGGCCAGACGGGCGCTCATCAGGAAGACTCTAAGCGTGATCATATCCAGGTATCCTCCGCCCTCGTTCTGAACTTGCAAAGATTCAACCAATGAGAGTATAAGAAGCGGTGGCTGACAGGCACATGCTTCGGAGGAGAGCCGCAAACAGTCTACACTCTCCTGACTTGGCAGCAAGGGGTCACATGCGAGCAAGACTTGTACATAGTTCACCAATTGGGCATTCCAGATTTCGGCAGGATTGGAGATGCCAAATTAAAAAAAAAAAAAAAAAAAAAAAAAAAAAAAAAAAAATCGCTATGCAACACTGCATTATACAGTTAAAACATAAAGATAACACTGCTTTTAGTGGACTTTCAACTCCAAGCTCAAACTGCAGATGGGGTTGGGAACAGGGACTGCTTACATACGGTGCTCATCTTGATGAATATGACTGGCACACAATACCAACAGCAGTCACCAGAGGAGTGGAATACAGGTTTAGAAAGTCATCCCGTCACCCTCCCCTCCACAATTAGCGAGTGAGAACAAGTCTTCATTCAGATAGAACTTCTAGGTGAGACCAGCAGGCTGAATTTCAGGGAAGACCACACCGAGGGAAGGCTTTCACCCTCTGACCCCAGGATTTATAAACCTCTGGCGTGCACACAGCCTGTTGCTATGACATGAATCGCATCCCCGACAGCCCAACTCACCCCGAGGATGGACAGACACTCACCTGAAGCACCACAGAACTGTGGGTGTTGCTCGTGAAGAACCTCGTGTTGCCCGTCTTCGCTGCCTGAAGGTGAGTGGACACGCCCATGTCGCTGCTCCCCAAAGACACTTTCATATGAGGGTCGTCCTCATCCACCAAGGATCTGCAGGGGCGAAGAGGAGACAGGTAGGCCCAAAGCAGACCAGCATCCACGCTGTTCATCCTCAGCGCACAAAGCTAGGAGTCACTCCTAAATCACATTCCATCTGTTACAAGCATCGTCCAAACAGGACCTAAAATCAGGATGATTTCAGCAAAGCAATTAGAATTATAGAGATCTATTGAATGTGGCACAATAAACTTAGGTTTACAAATAGCCTCCCAGACTAGACAATTAACAGTTTGTTTATACGTATCCCAACTTTTCATAGACTAATCACGGCATGAATTCTTGGAATTTTACCAGTCGGGGCCAAGACATTTACAACAAACTAGAGAAAACAAATAGACCACAGTGTCAAAGCATGAATACTCCAACGCAGTCTTCCTTCAACTGCATTCCACAGTATCCGACCAACGGTCACAGCCTTCGAGCTGAGGACATCTCAAGGAGGTAAAATAGTACTCCAACGCGGGTCTCTAGAGGCAGTCTTCCATTTAAGACATCAAGACAAAGATGAATCTTCCCTGCACCGTAAAAATGATCGAGACGGCATGATTCTATGAAGCTCAATTGATCAATTTTCACCATTTCGATGACCAAAGCACAAAACCTCCCATCTGCTGAATTTTTCTGATTGGCGGATTTCACTTTGGATGTTGAGAACAAGGAAGGCTGCTCATCCAAAGTGAAATCCGCCAATCAGAAAAATTCTGCAGATAGGAGGTTTTGCGCTTTGGTCATCGGTGTGAAAAATGGCAAGGCAGTGGAAATAAGCAAGAGTTTGCTCAAATTCCACATCTTCAACACCTAAGCCAGATCATAATTAAATCCAAAACAAATTAAATACAGACCTTAAAAGTACCTTCACAGGACCGGGCACACCAAAACGCACTTTACTTTTACTTTACTTTCAAGACTAGTTCAGTCTCAGAAGTAAGTTCATCACCAGCTTATGAGGCAGACAAGTAAGGGATTCAGCCCATATCTCGAGAATAGAAAAAACTCCCGCACACTGTTTTCACCTGACAATGGTCTGTTGACCGAAACGTTGTGAATAAATAATTGCATGCAGAATGGACAGTTTGTGGGAATTTTGTCCATTTTCCTGATCTGAGACCCTTTCTGGCCTTTCTCCTACCCACCTGCCCCAAAAAAAGACGTGTGCGAAATCCTTCCTTTTTAACTCAGCTCGTATCTCAGCATTACCCTAAGAAATGATAAATGGCTGAACAGGAAACTCTTAGAACTACCATTTCTCATAATCGTAAGCAAACTCAACTGTTTTAAATACCCAGAGGCCATAAAGCATTTTTATATTTTATGCCATTAAATCAAGCAGGTTTAAAAATCTCAAATGATGATGATATAAAATATGTCACCTCTAAGTACTGAGGAAATGCGTTGAATAAAAAGGCTGGTGTGATTGGGTTGTTTTCAGCAAAATAGCTGTGCATTGTGATCATTTTAACTTCTTACTATCCAGTCAGCATCGTCACAGAAGTGGAGTCGAACTGTTCCAACTTTTAAATGTTGAACGTTTTCTAACTAAAAAAAAAAATCTAAATAGGGGAACAATGGGCCAAAACAATCCTTTAAAAAAGTAACTGAAAAGGCTGCATTTAAGGTTTTCCATACTGCTGGGAAAAAAGAATTGATTAAAAGGAAGAAAGGATGTTTCTGCCCAAAATGTAGAGAGGTACAGTAAGTGCCTCTTTTGCCAGTATTAGGAGGAGCTACACCATTTGCAGAAACTGCAGATTACTTGGGAAGAGGGCAGACAAAGAACAAGTATTTCCAAAAGGGGTGATACAAAAATAGTCAATATAACCATGAGATGATTGTAAGAAGCCATTCACAAATGAACAGCAATCTCACGTGATGCAAAGACATCAAGAAAATAAAATATAGGGGGGGAAAAAAACACTTATCATGGACACCAAAAGGGGGGGAAAAAACTACTTGAAAATAATGATCAAATGGATTTTTTCCACGTTCTCATTTTAAGAAAGAGAATATCAACATGAATTTTCGGACTGACACTCGACCCGTGCACGGATGCTTGAAACTATTCTTACCTTTCTAGAATTTTTACACTTTTCTTTTGTAATCTTAAAATGCTCCTGATAAGCGTATGGCACACTAAAAAGTACAAGAAATCCGCCTGATGTTGAAACTCATCGATATTCTCATAGATTTCTGATAAAAGCCTGACCAATCATTTTCTTCGGTCCAAATAAAATGATTTGCATAGCTTCCTGTCTGTCATCCGTGGCTGTGGCCCTTCCAGTTTCCTACGGCTGACACTGCTTGCGAGTCGCGCGCCTCTCTGGCAGAGCAGCAGGGCGGTAGAGACAAAACAGGTAGCTACTTAACGAAGTTACCGGGACAACTCTGGTGAGGCAAGACGTTCTGACAGCAGTTTTGCCAGAAAATATGTATGAATTCTGCCGAAACACGAAGCATATGACTGTAAACAAAAACAGGCGCTGAAATGCTATAATTACTAACGTTAATGGTAGTTCGTCAGACGTTACGAGGGCATTTTATTTTATACCACATATAGAATTGAATATTATGTAATTACTGTTGATTAGTTTTCACTAATCGATGCCACTGAATCTGACTCCATTACCCCGTTTCAAGATGCTTTCACACCGGACGCGAAACAAATTTTTCGTACGACAGATTACATTCAAAGTCAAAGCAAAGACGCGAATACGAGCGAGATTCGCGTCTTTGCATTGACTTTGAATGTAATCTGACTGTTGTCCGAAAAGTTCGTTTCGCGTCCGGTGTGAGAGCAGCTTCATTCGCGCTGCTCACTTTCTCACCGCAAGGAGGAGGGGAGCCTCAGAGGTCAGGCAGGCGGAGGAAGGTGGGACTTGAGGGAGGCGGAGTCGTTCATGCTCAAATTTCTACAAAGCGCTGTGCCGCATGCCAGAAAGGTAAGAATAGCATTAATGAGGACCTCATTCAGGCTAGATTCTGGACAGTGTGTTCTACCAGCTTAATAGGTACTGTTGACTAATTATACTACAACTCTCAATTTTCAGAAAATATACAGCAATAAAAAGCGTATGTTCCAGCATCACCATAAATTGTGATGTGTTTGGTTAACAAAGTACACGATTACAACAATAATAGAATTTAGAGCCAGGGTTCAGGAAAGATCAACAGCCTTCAAGAATCATAAAAGCATTAATTCTGCACAGGCACTGAATAGATACAGTGATTGTCGATTCACATGGATGTGTAGACGGTGGGCGTCATTGATTAGTTGAATGTCTCCCCATGATGCATTTATCTCTATAGATAATTCCATGAAAATGCTTGTGAACAATCAAGCCATATTTACATGGCTTCTCCAGGGCCTGGGATTGATGCAACCTGATTGGGGAGGTCGCATAGCTTTAATTATGCCCATCAGATTCAAATTTTTATGCAATACTGTGCGAGTAAGAACTTGGTGCCTGAGCAGCAATGTAAGCCGACAGCAATGCCAGGGTAAAGCAGGTCACAGATGCCAACGTGCAGCCTGCTTGCAAACAGCAGTGACCGCAACATTAACAGATGAACTGTACGAGATCCGGAGCGCTCGTTTTAATGAAGCTTGTCCAATTTATGCACATTGCAACTGAAATGGATGACAAATCATCCCTGGAATGGTGCCACAGCATTGTAATGCGTGGACATCCTTTGAGATGTAACATGGCATTTTCCTGCAGTTCCAGACAAGGGGGGTGGCCGATGTTAACTTAATGCTCCAAGAAGACTGGAGCCGTATTGGCTTGTGCCACACGCTCATTAACATACACAATGCGCAATGCTGAGACGATGGCGGAGAGCTCACGTCATTAAACTAAATTCTAAAAATACAAAATTATTAATTATTGAGGGAATTTAAAATATGCTCGTAACATTTTATCACAGATGATGAAAGCTTTTGCTAAGCTGCATACCAAGAAAATGTGCTTCTCAAGAGAATAGATACTTTAATTCACAAAGGTAAAACTGTAATGATTAAAAATATAGCCAAGATATCGATAAAATTACAAATTCCAATTACCACTTGAAACCACTGTTTTCAATCCAGTCTGCACATACAAAGCCACACGATTAACAGCAGCCGTTAACAATGCGCTAACATCACACTGTCACCCCATCCTTGCGTAGTTAAGAGTGATTTTCTTACAAGAGAAAACAATTCCATTGAGTGGAGCAGAAGCAAAGAAATACCTTCATGTCACAACACCATCTAGTACACTGGCATTTACAAGGTCCAATTTTGGTTTAAACAAGTGCAAAATTTATCTTCAACCTTGTCGCCAGTAGTTGTTCGAGACGATACAGTAAGAAATTACATTAGCCAATATTGAACTGTTTATGACATAAAGCAAAATTAATTACTAAGAGAATAACTGATGTGAAAACAAAATGATCAAATCTTGTCAGAAATGCGTCTGGGACAGCTTTCAAGCAAAGGAAAACATCAAAATAAGGGATAAAAGAAAAAGCTTTAATGGAACTTTAGCTGGTATCGCTGAAGCCACCAGCTGAGGACCTTGGAGGCGTCTCGTTCTCAAACTCACGACCCTAATGTGCTTCCCTGGTGCATTTGCTTGGGTCCCTTAATTCTCTCTGTCCAAGTAAGACCTAGTTCGCATAATTTGGTCAAGATGGTAGCGCACATCTCAATATGAAATCCTCTTCTCTGATATCTCATGGATGAATAGTCTTTGCCTCTACATACAAACTGAAATATTAATTATACTATTGAAGCAGTTACTTCAAGGGCATTTTAAAAACCAATAATGAACATAAAGTCCAGTATACTAGCTGGTGTAGCTACTGACCTAGATATTTCTACCCTCTGTAGCATTTAATATGACAGGAGTCCTTTTCTAGCACCAAATTAGCACACTAACACTTTTCCACATAGATAGCTGGCCAGGCCTGCAGTGTAAATAAAGATGGAAAAAAGTTGGCTTCAAATTGGTGAAACTGTCACCACATTGTCACTACATCTGAACATTGTAAGATAATTAAGAATTCAAAAACAAAGCAAGCAATCTCTCTAACCTGGCATGTGTCTTGTTTTGTCCCTTTTTGCTAGAACTTAAAACCCTTGTGTCCAGAAACCTAATGACCAAGCTTATCAATTCATCAATGCTGTGGAACATATCATCTCCTGTAATGCAATTATGCTAATCTAAAATATGATGACATTAATACATTATTATCACTCGGTTTTAATTCTTTGTCAACTCTCTGACAACTGTGTGTCCAGGCCTTCTCAAGACCAGCTGAAAGGGGCTTTTCTACAGCCAGGGGACACTGTCAGCAAGGAACAGTTAAGGATTCTCCCTGAAAAAGCTATCAGGCTAATTTTCTATAACAAAAATTGTTAAAGGGAGAGCCAAAAAAAAAAAATTGTGCATTGTCCCCTTAAATGGTCCTGTTTATCATGTTGACGATGCGAACCTTACCAATATTTTCACTAGACATGAACATTCATTTATGAAGATAGGTTTAAGTCATTTCTTTGACATAATATGTCCCATGGAAGGAAATTTGCTTTGCCATAGTCACATGAGATGTCATACAGGAGAGAGACCAAACCACACCAACTTCTCAATTTTGTGGCCAGAATAGCTACAATTATAAAAAAAAAAATAAATAAAATAAATAAATAAATAATAATAAATGCTTAATCTTTCAACGTCTTTTCATGTCCTGTCTTTATTTTTTTTACATAAATAATGGAGAGTAGTATTGATGATAGCTTTTTGAAGCATCAGTATCGATTCGGTTTGCAGGAGCCTCTTCTGGGCCAACCAATAATCCTCCTCCATGGCTTCCCCAAACTTTTCCTATACCCAAGTTTTTGCTTCCACCACCACCTGGGCCGCAGCACATTTAGCCTGCCAGTACCTGTCAGCTGCCTCAGGAGTCCCATGAGCCAACCAAGCTCGATAGGACTCCTCCTTCAGCCTAACGGCATCACTTACTTCCGGTGTCCACCACAGCGACAGGCGCCGGAAACGTTACCAAATCTCTGCTTTTTGCGGATGATGTTGTCCTGTTGGCTCCTTCGAACCAGGACCTTCAGCATGTACTGGGGCGGTTTGCAGCCGAGTGTGAAGCGGATGGGATGAGAATCAGCACCTCCAAGTCCGAGGCCATGGTTCTCAACCGGAAAAAGGCGGCTAGCCCCCTCCGGTTTGGAGGAGAGCTCCTGCATCAAGTGGAGAAGCTTAAGTATCTTGGGGTCTTGTTCAAGAGTGAGGGAAGGATGGAGCGTGAGATTGACCGACAGATCAGTGCAGCGGCAGCAGTAATGCCGACATTGTACCGATCTGTTGTGGTGAAGGAGGAGTTGAGCCGAAAGGCGAAGCTCTCAGTTTACCACTCAATCTACGTTCCTACCCTCACCTATGGTCAGGACCTTTGGGTCATGACCGAAAGAACGAGATCTCTGATACAAGCGGCTGAAATGAGTTTCCTCTGCAGGGTGGCGGGCTGCTCCCTTAGAGGGAGGGAGAGGAGCTCCGTCAACCAGGAGGAGCTCAGAGTAGAGCCACTGCTCCTCCACGTCAAGAGGAGCCAGCTGAGGTGGCTCAGGCATCTATATCGGATGCCCCCTGGACGCCTTCCTGGGAAGGTGTTCCGGGCATGCCCCACTGGGAGGAGGCACCGGGGAAGACCCAGGACACGCTGGAGGGACTATATCGCTTGGCTGGCCTGGGAACACTTTTGAGATACCCCCGGGAGAACTGGACGAAGTGTCCAGAGAGAGGGAAGTCTGGGCACCCTTGCTTAGACTGCTGCCCCCTCGACCCGGCCCCGGATAAGCGGGAGAAGATAGATGGATGGATGGATGGATGGATGCACGGTATCGATACCGGCATGGATGAAACCTAATGATACCCATCCCCAGCAATCACATGTAAAAATGTAAATTAAAAAAAAAAAAAAAACTGGTTCAAACAATCTGAGTCATTTGTAACTTTATTCAATATAATGCGACCATGATGAAAAAGAGAATTTCTTTCAAAAACAATTTCTCTGTGATCCCAATTGTTTGGTGAATACTGTAAAATAAGAAAAAAGGAGAAATAAAAACCAACAAATTAGCACCTATAAGACAGAAATTACAGCCAGCAATATGCTCCCCTTGAAGTGCCTACACATTCCCATGAAAAAAAAAAATGTTGAAAGCTCATTCATACCAGAAATAAATGGATACAATTTTCTCGTCTCCCAGAAGAAAAAAAAAAATTAATCAGTTCTCGGGTTTTCATTTTATCTCAATGCTGGAGATGGGATTTTTGACACAGCAGTGTCATAATTGGGGGGGGGGGGGGGGAATGTAATACACCATATTTCAATACAGAAAGAGGACGCCCTCTCCCGTAACGGAGGGTGGAGGACTGGAGGACCGCATTCTTGTGTTTGGAAGACCTGCAGAGTATTCATGAGGATGGAACTGGACACACTGCACGGACACAGGCACAGACAGCTTTGTCCATTTACCCAGTCATGTGGCATGTCGGAGCGGCAGCAAGCAGAGAGTGGGCCGTCCAAACCACGAAGGAATGATGGTGGCTGTCAGAACGAAACAGAGAGAACAAAAAAAAAAGAAAAAAAAAAACAAGAAAAAAAAAAGCAATACACCTCTGTCAGTCTGAGCACCTCCCCTCAGATCAATAACAGAACAACAAACAAGCACAGACAGATGTTGTTTAAGGTCTCGGGGATGAGAAGTCAAGGAAGAAGTTTGCCTGAAGTACGCACTTAAAGAACAAGGAACTGCAGGGGAAAACGATGGGATTTTACGCACGACTCGTGACCTGACAGTCGATGCCGCCCAGGATACCAACGTGCGGTAGCATTGTAAACCATGTGAGGTGACGGCGAATGAAAGCGACAAGGGTTTCTTGAGGGCAACATGCTGAAATAACATGGCAACCCTTGTCCAAGAGGAAGTTTGGATGATGGCACAGGCATGGTTGGGGGCAGATTTGGGAATAGTTAAGAAAGTAAAACAAGAAAAAGCGAGAGAGAGAGAAAAAAAAAAAACCACACTACACAAGACCCCAATCAACCAAGGATAAGCGAACAGAAACATACGAGACAGGTTAGCAGATTTCCCATGCGACCATTTCCAAGAAAGGGGAAAGGCATCTGTTTAAATATTGCCGAGCGACTACCAAGACACACTGGAGAACTGCGATCAAGGTCACGAGTTGAAATTCCAATGACTCAAGCCGAACCACCCGTCAATCATAGCTGCGTCCTTGTCTGATGTCATTAGGGGATACTCGCCGAATCCGGCCGAGCGCAAGAGACCAAAACTAATGCATATCTCCTGTCAACAGAGACTAAAAACGCTGCAGGCGCGTTTGCACCAGACATGAAGGACTGCAGGTGTTTCTCGCCACTCAAAGCAAATCCGCCGCAAACAAATAAAGTAAACTGACAGTTCAGCAAGGCAAACAAAATGGCCGTCACTGCCGCTTGAGCCCAGTCATGCGATGGGAGCTCTGGGGAAGGAGGGGTCACAGTGGGGTCACTCCTTTCCCGATAAATGGGATAAACCTTTTAAGGGGTACAAGCACCATAAAAGAACAATATTCTCCATTAAGCGGCCTAATGCTGATGAAACTATCACTACTTTCAATCTAATGCAAATAACTTTGAAAAAATTGCCATTCAAGAAAACATTCCAGTAGACCAATTCTTCTTGGGGTTAATCCTCTGGTGAGTTCAACAGACCAAGAAAATTAAAAAAAAAAGATACAAGAGTTTGAAATGATAACATTCCTAATGAACACAAGCAGGTACATGAAATGAACTGTGAGCTGTCAGTCTGACAGATATACCGTATAATCTGATATATACAGCAAATGGTGCCCAGCAAAGCCCTTCAGAAAATGGAAAATACACCTCATTTACATCAAGAATTCCACTGACCCATAACAAACTGCTAATACTGTCCCCGGAATCACAGAAGGAATACTTTATATCCGCTAAGACGACCGTTTTTTGTTCAAGGTTACCCATCCAATATGCTTTTTAAATGGGATCGTGCTTCGTATTTAAACTCTCAAACAAGGAGAATATTTCATAGTAAATGTTTCATAATAGGCAAAGGATGTATGCCAAGTAAGGTCTTAAGTTATGCAGCCCGAAGTGCCCTTAGTTTTGGCCTACAATTCAGTCCTGCAAAATTATGCCAACACAGCATCCTCATCAAGTCAGCCATTAAAAGCCATTCAAATCATATCACATTACAGCCCATGCAAATCACCGCAGTGAGTGAATTTATACCAGGTCTGTAAAACCTGAGGCACTTTTGTTTGCCGCTTTATCCTTACCACTACAGCGTCAGGTCTCCAGTATTGGTTGCAATACTTTGATACAGCCAAACAAATTATGACCCTCTAATGGATTATTAAGGACTCAGATAGAACAGCAGTAAATGACACAGCATTAAGGGCGAGGCCTTAACTTATGAACAAGGGAACCTGGTAGACTAGAAAGGCTACAAAGCACAAATGGTGAAATTTGGGGGGGCCTCATCATTGTTAATTTTGTTAACCCTCTTTAGCAATTTCTCATGCTTCTCATGTTTTAATTGATTCCAATTAATAAATGTGTCACCTAATATTTCAGCTATACAACTCCCGGTCTCCTGTCATCCATCAATGAAGGTATCCTAAGGCTGCATCCACCGCTGACCATTATTTTTTCTTAAAGCCTCCAATCAATCGCTCTTTTTGGTTCATTAATTGTTCAATTATTCCTAAATTAAAGTATTTAATCATATTACGTATTAAAATTCCTTTATTTTTCATACTTTCCAGTTGCCTGCCGGAGTCAGAGTCAGTACTCAAGTTCCTCACTGTAACTTGTGGGCAAATCACAGCACGAATGGATTAGTAATGATCGCTTTTTTTTTTTTTTTTTTTTTTTTTGCAGAGCAGTAATTGGGAATGGGAACAGTAATTAGGATGGAATGCGGCAAAGCAGGAATTGGTGCATTGAACAACTCATTTTAAAGCATATCGAGGGATTTAAAAAAATCTCGCTTAGAAACCAAGCAGACAAGAGGTTCTATTAAAAATAAAACCAGCAGCACAAAATGCGAATTTATAACTCAATCACTCACTTTATGTATGACGGGAACACAATGACACAGTAAAATAGCCCAGTAAAATGGCACAGATTTTACATGGACAAGCTAATTTAGATACAGCCTTCATGCACTCTGGTTTCAAATGCTATGTATGCCTTGGAGCTTAGCAGAATCTTTGATTCAAAATCTCCTCAGGCTTGAATTTTACAGATTAATTTCCTTTATTATGCAATGGCAGATGCTGAATAGTCATTTATGCCATTTAAAACAAGGTCACTTTTTCCTCTTGGTATCGAACAAACCCAGACACTCAATTGTCTTCCTTTGTCGCATTAAATTCTCTGAACCTCATTCATTAAGCCTACATTTCCATGAAAGATATTGGAGGGGAAGGGGTGATGAGGTGTGTCTGGTTAAAGGTGAAGAACAATCTGCAATGCTAGTCGACAGCTAAACTTAATTCAGTCAATTTATAATTCACTCTGTGAAACTGCCTTCATTAAAATACACTCACCAACGAATTTTGTTAGGAACACTATAGCAGTCCTGAGTAGGACCTCCCTTTGCTCTCAAAAAAAAAAAAAATAAAAATGCATTTTGTGGCACACAATTCAAAATGTTAGGAACATTCTTTGAAGATTCTGGACCGCGCTGACATGAATGCATTACAATCTCAGCAGAGTAGTCAGATGCGCATTCATGCTGTGAATCCCTTGTTCAATCACATCCCAAAGCTGCTCATTGTATTCAGATCTGGTGACTGGGAAGACCGGTGAACTGCACTGATCTCACGGTCACGCTCCTCAAAACAGTCTGAAGTGACTTTTGCTTTGCGACATGGAGAATTATCATGCTGGAAGCAGCCTTTAGAGGATGAGTAAATTGCGGGGTACACGTGGTCAAAAATACTCAGATAACGTGATGATTAATTGGTATTAAGGGTTAAAAGTGTAGCAAAAATGCATTCCCAACACTGGTACGCCACCACCAGCCTGAACTGTTAACATAATGCCAGGTGAGTTCATGGGCTCAAGTGGAAGATGCCCAATTCTGACCAAAACATCCGCATGTCGAAATAGAGATTAGTGAAATCAGGCGAAGGCCAGAATAAGTGTCCGCTTAAGTCAATCTGGCCCATCTCCCCTGACCTCCCTCATCAACAAGGCGTGTGTATCTGCAGAACTGCTGCTTACTGGATGTTTTCTGTTATTCACAACCTCCTGTGTAAACTCTAGAGGCTGCTGAGCATGAAACTCCCATGAGATCAGCACTTTCAAACATCCTGAAACCAGGCTCTCAGGCATCAGAAACCATACCGCTGTCAAAGTGACAGATGAGATTTCTCCCCCTCCGAGGTTTGATGTGAACACTCACCGCAACTCATGACATGTATCTGCATCATCTTGCGCACTGCAGGCCCAGGGTTGACTGATTGGATAATTACACGAATTAGGTGTACAGGTGTTCAAAATAAAGTTCTGAGCGTATTTTAATGTGCAAATTGAGCATGAGCGTACACAGATCTTGTTGAACCTAAATGTGTCGCAGACAAACCCAAACAAACTCGCCTCACTGAACTTCTACACAACTACCAAAGAGCCTACAGAGGTCAGACTTCTGCTTCTCCCACATTCAACACAAAAACCAGGGGAAATACAGCTGGCGCTAACATTTGGAACGATGGTAACTGTAAGCTGTCAAACAATATTAAAGTCTGTTCACAAGGAGTCAACTTCAGAAATGAAAAGTGTGTTATATTTTGGGAATTGATAAGGAAATATCTACATGCAGAAATAAACATGGTTGATGATTCAGGCCCTGGAGGCATTTTGAACGATCATCTGAAACTCTGTGCATCATTGGTCTAACCAGCAGTCCCACTTGTATTGATCACCTTCCAGTTAATTGCAATGAAAAACAGAAGGTATGAACTGTGTGACACAGGAATGAGAAAATCCAGTCCTGGGGTGCCAACCTGTTGACAGGCTTTTTTAGCGCGCGTGATAAAATTCAGCCACCGATTGGCTAATGAAACCACAAAATGACATCACATCCTGCAAACCGATGGACAGTATCCCCTACACAGACTTCCAGGTGATGGTGGCATGCCAAATTTAGAGATTGAAACACCATTACAATATGAATTGATTCATTAATTATAAACAGACCAAACAAACAAACAGAGAGTTATTATTCATTACTGCCGGATAGCTCACTCAGTTAAGGCACTGCGTTGCAGTGCAGAAGTGACTATCACTTTGTGGGTTCGAGCCCCAGTTGTATCAACCGGGAGTGGTCAGCAGCTTTTTCAGCGTAGCGCACAATTGGCCATCGCGCTACAAGGTTTCAAATTGGGAAGGGACTGCCAGGTAAGGGAAATAAATAAACAGCTTTGTTCGTTGCTCAAGCGCCTCCTGTTGGCCAGACGGGCACTCGTCAGGAAGATTCTAAGTCTGTTCATGTCCGGGTATCCTCCGCCCTCGTTCTGAACTCGGAAGATTCAACCAATGAGTGTATAAAGAAGCAGTGGCTGACGGGAACGTGCTTCGGAGGAGAGCCGTGAACTGTCCTCGCTATCCTGAGTTGGCAGCAAGGGGTCGCATACGACCAAGCTTTGTACATAGTTCACCAATTGGGCATTCCAGATTTGGGTGGGATTGGAGATGCCAAATTAAAAAAAAAAAAGAATTTATTATTCACTCGCCTAAACATTTCATTATAAGGGAAACTAACATGTTGCCTAGAACAATGATTGAAATCGGGTTTCTAATCTTATCCGTTTCAAGGAATGTTTTCAGTCCCTTCGGTTTTCCGTCCCCTCGGTTTTCCATTCACCGCCCGCCACTGATTTTTAAGCGCTTAAAACCAGGACCATCTGAAAATAATTTCATTGAGAAATATCGTTAATAATACACACAAAATTCCCCGATGAGAGGTGGAATTCAGAGGTCTCCCATTTATTTAGATTATTGACATTCTTTCAACGTAACACAGCAGCCTGGTTAGGTCTCTCCGCTTCTCATTATCTCTTCTTAATCATTATAGGCCACATTTTGGCTTTGATTGGTCGGTTGGCTGAATACATGGCTTGATTGCAAGTTAGGCAAAGTAGAAGGGAATTGATTTAAGGTAAACTTATTATGCCAAGGCGATGGAGGTTGTCCAATCTCGCTGGTAATTAGCGGACTTCAAATCACAGTTTTCTTCCCGGAAGCATTTCAAATGACCGAATCAGGTATGCGGTATGCGTCATAGAAAAGGTACTAAGCAAGCTCGTCTGTCTGCCTCATAGTGGCAGTTACTTTTGTTGCACCAACAAAAATCGCGATTCTATTAATTGAGCAGCCCTACCACGGAGTAATAGAGGAGTGCTCAGTGGCATTAAATCAACAGCAAAGTAGTAGGTTATGTTAATTTATTCTGAAGATTCATCATGTTCCATCATAGGAGCACTTGTCATTAGCAATGAAAGTATGAAGGAATTCAATTTTCATTCAAAACAGAAATTGGCACAAGAATTTTTATTGAGCGGAAAGAAAAGCTGCTCAAAAAAATAACAGCATAAGAGTTTGAAATTGGAGAAACAATCATTGGCAAACCTGATTAGGCCCTATCCAACACTTTGTTAACTTTATTTACATTATGAAAATCATTCCACACAGAAACTAATACGATCCGGTTTTCCTTGGAAAAATGCCGCGTATTTACTTCCATTAACTGAACCCCCTAAAATAAAAAGAGCAATAGCTGCACTGCACACCTTCCAGGCGAGATGGCTGTGACTAATTACCATGCGCTGCATATGCCATCCGAAGAAATTGTACCAGCTAAATCTACTGCATTTAAAAGCAGGCTGCTGTATTAAATCACGAGAGCGCTCGTCTTAAGTCTTAGCGCACAGAAGCTCAACGGGATTTCAGACTAGTGTAAATACGTCAAAGTAAACACAAAATCAAACACCTCATGATAAAGAAGAAAGTCTGCCCTAAAACAGCGACTGAAGAATTTTATTCAAACAGTGGCTCAATAGGGAGGGTGGGCGTCTGATTAATCTCAGAGGAGATTAAACAGGAGGCGAGAATAAGGAATTTTATTAATACGGTAAAAATAGATTTCATAAGCCTTCCTCGTGATTGAAAAGGCCTTTGCTAATAAAAAGGTGCCTTATCGATGTGAACAATGAAAAATTGAGCTTAAATGATTCACATCCGATACAAATCACCGTCATATTAAATTCACGGCGAGAATTGCAAATTATCTTTATATTATGACAGCATAAGTCTGAAGTGTAAATAAAAATAGCCTCGCATATGAACCAGCATCGTTAAATGCCAAGTACATGGTTAAATCATCAGTCATCTTCAGGTTTAAATAACTGTGTCCCAGATTTAGACCCATAATTTATACTGCATGGACTGACTGCTTTTTGCCAATTCAGAACATTTAATGCTTGTGTTATGAATGACGGCATTTTATTTATTAAACACTGGAAGTCCCAGTCGTCCACGGCACCAGTGTACTTCATGTTCCACGCTGATTAGAGCCAAGAGAAGGCTGTTGATTACCATCACGTAAGTGCCAAGGGAAAAATGATGCCTGAACATGCAGCTGATCAATTAGAGATAATTACGATCTCTTTTCCCCCATGGCCAGCAGACATTTGGCCGGGAGGCCAGGGAATTAATAACCTTTACCATCTTCTTCAGGGACACGAACATTGGGGTAATATGGGCCATTAAATTTATAACACGATGAATGCAAATTATAACATTAAAAAATTAGTAACGAAGCAACGCGAGTATTGACCTGTTCGTATGCACTGCAATATTCCGCATCATTATTGAATGACTGGCAAGCAGAGACTCGGACAGACGTGTACTGTAGATGGGAGGAGATTCAGGGCGAGAGACGTTTAGACACTAATAGCTACGCTAATAGCTAAAAACTCGGAAATCTATGCGAATACAGGAGACGTCCAGCTGACTCAAAGCAAATAAATAAATAAATAAACAAGAAAAGAAGATTAATGGTCAACCAAATACAGCCAGTTTTTCCAAGAAACACTTCATTTTTTGTGGTGAAGAATGATGAATAAGACATGACCGAGTGCAGGGGCAGTTATGAAAACATTATTCAAAATAATTCAGTAATTTTGAAAAAAAATATGGTTATCATAATTAGGACAGGTGGTCGAGACAGCAAACATTCCAGTAATTCAAAAATTGCCAACTCAACTTCCAGCAATATACACACACATTATTAAAGAGTATTTGTTATATCTGAAAAGTAATCAATAAAAATAGGCGTGCAATGCACGGAATACCCCTCAGCCCGATGTCGATGTTTTTGGAGACGCCCGTCCGCCTAACCGCACGAAGGATAGCAATACCCCGTCAGCCTTGAGGGCTGAGGGGTAAAAATGTATCAACATCAACAATAATCTGCAGGCCCGAGTGATCAGACACTGATGAGGCGGAACAGGAACTCCCTTAACTGAAGCCTCTAGCTCCATGGAAAGTTCCAGTGACAGTCGTACTAATCTTATGCATAAGAGGTCACCTGTGAAGTGACAGCCCAATAATAAAGAGAATAATTAATCCAGATAACCTTGTGACAAGACAATTAAGTTTTAGGACTGACATTAGTTCTACGGCAGAAACCACAGCCACTCTTGGGAGGATGAAATTATTCAGCATGATAAAGCTGCAATGCTACTCCACCATTAGGTTCTTCCCAAGTTAGATAGACCTTAATAAAGCAGCTTGGTAAACCGACCACCAAGGATAGGGCATCGAAAAAGAAGCCATAAATCCATGTTTAGCTCATTTTATATGTCACTTGCAAACCTCTATCAGAGATATGACTACAATTTTCTTCTGCTTAGTTTTCAATTACCAAAATTATCATTCTAAAGTGCTATGATGACACACTTGTAGGACTATGTGGGCATGCTGTCATTAGGCCAGGCAGAGCATTTCTTAGTCATAAATTGTGTAAATAGTACGTGTGAATGCTAATGAATAAATCAATAGCATTGGGGAAGAAAGAAATCTAAAAGCCCACTTAAAAAAAGAACGAAAAAATGGCAGCAGTTCTCGTTCTCAGATAATTCCACAGCACTTTACGGATGACAGTTACTGGAACAAAATTAAAGTGTGGAGCAACTACTCCCACGGTTATCAAGCAGTCTGTGGGTACACTTAGGTAATGCCGAATAGTGCCTCACTGGTTTGTGCATGATGAAATATCATGAAGAAACACAAAGAGGGAGTGTGAAAACCATCTTGTTCTGCCTTCCTCCTGGCAGAGGTCTGACTTCTCAGGCATTACATGAGTGGTTTTGTTGTGGGGATGAGTAACTATCAAATTTTGGAATCCACGCACAGTTAGTAAAGTCAGAATTATAATAATAATCATGAATTTCAAGTTCCGTGAGGGTTGAATACTCGGGAAACCATACAGTCTGCCCCAGCTGCTCTACAGAAGGAAAAGAAACTTCAATTACAAACCTCATCGATTAAACTTGGACACCTGTCCCTCAAAAGAAGCACAGATTTACAGCAAAGACACACTTCAACATAAGTGTTATGGTGCCACCGCATTGGCAAGAAGTTTATTACCTGGCCCCTCCCCTAGGGGGCCAGGTTAAGCAATGATCATGTCTGTGTGTGTGTGTGTGTGTGTGTGTGTGTGTGTGTGTGTTTCTGTCAGTCTGTCTGTCAGCCCGTGGCTGGGGCCAGGTCTGCTATCTCTGATTGCCTCGTTTAAGAAAAAAGAAAGGAAAATGCCACAGAAATGCTTTAAATAAAACGGTCATGTTCCCACAACATCTGTGCCCAGTGAATTGGCTTTCTCAACCGCCACCCTTTCTCCTGACAGGCCTGCACAGAGTTTATGCTGGAGCATGACATGTTGATTACTCTAAATAAAAACAGGGAATTGAAAACAGAGACTCCCTGCTACTAAAAACAGAGATGATACTGAAAATGTAGCATCAGGTATAAACACCAGCTGGCTGAATAAATAAACTGACACACAAATAATGTTTAAAAAGGAAATAAAATTTTTTGGTGGGTGTTTAGTTTCAACCATTACATGACTGCCAATATCACTTAATTTTGAGGGCGAGAGATTTTTTACCCTTTAATAACCTTACACTGAAACATGGCTGCTACCATATATGGAAGACCTATATTTTTGTGGTTTCTCATTGCAGGAAAGCTTCCAGAAAAATCTAAAATTGAGTATGCCTTCATCATGAACTCGAGCATTCAAACCAAAAACACCACATAGCGGTTCCACCACAAGTCGACGGCCGTGTCCCTCAGTAGCACGCATGCACACCATGCTGCAATATTTTCACTCTTTTTCTTCAGACGTACCATCGCGGTTACAGATGCATAAAATTACACTCGCAGAACACATTAGCCCAAAATCAATCAACAATTATGTTATGTTCATATCAGCATAAATCATCCTCTTGGCAGTCAATCCAATTATTGGGAAAAATAAGTAGAATTAAATATGACAAAATGAGCACATGCAGTCCATACAGCTACTGCCACTCTGAGCCAGAAACTCTTCACTCTCTGGCCTCAGACTCTGTTCGACCCAACATGAAGGCCGAAGCAATCCACTGCAGACAGAAACTCGACACGACATCGCATTTCCCCCCATTGCGTCGTCTAATACGAATCAGAGATGGCTAATGTGATGGGGTCGAAGCACATCAGCGCACTTGCACCGCCCGAGTTTCAGAGCACATGCTGGGTCAATGCTGGGTCACGTGCACCTGTTTTTCCATCCCCGAGTCCGCTGCAAATTAGGCTGGGTTTGAGTTGGCTTAAGACTCAGACTCGAAAAGCCACACTTCCTCTTGGACTAATGCTCCAGATTCCGTTAAATATACAAGGGATATTTTCAGCCTGCACACCCTCTGTGTTTAACACCCCGCAACCTTTTGGTCAGTTAGCCAGTTACGTCAATTAAATCAGAGGACCACAAGTGGCTGGTTTTTCCCTCAGTGTTTCTTCCTGCCCTCTCCAGGGCTATCATTTTGGTGAATCACTGAGTGCCTGTTTGTACAACACTTCAGTGAAGCCAATACGCAAATGTTAGCTCAGAACCATTTTACATATTGGAGCTTAGGTGTATTTACACAAGAGACTTACAAAGGGTTCAGGGTATGAGGCGTAGATGATGAAAAGCGCTAATAAAGCACATTCCTCATAATAACAATGTGCCAATGTAACACACAAACTACCTCAGGACTGTGGGTGAGATCGAGATGGAGAAAAGAACAGGAGGTAATACTTTGAAAATAACCTTTGTTCAAACACTAAAAAGCAAAAAAAAAATTATTTCAGAACTTGAGGCTCTTGCAGTAATAAGGAGCCGGTTAAAAAAAACAAAAAAAAAAAACAAAAGTGAAAATAAGAGACTTAATTATATAAAGGGACACGGAGAAGGATAATTCCTCTTGACATTAACTTAATTTCCCAGGGTGTTGCTGGGGATAGTGGGCAGAATATTCCCAATATCATCATGCAAGACTAAAGACTAACTTCCATGGTTGATTGAATAGGGAAATTTTGCCTGCCATAACTTCAGAAATAGATCTGCCGTGCAGTAATATTGTCTGCACTGATCAGTTGTGGCACACTTTCATGAAGTAATGGAGGCAGAAAGCCACACATCGAAGAGGGTGAGTCTGCTCGCCTGAGGAGGTCTGACTGTACAGTTATGAAGCGGCAGGAGCACAGACACAACTTAATTCAATATATGAAGAAAAACTAATCCAGTCATTTTTTTCCAACACTGAAACATGAACGTAATTAGAAAGATAAATGGAGGCTTGGTGCTCCAATGACAACACTACATTAACTTAATAGTTATGTAAAGTTTCCAATCTAATTCAGCCCATTTAAATGTACGCAAGCTAACTGAGTTTGGAAAGGTTTGTGTACATTATGAATTTGGTGTCTTATCTTGAATAATTTTTCATTGTTCCTGGAGAGAGAAGCCATGTTGTGCACAGGCAAAGTGGCCAAAGAAAATTTCCTGGCCAGCATCAAAAAATTTTATTGTTTTGACTTGATCTTTTCATGGTTTTCAGAATGGCAATTAAAACATACAAAGTGATGGTAAGAGTCAAAGAAGATATCTCGAGGTGGATTTTAAATTGCCTTCAGGGCATACAGAAAGAGTCATCTCAAAGAGATTACACACAATCATGGGAGAGCAAGAGCTGCAGGTCCTTCGGGATTGGAGTAGATCTGTTCCACTAATGCACAGAAATTACCAAAACAAAAGCATTTAATGCATAATTCGCTCCATTTTTCAAAGATACAAAACAATTGGAAAATGCACTTCAGGAGTAATTAAAGTATTTTATTTAAAATGAATTAACAATTGGGGCAAGCATCAGGGAAATATCATTTAATGTGCAGGCTTTAGGCCTGCATTTGCTAAAGTCATTTATTGACAGAAGATAACAGCTAGTGTGTCAATTAGAATAAAAATTAAGAAGTCCACTGAGTACACGTATAAAAATCAATTCTATAGTGACACGGGACAGAAGAAAGTGGATCAAATCACACTACTCACTGTCGCACCATCATAACAGCTAATCAAAGCACTTTAATCAAGCCAGCACAAAAACTTTATTAGAATCCAGAGAAGGTTTGCTAAACTAGTCGAAAGCATACAAGTACATTTGCAGAGAGAACCTGTGCAGTGTCAGAACACAAACTCTGTTTTACACCGCTAAGTACAGCAAATGTTTCATCTTAGGGAGGATTCCTCTGCAGCTTTCAATCCTTAACAAGCCATGAAATCTGTAGCCTTGCCAGAGGTTAGGCTCCATTTTTATGTAAATTAAAGCATAGCTGGATCAACAAAAAGGGTTTGAAATTGGTCTACTTTTTCTGCATATTGACAGCTTGAAGAAAACAAAAGTTGACAAAAATATTTAAAAAGGATAAAAACTAAAAATAACCCAGGGGTTTGTTGTCCTTTTGGATACACATAGCTAAGACTACTGCCAGTTTAAAATCAGATGGATACTGTTGCTAAGAATAGGAGAAACACGCCAGCATGTGGTAGTTAATAACTTGCACTGCTGTAAACACTAAAGGCAAAAAAGAAAATTGATGTGACCCCAAGAGTTAAATCAGCACCCTTTTAAAACCAATGAAGATCGCTACACTGAAATTAACGCATTTGAGCATCAACACTTTCCTGGTAGTAGTTTTTCCGATCATCTTCTGTCACCCAAAAAAGCTCCAGAGAACGATTGATACAAAGGAATCAATAATACAAAATTACAGCTTGTTTAAATGTACATGAGCTGCAACAAATTGAGCCCTAACGTCTTATAAAGTATGTATATACACTATAAAAAGGCAATAGTATTTTCCTGTAAAATAATCAATACAACATTACCAGCGCAGTTGAAGGTTACAGCGACAAAAACCTCCTAGGTTTAAATTAACAAGGTCAACATCTGCTGCAGCTCATATTAAAATCAGACTTCAAGTCTTTATACACTTCAAAAACAGCCAGGAATTCACTGAGATATGCAAGCCCCCTTCAAACACATAGGACATTAAACACTCAAAATGCATGAATATCCACATATCTTCATATGTTCATAGCACGCCAACATGCCACAGTATTTGAAGTCTCATAATAGCCCTGAAATAAAAAGATCTTCAGAAAAATCAAAGATGCTAGAAATATCAATAACTAACACATTTCTCCAGACTTTTCTTTCACATATTATCTGCGTCTTGGATAAGGTTCTCTGAACCGTCCTGTTTAACCAGATCTCCTTCTATCACACAACACCTGGGTCTTAATAAAAAGGTTTTCAAAAGACCTTCCGGACCGCGTGAGTATAGTGGAGACAGAAGCGTTGCCACTGTCCCCTCACTCAAGCACAATAGCGGTGACAGCAGATCACAATAGCTTGAAAAGAGCAGAGGCGCCTGCTGCCCCATAAAGCCGCGTAAAGAAACTGCCGCTCCGCTCACTTAACGTGCAGTGAGCTTCGGCTCGCGCAGTAAGATTAGAGGTGGAACCCGGAAAGGCTGGGTCTGGAAATACCGAGGGACAGGCGACAGCAGGGGCACGATGAGATACGCAGCCAGTGCATGCAGAGAACAGGGTTGGCTGCATTTCCAGCACATCAAACGAGACACAGAAAACGATATTACAAACCAAAGAACTGAAGAACAAACCCATTCCGTTTGGTCAATTTGAGCTTTGGTGAATATAGGACGTGCGGGGAGAGTGACAAATACACCAAAAATGAATCAAAGCAATTGAAAACTACTGTACTTTCACATGCTCTGGATATGCTCTCTATACTTACATGTAGGCTGGAGAAAGAGGAGACGACCTAGATGTTTTAAGCACAGGAACTGGGAATTTCCAGCTAGCAGGAGAACCGCTTTTCCATTTCAATGGCATGTTGTCACCACAGTACTACAATAACAGCAAAGAGCTTTTCCATAACAGGCTTCCAACGAGGGCTTCCATCCCACACAAAACTGAACGGGAGGACGACAGCAGCTAAGGACAGGCTAATGATTCCGCCAATGCTCTTAAGTCAATGTTTCCACTCCGCCGACTGGCTGAAACGGAACTGTGAGACATCTCCTTTTAAAAAGCCTGTCCCGTCCCCTCCAGCGCTACGACGATTCCATCTGACTAGCTCAACAATAGTGCCACCTTGTTAAAGGAACGCCGACTGCAGTACGCGTGAAAGAGAGAAGGGAGGGACTGAGAGGTCTGCACCGAGTACTGTAGATAAAACACCCCAGAACATCAATGAAGCATTGTCCATTTCGCATGACCAGCACTGCGTTTAACAGGAGGACTACGTTAAATAAGCTGAAACGAGACGCATATTATTATACGCTTCACGCTTGCCAGACAAATTACACGGATAGGAAAAAAAAAAGGATAGCGAGCGAGAGGGAGAGACCGCAAGCGAGAGAATCGCTGAAGTACCGGTGATATGCAGGATTTCAGACATACCTACTCAGAATACACATCCCATCCTCCGACCACTCTTCTTTTGAGGTACAACAATAGAGCTGGGATATCAATCTAAGCATAGCCCAGCGCCGCCGGCTAATAAAGATCAAGAATTGAATTTCGGCCGCCCACTTTTCCTCTCTCCTCTTTGTCTCCATCCAAGCAAAACATTAGGACCATTGTGGAGAGCGCCTCATTTCCACAATTACAGTCCTTCCCATCCAAAGTTCACCGAAGCCAAATGTCAACAAGTCTGCAATGATGCAATTTCCTGCACGCTGCCTCTTTTCCGAGCGCGGTCTCTTTTCACCGCTTTTGTTTTAAATGGGTGGGTTTACGTTCCAAAGTTCCCCACCCCCCTCCCTTCCTCGCGAATATATACATGATAGGCAAATCCCTAATATATTCAAGGCTTGCAGCATTCCTCCCCCCGCCCCCAGCCCCACTAACCCACGCCCACTCGCAGCACCCCTTCCGCTTTCACCTCCTCTCCTCCTCCCTATTTTGACCCTTTCTTTCTCCTCCCTTATCATCTCTCCCATCTTCCCTCCCGCCTCTCTCACTACACTCTCCTGCCTTCAGTACCTCCGTCCGCGGCTCCTCCTCCTCTCTTCCTGCTGCATGAGAGTGCTGGCAGCTGGATCCCCCTCAATCTAAGCACTAATGGGAAGATCTAATCGAGTGGACACAGAGCCAACTTCATCCTTTTTCCTCAGGAACACTAAAAAAAAAAAAAAAGGTAGTTGCCCAACTGGCGGATGGTGCATTTGATTTATAAAATCATCTTTAAATGTGGCATAAATCTGGTCTGAAAGAGGAAAACTAAGAGGTAGTATAATATCATTCGGAGAACTGTGAGTCACTGAAATGACCATTACAATATCTTCTTTCTAACTTTGTAATCTCCACTTTTCACGGAATCCAATGTATCCATAAAATCATGTAATTAAGTTGGCATTCCATAACGAAATGAAATATTGTTTGTTGAGGTGGTGCAGTGACACGGAGGATAATTATACAAAATATTATGATCGATTCCATCCTCAGCCCCTAATAACTAATGCAAATGTTGCGATTAAAGGGTAAACAGCGTATACATTTTTCACTAGCGCAAATAAATGTTGAAATGATCTCAAACCTTTTAGAACTTGATTTTGTAAAAATTGTAGATGTGATTTTATGCCTATAAAGCACCACACTAGCCACACTACTCGCAATCTCAACTGTGCTTATGTAGATAGCAAACAGACACAGAAAATGGAAAACGTTATTCAGGACATGAGAGAAGTAAGTGGTGCAGTCGTCAGCCAAACAGTCACTGACTGCAGTTTTCCTACTACCAACTTTTACCCATAAATACAACAAATTGCGCGAGAGGAGAATAGCACCTATTACCATACAGATGACAGTCACCTAGCGAGAAACCGAGTTATGCTCATGGGATGTCAAAGTCATAGTTCAGACTATTTCACACGAAGAAGAAACACTTGTATCCCAGGGATCGCCATCTCACGACAATATTGGGTTTCAGAGCAGCGACACACCCCAATGCCAATGATATCGACTCCTGACTGTGCTAATGCCAACTGTTGCCTGGCAGCCCGCAGGGGGAGGGTAATTTGGCACAGCAGGCCCTGAGAAGGCATTTCATTGCAGTCAGCTATGCAAATCAGTTTTATAAAGGCAATAATGCCACTGAGGGCATGATTTAGGAGGGAAGACTGTCTTTAGAAATGCTCCCGAATAGTGCAAGAACAAAGAGTGCACCATTGCAACTAAAGAGGATTTCACAATTATGACACTAAAGGTTAGGCAGTTATCACTGCCTCATAGCCGCTGTCTAGTTGCAAGTGCATTCCAGATTATGTTGTAACCCAAGAGGACACACTACTCTTGCAACTGTTCACTGATAGGCAGCTCATTTGGAAACTGCAAACAAAAATGCTCTGGTGGGCTTGGATGTGACAAAAGCAGCCAGAGCAATAATTTACTTTCAGAAGATGATAACAGTAGAGCGGTCTGATGTTTCTAGGCTAAACATCACTTTTTTGAGTCCTGCCATGCCATTATTTGGCTGGAAGTGTACAGTTGTGGTAAACAAATGGTTTGTGCTCTGAGCTGTGGTGCTTTAAGTCACAAAACACTTTGCAAATGGTAACACATTTTTGGACATTTATTTTAGTATAAAATACATAGGTATTCATTTCAGTGCTTCCAAATAGACATTAAAAAAATTTAAAAATCACAAATATATTGAAATGATGCAAACAAAACTGTATGCATCATTGTTCAGCCAGGATAATTTCACAATGAATCAAAAGAGAGGAGAATCACTGGCGTCAGAGGGCCAGTACAGGTTTAAATTTATCCTCAGATTTAAATAATGAAATCAGTTCATAAGCGCTTCTCTGATGCGCACCTGCAGGGTAATTAAAACCCAATTTATGACCATGAGCAAAAAGGGGTTTTAAAGAGGCATCACGTAGCCCCTTCTGCTCTCTGCCTCTCTCCGATTTGATTGGTGGTCATCCTCCCACGAACACGTCACGTGACTTGCCCTCAGCCCTAATGATTCCGAAACAAAGCAGTCCATTTTGCTGAAGAGAGATGAATGGCTAATGGCTATGAAGACAGTCTCAAAAACCAGCTCAGTTAGGTCTGTTGGATTATGAATCGCCTGGGCGAGGGAGCTCTTGGTCTTCATGTACATGCTTGTGTGCCCACGTGTGTTTTTACGCGTGCGCGTGTCGACTGTGTGCACCCACATTCATGCATTCTGATGAAATTGTTCAAAGGCCAACTGTTAAATTCAAATGTTTTAAAGATTAATCTTGCAGTCAGATGAAAAGCATTACACAATTGACAATTATCACAGCGATTTGCCCTTTATTGAGTTCGTGAACGTAAGCTGCTAAGTCATATCCCCGCAGCCTTTATTTCAGGTCATTGCTGGGGGGAGGAGAAGAAGAAAAAAAAAAAAAAAAAAAAACCAGAGTCTCAAAGCAAAACCATGGCTGTTCGACAAGTATCAGCGATCAGTGAAAACCCACAAACACAAGCCTGGTCTTTCACCCCACCTGTGCTGGAACAGAATGAAGGAGGTAGTGCAGCTCTGAACCACAAAGCCTTAAAATGACTATGATTTAACACGGTCCATATTTCATCTCTGCCTGTGCCGGCACTTCTACAGAATGCCTGGAACTTGCAGGATATGCAATATAAATTCTGTTTGACAAAACCATTTTATTTCATATCCTCTCATAAAAGTCAATAAACATGCACATAAACCTCACTAATACAAAGCGCTCCACATACAATTTCCATTTCCTCACGTGTATGATGGTAAAGGTAGCAGAAAATTACTTCAAATAAAATAACTGAGAAGAAGCAATGCGAACACAGAGGAAATGTAAATCGCTGCGGTTATTACACTTCAAAATAAGGAAATATTTCCAAACCATGTATTTAGTAACCATAAGCACAAAATAGTATTTAACTGTCCTCCTACAAAAGAAACACAAGGCATTAGTGTGCTTTCAAAAGCAACAATGAATACCCAGTGAGAGCACTATTACCAGACTATTGGAAAAATTCGAAAAATGACCATTGTACAGTGACGTGGAAAAGTATTTGCCCCCTTCCTTATTTCTGATTTTTTTGCATATTTGTCACACGTAAAATGTTTCAGATCAGCAAATAAATTTTGATATTAGACAAAGACAACCCGAGTAAATACAAAATGCAGTTCTTAAATGATGATTTAATTTAAGGGAAAAATGCTATCCAAACCTACCTGGCCTGGTGTGAAAAAGTAATTGCCACCTAAACCGAATAACTGGTTGTGCTACCCTCTGCGACAACAACTGCAATCAAGTGTTTGCGATAACTGGAAATGAGTCTCTCTCATCGCTGTGGAGGAATTGTGGCCCACTCTTCTTTGCAGAATGTTTTAATTCAGCCACACTGGAGGGTTTTTGAGCATGAACGGCCTGTTTAAGTCCATGCCACAGCATCACAATCGGATTTAAGTCCAGACTTTGCTTAGGCCGCTCCAAAACCTTCAGTTTGTTTTTTTTTTTTTGAAGCCATTCAGAGGTGGACTTGCTCGTGTGTTTCGGGACATTGTCCTGCTGCATAACCCAAGTGCACTTGAGCTTGAGGTCACCAACTGATGGTTGGACATTCACCTTCAGGATTTTCCAGTAGAGAGCAGAATTCATAGTTCCATCAATTATGACAAGTCGTCCAGGTCCTGAAGCAGCAAAGCAGCCCCAAACCATCACACTACCACCACCATGTTTGACTTCTGGTATGATGTTCTTCTTATGAAATGATATTAGTTTTTCACCTGATGTAACAGGATGCACACCTTCCAAAAAGTTCAACTTTTGTTTCGTCAGTCCACAGAATATTTTCCCAAAAGTCTTGGGGATCATCAAGCTGTATTTTGGCAAATGTGAAATGAGCCCTTGTGTTCTTTTTGGTCAGCAGTAGTTTTTCGCCTTGGAACCCTCCCATGGATGCCATTTTTGCCCAGTCTCTTTCTTATTGCCGAATCATGAATACTGACTTTAAATGAGGCAGATGAGGCCTGCAGTTCTTCAGATGTTGTTCTGGGTTCTTTTGTGACCTCCTAGATGAGTCATCGATGCGCTTTTAGAGTAATTCTGGTAGGCCGGCCACTCCTGGGAAGTTTCACCACTGTTCCAAGTTTTCTTCATTTGTGGATAATGGCTTTCACCGTGCTTCGCCGGAGTCCCAAAGCCTTAGAAATGGCAATGCCACCCTTTCAGACTGATAGACATCAATTTCTTTGTTTCTCATCTGTTCTTGAATTTCTTTCGTTTGCAGCATGACATGTTGCTTTTTGAGATCTTTTAGCCTACTTCACTGTCATCATACAGGTTCTACTGAAGTGATTTCTTGCTTCAGCAGGTCTGGCAGTAATCAGGCCTGGGTGCGGCTAGTGAAACTGGACTAAAAAAACGTGGTTAATGACAGTTAATTCATAATTTAACAAGGGGGGCAATTACTTTTTCACATAGGGCCAGGTAGGTTTAGATGGCTTATTCCCCATAATAAATGAAATCATCATTGCAAAACTGCATTTTGTATTTACTCGAGTTATGTTTGTCTTATATTAAAATTTGTTTGATGATCTGAAACTTTTAAGTGTGAAAAATGTGCAAAAAAGTAAGAAATCAGGAAGGGGGCAAATACTTTCGTGGCACAGTAACATTATTCAGGAAATACATGCAACTAAATAGTGCAAAAATGTATTGATATTTGGACACACTAAATTACGTCAAACAAATTTACTTCAAACAGGCTCTCTATTCCAATATAAATTGGCCTCTTGCATCAATACATGTCTGGCCCAAATGGGCTCACAAGGCATTTCAATTTCCATGAAACATAAACATTAAAAAGGTGTGAGACCAAACATACACATTATAGCAAAACATGAATAGTTTATTGCGTATGCCAGGGCTATTCAACATTATCCAGAAAGAGCTGCTGTGGGTGCAGGCTTTCCTTTCAACTAAAGGCAGTTACACTCCTGATTCAACTAATCAATCCCTTGGGTCTTACTTCGGTGCTTAATTAGTAGAATCAGGTGTGTAACTGCTTGGTTGGAATGAAAGCTTGCACCCACACCAGCCCTTTCGGGGTAATGTTGAATAGCCCTTGCGTGTGCCTTCATACTTGAAATAATTAAACTAATAGATCTCATATTGTATGCATATATTGTCTAGTTTGCCTAATTTCCGAACTTTAGAAATAAACCAAGCCTATACTTCTCCACTCAGTCCAATTCCTCATTATCAGATTTTGTCACCAAGACCTTAATTTAAGCAATTCAGTTAGCTACTTAGCTAGCGACGTTCAATCCATCATTCGTGCTTATTTAGCCAGTATGAGCTGATCCAGCGTGGGTTCATTTGCCTGCAAGCGACAGTATGCTAGCATCTGCATCCACACGCATTGATAGCCAAAGATTGAATGACATGAATAAAGAAGCCCCAAGCAGGAGTCCACGTTCATGGGAAGCTCAAGATTTAAGCCTTTAACCATGGCAAAAATAAATAAAATATCTGGTTATTCAGTGCGTTAGCCATAAAGTAACCTTGGCACTTTGAAGCAGGACAATTTAGTTCTTGCAGTAGCTGCTGGTTACTGTAGCTAGTGGTAGTAAGCAAGCCAAGTTGGAGTTTAAGCAATCATCAGTCTAACATTAACGTTACCATCAGCTAAGTTTTACTTGCATTCTACTTGCTAAAGCCATCTGAATAGTTTCACGTTATGCGCTAACTGGAGAACACTTTCAAAGGAGCTAAACCATGCCCAGTCACTTATGAATGCACACAGAGAACACTGGCTGAAGGAACTTGCCGAGGCGTTCACTGCTACATCCTGCAAAACCACACCCATCTGGGTGAAATGCCATGTTTTTTTTTTTTTTTGTTTTTTGTTTTTAAAAGAGTTCTGCGCTTTAGAAAGGACAGAGGTGGCACGAAGGGCAGAGGAGGAGTCATTGACAGACTGGTGCAGAAATTTAGTAAAAACAAAACAGGCAACAGCAGGCTGGCTATAGATTGTATGGTGGAAAGAGACCCACAAATGATGACTTTCACATTGCAAGGCGCTTGACTGGAAAGAATGCACATAATATTGCTTAGTCTAGCTTTAATTGCCAAACACCTCATAAAGATGAAGTAGAAACTAGAGTCTCTAGCCACTTGTATACAATGGGTCAGTGAACTTAGGAAGTTTTTAAGCTCGGAGAAAATAAGGTTTGCTTAAATGGCTCCACAGGTGCATTTCATAAGACATACTTTTCATTTCACAGCCAAGCTAAAACTGAGAAATCCCCACAGCAGCATTTCATGTCGACCAACTTCTCGCAAATGAACGTGAAGATCTGTACAGCACTTAATTGAATTAATATTTTAAAAATGCCATTGACCACAGTGACTAATACATGTGAACAGATCATTTTTTATTCATGTTTTTTCTTTTTTGTTTTTCTGTTTATTTTGAGGCATTAAATGAAGAACACAGATCATTTTTAGACTCCTAAGCATTTCCACATTACCATTTTGTGGAAAAAATGAAAATCAAGCTCTAAAAAAAAAAGTCTTAATAATTGAATCGTCTTAATACAATATTAAACATGCCTAAATGCATTCAAATTTAGAAAACTTCTAAAACATAAAAATGGCACTGTCATCAGACCTCCACTCCTGACCACCTCGCTTCAGCAAATCGGACCCACATAAAATATCCTCAGAGATTACAAATATCATCAATCACTTCGTAGACTAGCGGACCCAGGAGAGCGAATGCCCCAGTGGCTTAAATCTACACCCACCAAACAGGGCCCTCATGGGGGATCATTACAGACACCAGGGACAAGCCACAGTGTCAGGCCTCGTAAGCAACACCACAAAGGCAATGGAGCGTCCCAAGGTTCCCCCCACCTCACATTCACACCTTTTCAGAGGTATCAAGCCCTAACAATCCACAACTAGAGCTGCGCTCAGAGAGCGCAGGCACCACCACCGAGAGAATATAGTCAGTAGTCTGTCGCTACATATTGTGGCCCTGTATGGATCTATCAAATTTGAGAAGAATCCGTTCAGTGTTGATTGGAGGTATGAGTTTTTGAAATTTCGATTTTCAGGAATTTTTTGGGACATTGACCTTTGACCTACGAAGGTCAAATTCGATAGGCTTCTATTCTAGGGCGGGGCCTAGCGATTGTAAATTTTGGTGATAATGAGATCAAAACTTTATCCTGCAGGTTGTTCACAAACAAACAGACAAAGAAAAGGCACCGATCACACAACTTCCTCCCTTGTTGGCAGAGATAACAACACAGCACCGAAGGCACACTTCATTTTGAAATCAGAAATCACGCGGCCAACAAAACATGCTATAATATTTTCAACAAATTTGCAGTCTAGGTTTAAAAAAAACTGCCCGAGAGCACTCGCCAGCTGGACTGAATTGGCATGTTCGACAGCACTGTTAATGATGCAAATTCAAATCTTAGGCAGTTGATCCTAAATAGAAGGTAGTTCATTTCAACGTCGCCTTCAAAAATTCTAGTGTCCAGCAGCCATATGAACCACACAGCTGAATGACCCAATTTGAGGTTGATGGGCGGCAAAACTGGTACAAATCTTAAAGCAGACTACCTGCGGGGGCAAAGACTTCCATTGATTTAACACTCGACACATTGATGGATGTCGGTTAATGCAAACAAGCAGTACACCATAAACTCCAATTTGGATGCAAAGTATAGACAGGCACAGTATGATCACTAGATTGATGGCTGCACCACAGGGTAAGCTGGAGTTTGGCACATGCAACAAATCCCCCGCAATCCAAATCAATATGCTTACGCTGGTAAATGCATTTTATGACCCGAAAGAAACGTGGAGGTGAGAACCTCACAGCATTCTTCCACTGCTCATCTCCGGGATCACAGATTCTGTGTACGGCGGATCGGCAGTTCACAGTTTTGAGGATTTAACCATTATCCGCAGTTTACACAAGTAAACCATTCAATTTCCTGTGAAAGCCAAACAACTGCCAACACACAATGGAAGGCGCCAGCGCGTGCTGCAGCCAGCGTAATCCAAGCCTGGAATCCCCTTATGTCCCGAAACTGGACTGTTTGGATGCAATTCTGAGCGGCAAAAAACAAGGGGAAAACCTGCTCCCTGTGCGTCAGAGCCAGATTCACCGGTGTGCTTTTTCGAACTGAAAAACTGGTCATTGTGCTGCATGAGGCAAAAAGGTACAGTCTGCGCTCAGCAAGCACTGTAGTTGTAGTCTGAAATACATTGGTATGTTGACCAATGATCATTTGGCACATTACAAGCCATGGATGACAACAGCTGAGAGCCAGCACTGAGAGCAGAAGAGCATTTGCTCAAGAAGGAACAGGCAACAACAATCCATTGAGGGGGTCACCATTAAACAGTGTGGCCTCAGCAACCAGCTATTGTCTTCGATCTGCTGTATCCCCCTGCCAATCCCAAGCAAATTAACAAAGATAATCCTGCCAAGCGCTGCATGATGATCTATGCTTCCCTGACGGCACCCAGCATAAGCAAGCCTTTTCTGGATGCACTTGCTTCAATCAATGTCAAATTCAACCAAGAAATTTGTTTGAAGACTTGTTTTTGAAAACAAGTTAATTTAAAAAATGCGACAAACTCACCTTGGTTGGTTCTGTTCCTACTGATCATCCCATTTACAACATTCATTACATCCCTGCAACTAAATGTTCGGGGATATTACGTTTTTTTGCTTGGAGCCGCCATCACTGATCCTTTATGTTAGCTAGCATAATGACTCAAACAATAAGGGATTTGCACAAAATGTTTTGTGTTTATTCCTGGTGCATAGAGGATGAACCCTACTGTTTCGTGTAACCCTAAAGCCTTTCCTGTTGAGCCACCATCAGGCCAAAGTTTTCCATTTTATAAATAACTAGAGCTGGGTTTGCGAGAGCCCATACCTTCGCCAGCATAGCTTGATTAGAACTTTGGCCAGCATCTCAGCTGTACTTTGGCTTAGATATGTCAATATATAATTACTTGTTCCTCTTGTGCTACTTTAACATCCTGAAAAGATTTTAACCAATCTTTGCAACCATTTTTGAGATATCCAGCTAACAGACAGACAAACAAATAAATAAATAAACAAACGGAAGCAAAAACATAACCTCCTTGGCTGAGGTAACGATAACTTGATTGTTTTTATGGGAATCCCACAAAACTTTCAGTATGCATTCCTTGTGGATATAGGGCAATATAGATTTTTTGTGCGACCCTACGACCTTTCCTATAGTAACACTACTAGGTAAAATTTCACATTTCCAAATACACCTACCAAAACCATTTTATTGAGAGTCAAGTCACACTCCTTATAATCGTTTCTGGTCCATATAGAAGGGCTGTTAGTGATGTTGGTCACCCCAAGACCTTTGCTCTAGCTTCGCTAGCAAACCAAATGATCAACATTTAAACAAGAGCCATCTGGCAATGGCGGATCACCCCGGCTGTAGGCTGTGTAACCTACAGGTTGTGTGGACAGACGGACGGACCGAAACCCCCAAAAGGCACAACTAGACAATAAGGAGAAACTCCATACCAAAGTTGGTGTTCGTAAGTGGTATAGTTTTCGAGTTCTGGTCCGGAAACGATTTTATTACGGACGGACGGACGGACGGACACACTGATCGCTATATACCCCCGCATTATATGCCGGGGGATATCAATTAAATAACTCAACAGCTTTGATGGGAATCATGTCAAATCTGCTTTCAACATTCCTGGTGCATAGAGGAGGAAGTTACTGATTTTGGTGGCTCTGTAATGTTTCCTGTAGCTCTCCAACTCTGTAAAATGTAAAATCAGCAGATGCAATAACTCAAATAGTTCTAATTAGAATCATGTCAAACTTTGAGAGATGGTTTCTGGAGCAAACAGAAAGGGTTTATAGATATTGGTCACCCATTAACCAAAATCTTCTGTGAACACTTCTGGAGCCCAGAGTAGTTCTGTGGATTTTCGGGACCCTTTACCCTCTCCAGTTGCCCATCCACTCGGTCTAACTATGAACTTTGCCTATGGGGGAAATTCCATCTTTTCAGGGATATACTTTACTCTGGTCCACCATCAATATCAGTCCAGTATTAGCCGGCGCCGTAGGAAAACCAGAAACTGAGGATAGGAACTGGGTAGTATTGCTGGAGCTTGTGGTACCCCAAAACAAACAGACACGTGTTAAATCACTGATGTTTAAATAGCTGCTAGGCTACCAAAACATGTTTGCAGAACACCACAACCATTTATACGCATTTTGGTTACATTTGTATGGCAAGACACATAGACAAACTTGCATATCCACAGCAGCCCAATGCTCGTAAATCGTGATCACTGGGGGAGCCAGAGCTTTTAGCAGTGTTGCCTCTCCGCCTCTGGAATTCTCTCCTGCAACACATTCAAGACACCAACTCCCCAAATCCCACGTCAAATCCCACCTCAAGATGCACCAATTTCAGCTTGCTTATTTTCTCAAATTCTCACCCTGAACAAGTTTGCACTCGAATCAAGTACATTCTCCAGACGGTTTTCCTATTGTTAAACTCAAATTACAAGGTATTTTATTAAAATGCTTTTAGTGTTTCAAGTGTTTCTGATGTACTTTTGGAATTACTTCCTATTTTTGTGTTTTTCATTTTATTTTTATGCTTGCAGGGCATCTCTAGGTATTAGGAGAGATGCCTATAAATAAAGTGCATTATTGATATCAAATGTCATTTCAAGGTCCAAATTATCAAACAAGACTTATCCAATGTCATTTTGTATTAATGGGAAAAAAAAACGTGGAAACGAAATTCCTCTAGTGTTTCCCTTCATACCAGAATGATTAGGGAGAGGCTTTAGAGATTAGGTGATCTCCAAAACTCATTTTAATCAACTGGAGATGCAATATGCCAATTATGACCCTATGGCGACAGAGACACATATGATACATGACGGAGCAGCTTCAGTCTAAAGAAACTCTTACACACTTATGTTGACACACACGCGCACACGAGTGAATGCAAGAATATGAAATTCGGGCTGAATGCGCCAAGGACAAACACTGAGCCCAGGAGTCAGACAGGAAGGTGACATGACAGTTCCCTCACAGACAAGCAAAAACAATGAGGTGGGAGGCTGTCAGCTGCAAAGGGGAAGAGGGAACCACAGGCTGCAGTAACAATACAAATTAAACCTCGAGACATAAAGTATAAAATGTCAAAGAACATATTACACAGAAAAATACTAAATCTGACCATGAATCGCGAACATGAATCAACAGGTTTTTTTTTTTTGGAAAAGCAGTAGACAATGACCCTATAAAATCTATAGCAGGCTAAGGTCAGTAATTGCAAATCTGCAGTCTGCCTAATTTTCCAGCAAAGAACAGGCTTAATGTTTAGCATCATAAAAGCACTTAATCCCGAGAATTTCAACAGAAGGCAATTTCTCCTCAAGTGTACGACTTTGCTCAAGAATGATTAGCGGGTGGACTTTAAAGCTGCAGTTGATAAGTTTTAGAAAAGTAACTTTTTGTCATTTTTGCTAAAACTGCCACTGTGTACAGACAGTATTACATAAAACTAGTACTCTGTAATTAAAAAAAGGCTCATTTAAAGAAAAAAAGCACAAAAGAAAGAATTTAACAAAACCCGGGATAAAACCAGAGTGAACATCGGAGTGGATTTTTAAAAGTGGAAGGAACTCAGTGATCTGGAAGGATTAAAAACTGACGCAGAGTTTGCAAATTTTCTCCTTGACAGGTAAATCCCTGCTTTATTTGTTGGTTCATTTTTTCTCTGCAAATAAGCGAGTTGCCGTTGCTGACATGATCACCGAACTAACCCCAGCCCTAACCAGCATCAATTCATTTTCGCTCTGCAAATAAGTGAGTGAACGTCGCTAACAATCACAGTCGCTGTTCGAATAGCCCGAGTCATGTAATTGTTACGACGTGCCTGTTTATTGGCCAGCAATGTTGACTGTTCACAACAGTAACGTCTAGCCTCGGCAACTTGGCCGCTTTCATAACGTGAACGTGCAAAATCTCTCCGCAGTTGCATGCATAACAGCTCGCGTGCTTTCGCATGCACGGTAGCCATCTGGGGGAGGGCCTTAGGAGTGCAGTGGAGAGGGAGGGGAGGGATCGGAAAGTTGCTCTTTTTCAAATTTTTGTGCGAAGTCCTCTCCTCTCCTCAAAGTTACCAACAGCAGCTTTAAGATTTAACAGCATTTCTGAGAACTAGCCCAACTAACCTGAAACACCGCGAGGTCTCGGGGTCACATGACAACAATATGTCAGGTCACAGTCTCACAAAGAACAAAATGTTTTTCAGTTGTGTGAAGACACAGTTCTTCCAGTAGAAAAAAAAAAAATATATATATATAGCGCTATCTAGTATATAATTTTACTGCGGTACACATGTGCACACAGAGAGGTGTGATATCCTGGCTGATAGTTCCAAGGAAAACCACTCAGCCACAAAATGTCAGGCAGCTCCGACGAGCTCTTCCTCTTACAAGCTTTAAAAAACCAGCCAGAAGAGGGGGATGGAAGCCTGCCAGCAACAATGAGAAGCGGAGTTTTAACGGAGTAAACAAAAGCAGCAGAACCCCATAAGACCTCATGTCATGACAAACAATGTATGAAATTTCAAGGTAAATACCAAGCAGATGGATATGACACTTCCACAAAATCCGTGGCTCGGAGTTGTGTCAAACTGAACAGTATATGAAGGAACAAGCTCACCTTTGCCAGGCCAGTACAAGGAAGAAAAGTATTTTTAAAACCAATTAAAATTCTAATTCCCACAGGCCTACTATCAAGTGCAATTACCAAACCTTTTTATATTCCATACCTCCTGATTTTCTGTATATTATCTGAATTACTTAGAAGACAAATATAACACTGAAATGCATATAATTATACATCAAGTCCATGCCCTTAACTGACATTGAACGCTTGACCTATTAAAGAGTCTGGAGAGAATAGCTGAGAACCATTTGGTTCACATGAAATTTCAGGGCAAAAACGAACTAATGGAAAGGTTTTACAATTGTTGGCCAGAAGATGGTGAATACTCTCTAAAGTGTCGGAGTTGGGCCATCTTTTATTAATTTTGTCACTGCTATGCGAGGGTATGAAAATATTACATTTCGGATTCATTGTCAGAGCCAGATATTCTTAAAGCATTATATTCTTACATCGGGTCTTCTGAGTAAGCAAGTCTGCAGGAACTGCGCGTTTCAATGTCACTATTAGGTCAACCCATCATTGACGGGGTGAGTTGAAGGATTAGAGAAGAAGAGTTGAACAAATTAGAGACACTGGGCGACTGAAAAATACTACAATGTTTTTGTCCGGATTTGGCTTTCACATCAACTGCCACAATGTTTGAATGGCCTCACTGATCAAACGGATGATGGATGATTAGCTATGCCCCAAGCAAAAGAGAAACAACAATGTGAAGACCGAACAACAATTAGCACTCACTGGAGATGCTCAAACTCATATTCACAGGGTAAAAACTCATTCCACCATACTCCCTCAGTGCATGCAATGAATTCCAAGGCTACAAATGCTTTTCATATTTATATCTGTCTTAGAAATAAACATCACATCTTTTCCAATATAAATTTCTCATCAGCTAGCCGTTACCTTTGCACAGCATTTATATCAATGTTACTGCGGCCCAATGGATTTTTGCAGAGAAAATGGAGAGAATCAGCGATAAAGCATGAATAAGACAGAGTGTGAGGCAGAATGAGGCATTTCTGTGCTCGGAAAATGAGATTATTGGAGGATGAGAGGCAGTCGTATTGATCTTAGTCATAATATTGTGCACAGAAACTGAGATAAGAGAGGTGGTCAGGGTGCAATGGTGCTGAGCCGAAATGGCTTCCCTGAGCGACAAAGAAAAAAAAAGAAAAAAAGAAAGAAAGAAAGAAAGTAGTAGTGTGGGCCATTTCTATACTTCAGGCAGGCATTTCAAAATCATAATTGCTGAATTTGTGTGTGTGTGTGTGTGTGTGTGTGTGTGTGTGTGTGTGTGTGTGTGTGTGTGTGCGTGAAACCTCACTTTCCTCATTACAATGTGTGTGCGCAGGAATCTGTGTGTGTGCACGCATCTGTGTGTGTGGAAAACTTAGAAGTCAATTCAAGAACATTGATTCTCTCGAAACAGTACCACCAGTCAAGGGGTGGGATATATCCGCGAGCAAGTGAAGAGTCAGTCCTTGAAATTGAAGTGTTAAAAGAACAAATAAAAGAGCAAGTGTAAGGATCTCAGAGACTCTGACAAGGGCCAAATTGTGATGGCTAGATGACTGGGTCAGAGCAACCCCAAAACAGCAGGTCTTGTGGTTTGTTCCCAGCATGCAGCGGTTAGTACCAACCAGTGGTCTAAAGAAGGACACTGTGACAGGGACAAGGGCAGCCAAGGCTCCCTGAACTAGACGGGCTAGTCTTTGCTCTGCAGAAAAAGTTTATGCCGGTTCTGATGGAGAGGTGTCAGAACACACAGCGCATTGCCATCGGTAACATGTGGGACTGCATAGCCGCAAACAAGTCAGTGTGCCCATGCTGACCCCTGCCCACTGCCAAAAGTGCTTCAATGGGTGCTGAGCATCAGGACTGGACCGAGGAGCAATGGAAGAGGGTGATCTGGTCAGAGGAATCAGATTTTCTTTTAAATCATGTGGATGGCCCACTGTGTGTGCTTGTTCACCTGGGGAAGACATATGGCACCACGATGCACCATGAAAAGAAAGCAAGCTAGCAGAGGCAGTGTGATGGTTTGTGAAATGTTCTGCTGTGAATCCTTGGGTCCTGCCATTCGTGTGGATATTACTGTGACACATACCACCTACCTAAACATTGTTACACACCGAGTACACCCCTCCATGGCAACGATATTCCTTCACAGCAGTGGTCAATTTCAGGAGGCTAACGCCCCGAATTACACAGAAAAAAAAATGGTTCAGGAATGGTTTGAAAAATACAACAAAGTGGTCATGGTGATGACTTGGCCTGTAAATCTTAATCCAATGCCTGGAATCTCAGGGATGTACAGGAAAAACACAAGCCCAATTCATGACAGTCCACCTCACAACTTGATGGTATGAGCAGCGTTATTCACTTCGCCTGTCAGTAATTATGCCCCCGCCCTCCAAAGAGGAAAGGGGGAATTATGTCGACACCATGTCAGTCCGTCCCTCCGTCGTTCATTTAATTTTCGTTTCCGTGGGATAACTATAGAATCCCTCTTAGGATTGATGCCATTTCTTAATGGTGTATTGGGAGTGGCTAGAGGAAGGTTCCTTTCGGAAACCAGCGTTGTGCGATATCTAATATGGCCGCCACAGCAGCCATCTCAATATGCCCTTGATCGACTTACAGGCGGGGCATATGCCGCGCTCTGCGTTGCTCTTGTTTTAATATTGTCGCTGATCTGTATATATAAACAAACATTTTTTTTTTTTTTTTTAAACCTGGCCTATATTTCTAATATCCCTTCAAAAATAGTCTCAAATGATATTGAAGCAGAGGAGGGATCTGTCATATTCATACTCCAGGACAGGCAGACAGAAGACGAGATTTGTCGTCAGTGGTAAACCGTGGCTCTGGTGAATTAACGAATACAGCTTCTCACGCGCACAAAAACTGCGCAAAATGTACAGTCAAGTCTTTCACGAAACCTTGAATTCCAGACTATAAAATCGTTCATACCAGAAGGCACTTTAAAACCAGAGAAAGCACAAAGCCCTACAGCGTTGATTTTGTGCGCTTTATAAGACCGTATGGAAACAAACGGGTTTTGGAATTCTCCTCTTCACACTCACGACAGAATACTTCCTCACCTCTGATTCTTATGAAAAGGCAGCCTGGGCAGAGAACAAGCCAACAATAGAATATGGCAACGAATATAAGAACATACGCCCTCTGTTGGCCAAAACTGGTAATGAGCAAAACGCCAGACTTCCCAAAGGCGGCCAATTTCATCAATCACACTCGAAAATGAATGGCTCTTCAAGCTGATAAAACCTCATAACACATTTGAAATATTCATTACGTTTAAACCACAATACAGTATTCTGTGGAAATGCAATTTCAAACTGGTTGACAAATAAGAGGAAATAAGTAGCGTGAGGGTGCTCTGTTTGTACATCAAGTTCCAAAGACAGATTAAGCCCATTTCTGAATTTAACTCATTTCTGAATGGATGTTCTGCATACAAAACTATTTTGCACAAAACTAGACTTATTCTAAGCCTGAGAAACAGGCTCAATATGCTCTAAATAATAGTTATTCTGATGATTACTGGTGGCCAAAAGTATAATAATAGTTGCAATAAGCATGATAATGATGGTCAAAAATATATCTTGAAGTCAATGAAAAGTGAATGACTGACAGCACTGCTGGAGTAACAGGAGGACACAGGTTCTAATAGGAGTTCTGAAAGCCAGAGGGCCCAGTTTGAAGGTTCCTGACCAATTCTTTTCACAATCCCCACATCTCCTCATTCACCTGCATCCGTTTCTGAAAACAATGTTTTATCAGTTACTGTAAATCTGATTCCCAACTAGCCCCAAGTCTCCTAAAACCAAAAATCAACAGCAGCCTGGTATAATAACAGCTCTCCCCGGAAAACTGTCCGAAAATCTTCGCCTGCAGGAAAATCTCATCTAAATTAATTTTTATTATTTTTATTATTCTTGCCACTCAAGAGGAAAAATGGTCAGTATCACAGCATTCGCCCTTACGCACCTCGCCGAATCACATTGCACTGCATTCTGGGATCTGTGTGCGGATCAAGTTGTGCATGATGGCGGATTCGTTCTCCCCAGCAGGGAACAAATGTTAACCTGCCACTTTGCTCCAGAGGATTTATATGAGTGTCTTTTTGGTTTTCCAACTTCTCACGAAAGCGTCAGAGTTGTTTTTGAGGTTCAGAAGACAAATTCAAATTGCAGCAAATGTATTTAAATTGCATGCAATAAAAAAAAAAATATTAGAATCTCCCCCCCTTTCTCACTTTCCACATAAACTGTAATACAGTACATCATTGAGAAAGTTATTCAGGTTTGTTAGATCGCCCCACGCAGAGAGATTCTATGCATAAATTAACAATGGGGTAATCCTCTGATAGATTATAGACTACTGCAGTTCAGCAAGGCTGTATACATTTGCATTAATTTGACTGACAATGCTCACTGGCGGCATTCTGCAATAGCAGACCACTTATGTGTGGCAGGATGATCTCTTTGGCATAAACCTCAAGTTGAAACTTTTATTTTGGCATTTGAACCCTGTTGCCCCCAGTAAAAGTAACACAAAATACATTAATATCCATTTAAAAAATTAACAAAAAAACTTTACACTTTTCATAGCAAATCTAACACAGCAATGTAGTCAGAAGCACAAGTAAGCATTGAGGATGTTAAACCCTCTCCTTGCTCCTCAGAGGCGATGAGACTTGAGTGGCTAAGAACATTTTACATCATATCCCCTTCAACAGGATAGAACAGGTTTTAACTGTAATGTTCATTGAGCATTTAACAGACACAAAAAATTCAATGAAAATCTGAACAGTCTTCTGAGCTAGCAGCCCTCTCCAACGCCAGGAAGCCCAATGTCAGCGCACAGACTGCTGGAAGGGAGCTAACTGGATAAATGCGGAGACAGCATCAGTGTAGGTTTCTCCAACCGGAAGTGACTTGCGAAAATTCAGGTGCTGGGACCGTGAAAATGCTGACCCATGTTTCCGCTTCGCTTATATAGGCTCTGCATACCTGCAGCTCAGCATTTTAACTGCACTGGAAAAAAAATCTCTTCCAGGGTTACCTTTCAAATGCGGCTTCCAGCAAGTCATAAAGAGCGGTGTATGGAGAGTTCAGGCTGAGAACAAATAAGACAACATCAGAGCGTCTTGCTTATGATGGGATAAGCAAGACACAGTTTTGCAATGGGATAGGTGAATCATTGGAGTGGAAATAGAATTGGGGTGTTTCAAGATTCAGGCATTTTAGCAAAAAGGCAAGTTAACAGGGGTAAATCTCCTACATGACGAAGTATAATGCCTTAATATTCCATTATCCTTTTATCAAAGGGTTTGCCTAGGATGTGCATCCATGGGAAACTCAAATTGGTTGGCTTTGGTTTGGTTTGGCACGAAAATTGGTTTTTCGTAAATTGCTAATTTTGTGTCCCGTACATAACCATTTTTGAGTCAAACTGGAGAGGAAGGAAAAATTAAATCCTTCACTGTAGCTTATTCAAACATTGAGTTGTGAAATGCATCATTTTGTATTCTGTGGCTAAAGGGCTGTGTGTGTTGCACCGTTCATTCACTTTTCCATGGGTTTATATCATCAGCACATGTTTGTTAAAAGGGCATTTTCCTAACACCTGAATCATGATTACAGTGTTCTTTGATCTGAACTGTGTAGCTAAAGAAATATGGAGGTCTTCCTAGGTCTTTCTTGCCTAAAATACATTAATACCCATTCACAATTGAAAGAAACATGTCCAGTTCTGATCCGGGGTCTGATGTCTGAATACCAACCATTTTGGGGGAGGCTTCTGCACTGTCCTGTGCATAACCAATCATTTCCCCTGACTTCAAAGTCACATTTGGTAAGCAAAACAAACAAATAAGGTGATAATAGACTTCATTAAACACTCCATGTGATCTTGGAAACAGGGCTGCCAAAGGAAACCTGCATAGGTGCTGGAATGTAGCACCAAGAAAGCTACAGCCACATCAAGGTGGGAATGTCCCGTACATAACCCATTTTTGAGAGGACATACATTCTTTGTAGCTCTGCTGCAAACTGCCGGACCCAGTATTTTAGAAATGTGCGGTCTTTTCTCATGCAAGTACAGTTTATGTCAAGATCTGTTGCAGTGTTTTGGGCGGAGCACAGATTGAGTCTTTGGTGTGCCGTTGAAATCCTACTACTGCAAATTTAACGCCATATTAGGATGTCCCGTACATAACTGATGAACTAATTTTCACATTATATCTTCAGTACACTGCTGAAATCTTGTCTATGCCAAGCTGTAGCGTTGGTTATGGAATACTACTTGGAAAATTCAATGAAAATTCAATCATTAGAAACACTGGCCAATGACAACGAATTAGAGTCCCGAACATAACTCATCTGCCATAAAAAAAAATTGAATTTTTTGAACTCCCACCATTTTTAAACAAGGCAATAAGAGATGCAGACTTCACCCCATTCACGCAAATATTGGCAAGAGCAGAAACACAAACAGACAAACACTCAAAGCCGCCCACCCTCCGTGGGGTGAAGCAATAATAATGATAAAGAAAAGAATTTGAAAGCCGTTGTTTGTTAATTCCTTGGTACCAAGTTATGAACAATTATGAGCATTTTCATAATGGTTGAAATTTCTTCCCTCTGGTTGACACTGATGGCAAGTTTTCTTGAAACACCCCAATTACGAGGCTAACTTTAAGTCACCAATTATGAGACTTCTCCATTTTTTAGTTCTGCACTAGTACTCATAAAACAGTATCCCTGGTTTTTCAAGTTACTCTGGATAAGTGTTTACGAACTACAAAGACCCACAGGCAGCAACTAAAACAGTGATTTCCGCCCCCCATTTCTTTTCTTTTCTTTTTTTTTGGGGGGGGGGGGATTTCCCGACCGTTTCTCCCCACCCTGAGCACACCAGAGCTGTATAGTGCACCGCAGCAACCTGCTCCCATCGACTCAGGAGGAAAACGCTGCGGTAGGAAATGCCTCCGAGCCACATAATGGCGGACCCTTGCTTCTTTACGCGCTGCGAACGCACCATCAATTACACACTGCCTACACCATTGGATGACAACTTAGTTGGTATATCTTCAAGTTGGTTCATATATCTACAAGTGCCTGGCCAACCAGAAGGGGCCGCTGGAGAGCAAGAAGACCAATGAATTTAACCTGCTTGACCACCATTATCCCCCATGTGGATTCAGGCAATTGTTGCCGCGCCTGAGCGGACCTACAGCCATGGCCAGTAATGGTGTGGCTGAGATTCAAACACATGACTACATAACTACAAGATGAGCATCTAAGCAAAGAGCCCGCAATTCATTTTTGGATGTCTGTGGCTGGGGGAGTGGTGAAGTTACATAATTGGTTGACAGGCCGAGTGCACTTTTCCCATTGGCTGGTGCGCTTTCAAACTGATTTCACGCGACAGAAGGTGTTGACAGCGGATCTACACAGATCCACGCAGGAATTAACACTGCAGACAATACGCCTGACTACCCCTGTAACAAAATGCCCGCAATATTTCTTACGCAGACCATAAATGGTCCAGCCATATACTAGGTTTTGATCTAACCTGGTTAAACCATATAGTTCCAATTTGACAACTGGATTACGATGGAACGAGACGAGCAGTAGAGAGGATGAAACCAAACGTGCTAGAGCTAGACTCCCGGCTGAGCTAAAAACCCATTTCCAAGTAGCTCTTAGTGGGATGAACCATCTGGGCTAATCCTGGAGGGGGGTTTGTAGGGGATGATGTACTCAAAGGCCACGGAGATTACGTATGCCCTTTTATGATATGAAAAAGCGCCCATGCTTAACGCCAGCCAAGCGAAAGCTACTGAAAGCCCAAAGGCTAGGCTAAGCTAATCCACAGGGCAGTCAACAAAAATACACTGCCCCTCAAGCTCTATGGAGCTTCACGCATCCTCTCACAGCCCATCCAACAAACACAGGCAAGCTGTGGTGAAAAGACCAGCAGGGCTGCCTGATGAAATATTTCTTTATGGCCAATCCGATCTACTATCCTCCCAGCAAAGCAGTTATGGGCAGTGTACTGTAGAAGTATTTCCATCATTTCCAGTGACTGAACAGCTAGCATTCTTCATGTTGTAAAAGCATCAAGCCTGCAAGCAACAGGATTGCATTAGCAGCTCAAGAATTAATCATTCACTTCAAAATTATTTTGGCCAGGTCTAGCTCACTCAGGTCCAGTTAAAGGACACAAAGGGCTCCAAGCGCTTAGTTAAGTGATGGCGAAAAAAAAAAAAAATCCACTGGTTTGGTTAGCCAAGTCTACACAGGCCAAAATAAATCATCAAAATTTCAAATTTATAAATGTGTGTGTGTGTTTGTGTGTGTTGAGATTGGTTTCGGTTACCTAGCAACCTTAGTGCAGCAATAATGGCTTGAGTACGAGTAGCAGCTTAGAGAGACCAGGGGCCGGATAAACGCACATAGTTCAAAGAGCTTATTTTTCACTTTTCCTGCTTTAGTTCCACTCATGGAGAAAAGAGATCATTTGGAAAAGAAGATGAGGAGAATAGACTCAAAGATACACGAATTAACCAAATGGAACATCCTCGCTTCAAGCATCAGAGAAAAAAATATTACAACAATCAACACACAAGGTTAAATTGTTCACACACATTCTGAAAAACATGCATATCTGCAAATGGTGTTCATTTGCTGGGGCTCGCCAGGGAAATCGTATATCCCTTCTGCTAATGGACTGGAACATCTTAAATTATGGATGGCCTTGAGCGATTTTGGGGTCACAAGAAATCAAGGAAAGGAAGGAGAAAAATAAACGATTTAAATGAACGGAAGGACAGGAGCCACAAGACCTTCACCCCGACAGACAGGGGCAAGGTCGAGAAGCGAAGGGCAGCAGCTCGTTACACCAAAACCGCTCCAAACATCACCATTTCAAGAAGCATAAACACACAAAAATACAATATCTACTGATGCAGCTTGCTTTACTTACAGTATTCATCAGACCAGAATCACCCTTGGAAACACTGTTAGATCATTAATTCATAACTAATGACGTTACAGTCTTGCCAGTACAAACACAGAGCTCCAGCAAGAACTTGATCATATCAAGTTTTAATGAAGCAACATTTAGAAGACCTACTTTTCGTCAGCAAGGTCTAACTAATGACGTAAATTCAATCAATGGTTTCAGTGTTGTACTAAACACACCATCTTCTGCACTTTCATCACTCAGTATATGCTGCATTTTCTGGTCGAAGTAGTATCAGGTATCTTAGTACAGAGAGGTCCGAAGACGAGGACGACCCCTCAGTCCAAGCATCTGCAGAGAGAACCAATCTAAATAATCATTTGTCCATGTTCTCGTTTCGCCATGCAATACAAAGTTTACCAATTTTCCCCCATTCAGCTCGTATTGGAATCCCATGTACTGAACAAACTGTATAACTGATACCAGCTAATCCGTACAACCAATAGAGAAATTTATCTTATTTGAGTCTCACCTCACTCTCCAATGAGGACATTTTGGGCCATATTCTTCTGTAATGCATAGTCCAGAGGGCCCTTTCCGGCTAGACATTAGAAAAGGCATGTTTCATCACAAAAACACAACCATGGCTTTATACAGTCTTGCACATCGATTTCATCTTTACCCTTTGTCAAATTACTCTTTCTGATAAAGCTAATCTTGACATACCAGTGCCTAAAAAGGCCTTGGCCAGGTTTATTCAGCAGGTCTGTGGCATCAAATGAGCTCAAATATGGGAGGTGCAGTAATTTGTAGCCCCTGGACGAAGTCAGGCGGCTAGTAGGAATTCAGGGTCGTCCTCCCCGCCACTACGTCTGTAGAGATTTTCCTTGTTGTTGCCCTACAGGCCACATATTGTAACCAATTCCTTTGATATTTGGTGTGGGCATTATGTTACAGCACCTGTCAAATTTGGTTGCCATGGCAACAGAATTGGCAGAATAAAGGACAGTTTCATGCCGAAAACTGCGAAGCGGGCACTCAAGGCCTACACCCATTCAGCTGTGGGTGACTGGACTGTCTAGTATGAACTTATGTTCTCACAGCATAAACTCACTGACCACATTAACACTTATACAGGCATGTGAATGTGATGGTCTTGGACCAAAACCGAACAGCTTTGGCTATAAACCAATAAACTGGACAAAAGACGGCAACAAAACTGTGGAGTGAGCCAAATCCCAGCACTCCTTTCGTATAAAGAATTAGAAAATAAAATGGCTCCACTCAAATATTCATAAGAGAAGTCACTTTATATCTGATATATTGAGCCATAAAAGCATTTTTCTTTCAGCATCTGCGCTAAAACCATTGTGAAGCGCTCTGGCTGTGCTAATGCGCTCCTCGTCCCCCGTTTTCAGGACGGATGCGGAGGAAGAGCAGCTTGGGGGAGCGGTGAAGTGTCCTCTCCAGTCAGACATTAAGGCCTTTAGTTCTCCAAAGCGGTACGATGAAGAACCGTTCAGTATTAACAAATATCATCAAATGGCATAAGAATCCAAGTTCTTTTTTTTTTATACAGATAAAGTAAATAATTCATGATGCCACTAAAAAAAGCAGCGCATTGCTTTGAGCTCAACAGAGCCCTGCTGGGTGTGTACAGCAGGGGTCATCAAGCAAAGCCCTGAAAAATCCTAGATCAGCAGTTGACCCCGTCGCCCCTCGGTAATTGTTAAACAATACACGCTCCTGATTGGTCTGATAGCCGTTAGATCAGGCCCCCCAGAATCAGGGAGGGTGGAACACCAGCAGCTCTCAACTCTCAGGGACAGAGTTTTGACGGTTCCCGGCACTGAAGCCATACTCGGGGCTTCCTTCACCATTCATAAAAACACTAATCATGCACTCTACTGAGCTGCGGGGAGAACCAGGGGAGAACGAGAGAATTTCCCACGGATAGGTGTGACTTCACAGCACACAGAGGGTGAGTGAAAGAGATAGCTTGAAAGAGTGAGAGAGACAGAGAGATGGCAGAAAGAGAGGGCAGGAAAACGCTGCAATAGGAGAGCGAGACTCGGTGTAGACATGAGCATGACAAAGCCTATGCAGCACGTCTCAGATGATTCTTCTGCAAGATTAGAACATCATTTTTTCTCAGTCACCTTTGAGTTGAGTTAGTTTCAGGCAGAACCATTATGGTACATTAACGATGACATTTACAGTGCATGTAGTTCATCATCTGCAGCTATTCTGGGCTATGCTGCATTTCTAATGTGGCTTTCATCAAATGTTTCAATTCTCAACAGAGGATTATAATAGCAGTCTGCCAATTATATCACCAATCACATCCTGCCACAGGGCAGTCAATAACTGGATCAGAAAAATTTAAATTTACCACCAAATACACCCAAAACTATATACCAGCAAATATATTGCATAATAGCATAAACTGAAGCCAGTACAATCACAGAAAATTATGCGTTCAAATACAGATCAGCATATCTATTATATTTTGTTTCTGGCAGCCAATTATGCCACTGGACAGTGATTTATATACCCAAAATACTCAATTACACCATCAAGTGCGCATCCCCAAATTAGAGCGAATAAAACCCATCGCACAAAATTATGTCACGACCTACAGTCAAAAACACCACCAATTACATTCTGCAGCCAGGTAGCCAATTACACAATCATACACAGCCAATTTCATCAGCAAATACTCCCATAACCCCAAAATGACCCAATCGTACAAGTAAATGCAGTACACCACAAACCACAGCAAATACAACCATACACAGCTTCTGAACATTTGCGTCTTTGCATTGACTTTGAATGTAATCTGTCGTGCAAAAAATCCGTGTCCAGCTTTCTGCGGCAAAAATACGCCAGATGTATCAATCGCTACTCATTCACAGCACAGAAACAGTGAAACGCAGAACAAAAAAAGCTCCCAGTACTTGCTTTGCATTTAATAGAGCACAGGGAAAGTACAATCAATAATGATTAACAGATACAGGGTGCCAATACGCAGTTCATACCCATTCTGCTTTGTGAAGGGCACTTCTGCTGAATGGTACTACTACTGTAACTGCCTTCACGGTCTTGAAGTAAAGAGATTCTGACAGGCCTGCATTAACATTAGAGTGAGGCCAATAGGCAGGAGAACACAGGTTTTACCCCGCCATCTGCCAAAAAAACTAAAGACAAGCGAGAATAAAGACCCACGGCAGTATCTTGCAACAGCCACTCTCTGGGACACCGCAAGGTCTCAGTTCTTGATCAAAATCGGAGTGGACGAGTTTCAAAATCAGAGAAGGTTCACCCCTTTTGGCAATGCCCATGGCTAAATGACATGGTTCAATTTAGGACTGCCATAAAAAATCTTATTCAGCAACTTCTCCCAAGGGCAATATCAAGAGCATAGATCAAATTTCACCACATTTCCTTTAATTACAAGGTTTCATTAACGGTTTTCATTAAGCAATCACTCTAAATGAAGTGTGACTGGGTGTCCATTCTGCAGTCCGACACATCAGCGTTCAGGAGGGGTTAGAATCATTCAGGAAAACCCAGCCTCTCAGTCAATAGGGCTCAGGAAAAGGGGCTTGCAGGGCACTGGACATGTAACACCTGGTGCTCTCCGTTACTGAGGACACACCGGCTGGGATACAGGTCAACTAATGCACATGTACATTCCAAACCAGGAGAGAAGCAGGCAAGAGAAGAAAAAAAAAGCCACTTGCTGCCAAGAAATCCACATTTCAGCCACTAATTATAGTATTTTGGAGAATTGCGGCAAAGCTTTGACTTTCCCTTCAGGGACAGGTTTCATAAAGCAAGATTCCCTGGTAAGACGAGTATTAGCATTAAGTAAAACCCAGAACCGCCCCATATCAAGGACAGAATGAGGTACAGAGAACTATTTTGTTTCATGCCCCTCACAGCTACTGGACTAACTCAGGACATCTGTTCCGTGAAACATGGCACAGCTCTCTAAAGGCCTACAGCTTTGACTACAAACATGGTTCATTACAAATGAGATTACAGGTTGTGTCCTCACTGGTTCTGCTTCCAGCTCTGTAATAATCAAAACAATTCTAGCCGAGGCAGTCATAGTCCATGAGGCAAAATGTTTATTTCACTTCCTTGTTTTGTTGACACTCTCTTACCCTTTTGTTATGCTTTCATTTTTTTCGGGCACCTACTTGCTTCAAAGCCCGAAGCTCAAAGCAATGACCATTCACCGTCTTTACCGCTTCAAGCAGTCACACCAATTTCAAGCGTAGCCTTCCGGCTAAATTCTTTCAAATGTTAAATTTCCTGCCCTTTTATTCTTCATAACAGGTGGAATGTCAGTAGACTAATCCCTTTCAAAGACCTTTCTGAAGCAAAGGCTTCCTAACCAGCACATTCAAAGCAACGTTCCAGTCTTCTGTTCTCTGCGACAACATTCTGTAGCACTACAAATACTATGGTATAGCTTCTCGATATCGCTGGGGTTTTTAGAATTTTCTCCACAAAATACTGAACACTGCTTCTACAAGAGAAATGCATAGTAAGTATAGCCAGTCCAATAACCACAAACTATGAAACTAACACAGTATGACATGAAATAGACATATAGGAGTACCACACTGTTTTACATGATACAGTCAAACGTATGGTGCTAGACTACAGTAGAAGGAAAAAAAGGAGGTGGGACGTACATTGCACAGTACCTGTCGTGGAGACCGATGGACATCATCTCCCCTCTGTGTACAGGGTGGTCCATACCCTCGCCCAAAACCACACCTCTGAAATGCATGAAGGAAATTAAATGTTAGCGGGACACCAGCATTGCTTTCATCTCAAGATGTTAAAAAAAATTTAAAAAAAAAAAATTCAAGACGAAGACTGCATAAAACCTACGGCTCTTTCGGCGCAACATGATGGCACAGTGGTTAGCAAAGCGGCACTGTGGCCTCACAATAAGAGGGTTTCAGATTCAAGTCCCAGCCTCGTTATGTACAGTTTGCAAGGTCTTTCGGTGTATGCACAGGTTTCCCTAGACCCTGAAAGACATGCTCTAGGAACACTCCTACCAGCGCTCCTGACCAAGGCTCTGGCTTTAGAACTAGAGATGGTCCCTGGGTGCTGTACTCTGGCTGCCAACTGCTCCTAAGTAACAAGGATGGATCAAACACAAGGGACGAGTTACTCCACAGGCTTCAGTAAGGAATATCCTATCGCACCTTACACCAGGGGCGGCTAACCAGCTTCCTAGATAGCCAGTGTCTGCTGGTTTTTGTTACTACTCCGCATTTAATTTATCAATGAAAGCCACACCATTACCTCATCTCACCTGCTTTCTGGGGTCTAAAGTGGAATGAGAAGACAAAACCAGCACACGGACTGCTCTCCGGGACCAGGGTTAAGCCCTTCTTCCACTCCCTACCATCATGCCTCTTCCCACGGGCAATGCCAGTTTATCCAGAAAGGGCTTGTGCTTCATTCCAGCCATGTAGTTACATCCCTGATTTTACTAATCAACCCCAAGAGTCTTTGCTAAAGGCTCTGATGAATGGCCTCAGGTGGGTAACCAGTTGCTGGAATGAAAGCCAGCACCCACAGCAGGCCTTACTGGTTAATGTTGAACACCACTGGGCTGAGCCTAAAACAGTAGACCATTTCACAAAACTAGCAATAAAATTGGGTAATTTGCATGACTGTGGATATGATGTACTGGCAATGTACCCAATTAGATTACCATGTACTGAAGGAGGGGAGGCCGTTTATGATGGTGGTTATCATTTAAAGTTATGACCCATGACTATTGCTCTGACAGCCCATGGATATCATATTTTTTTATTATTACGGAAGTAGCACTGAGAATGTTGTTTACAACAAATGTAGCTGCTGGTGCTGTATCGTGGCGCAACTACAGCTGCATTGATGGAAGGGCATTTTCTGATTGTGGTTTGACTCAAAATGCTGCTTTTACTGTGCGTGATGCAGGCTGTGTGTCAAAAGCACTACTAGGCGGGTCTGAGTGGAGTATAGTGCTGGAAATAGTTTCAGGGGGGGAAAAAGCATTTTAATATTTAAGGAGCTAGTGACTGAAGTCCAATTGAGCTTCTGGGAAACAAAAATGTGGTCACATCCCAAAACAGAACACAGTCAGGGATAGAAGAGACAATTATCTCTCCCCAGAACAAATAATGAGGGTTTGCCACTAAAACAAAGCACCGCTTTTGGCACCGCAAAACTGGAAATAATGAACCAGTGTCGCGCATTACAGTATTGTGCCACTGGAGGTATGAAATGCCAGCAGTAAGCTCACCTTTTAAGACATAATTACTCTGAACCAATACTTCTTTACTTTACCTGATAAACAAACATTGGCAATTCTCTCAATTGCATATGCCATGTTCCCACTCAAGACAACTCGCGGACTCCAACTGGTACCCTTTTATATAGCAAAAGGCTGATTAGAATCCGTAAGCCTTCTCAAATGGGAACACAAACTCTGACCAACTGATGGACTGACAGGCAAATTTGTTTTTAGATTGCATTATTGTATCACTAAGTTACAAGACTTGTTCCCACCCACATTAATGATGTCATAAAGTGTCAATGTGTACTTTGAATGGTGAATTTCATGAATCCGCTCACGAAACGGTATGTTTCTGTAAATTTGTCTGTGAGGCTTACTGCAGGTAAAGCGGCTTTGTGCCAATGTTATTTATGGTTCCATACCCCCAAGAGATCATTATCCACTGTACGCATTCTTTTTAGGGCCTGAAAACATTGTAACATGAAGTGCCATCTAAAATAAACTGCAATACTGAAAAAAAAATTAAAAATTAAAATGGGAGACTGAATTCAAAAAAAAGTATTTTTAAAATGATCATACAGATTGCAGATCACCAACAATATTTCATGACTAAAAGTACAATATAGGCCACCCCTGTCTTCATATTTTCTCAGTCACTAAAGCTTACATATTAGGTCTTGATTATTCTGTAATGCATTGTTTGATTGTTAATCAAGCGAACACAAATGGGAACAGGTTGAGGGTAATCATGCATTAAAAGGCAAGGGTACTATAGGGCTTTCATACTGCTCAAGACACGCCACTGTGCACATGAAACAGGCTTTTACAGAACAATCAGACATCTATATGCCTGATAAACACTGAAATGAATTGTTTCCATGCTTCAGTTATCCAGAATCAAATGCAGACAACACATTTTGGATTAATCATGCAAAATGGGTTTAGCCTAATCAAAGTTGATGAATAGAACACTTATTCTTTTCAAATATTAATATTGTTGGGAATGCTGATCAATTTCCATTGACATTTTTAATCCTTCGACAGACATAGTTCCATGTTTTTGTTTACCGGAATGAGTGTGTTGATGAAGAGCCTTATGGGTTTATGATTTTCTAATTATGATGCGCAACCAAACACGAGGTCGCTTCTTAATTTAACCTCCTTCGACAATTACTGAATGATGTAATTATGCCTCGCTACTTCAACTGTGAAGAGGCATGGCATTATGCTATTCAATTTGGCAATTCACTTGCTTGCTGCCACCTTCGGTAATGATGAATAAACTTCCCGCAACTATTTAATCCCTTCTTTCAACGGGAATCCGAGCAGCCAGACAAAGAGGACACATTTGGATGAAACAACCTGAAGTGCGTTTCTCTATCACGTTGTTGCCCACACTGCTCCTGATATCCAGGCTGGCGCCTCACATAGCAGCCTCAGCCATAAGAAGGCCTACCCAAGGAAATGGCCAAGCTGTAACCAAAGTTTGTCAGACGTCTACCTTTTTCGAAGAACCAGCGACACGCAATCGAGAACTCAACTGGTTCGTCTCGGGGTTTGTTACAGGCCGAGCGATTTTACGAGTTTGGTTCTGGTGAAAATGTATTGACTTAAGTGTGGTGCGGGAATGTATGTGGCACGTTTTCGATTTCGTTGTCGGTTATTTTTAAAAGGTAAAGGTCTTTGGTAGGCCTGATTAGGGTGAATGTGAGCCGAAAGTTTAAAGTACTGTGTGTCGTGTGACTAGAAAAGCGCGATATAAACAGAGATGCCAAGGCTTACGTCTTAGGCGTGAGTTCTCCTCTTAGTGGCATTCACGTTCCTGTGCCGTAGTCAGCAATTATTCAATCAAAGCGCACTAAAGAAATTCACTCACGGAATTTAAGTCATTGCGCATCAAGTTAATCAGTTTCACGCGCATCACGGTGGATTTCCCCACTAATGACACGGAAATGGACTACAACTCGGGAATTCTCAGGCTTGTCTATACTGAGGGATTAAAAGCAATGGAATTGCTTAAAAACGTTTCAAATCGTTTTATTTCATTAAAACAATTTAAACGATACCGAAACACGGTCATCGTTTTCAATCCCTGAGTAAAGAGAAGCACGGGAAGTCCGGAGTCATAATCGTTTTCCACGTTACTTGTGATGAGGTGCACCTGCACGCAAGTGAAACGAAAACTTGAATGCACAAGGATTTTAATTCCGCATGAGAATCTCAAGCATTCAATGAATAATTACGGACAACGGTGAATAAGCCTAAAAAAAATGCGTAAGACCTACGCCGAATGCGTGAGACTTGGCACCTCTATATAAATGCAGACAATTTTCCATTTACCGTTGTGTAACACGCTTAAAAGGACCGTTGTTAGCAGTTTGGGAGTTCCTGAAAGCTGTAGTTCCAATAAACGTTAGCAACTAGCATTGAAAAGCTGTGTGATAGGAAAGACTGCTCCAGAGCTGCAGTGAAAAGCATAGTTTCTTCGACTACACGACTGGTATATTATGACAACAGTGGATGGTTTCCAAAAACATATACTGCGTCTCCCCTTTAATGTTATGATTTTATGTTTAACTTAATATGCTTCCATAAAGCACTTTGTTATCTCGTTTTGAAAGGTGCTACATAAATAAAGTGTATTCTTATTGTTATATCTTTGCAAACCATGTATGCATGTGTGCCACTCCCCTCTCCCACTACAAATTCTGCTTTAATATTTCAGTGGACAGTGTAAAGGGATAGAAGAGTTATTACTTTTTTTAACTGCATTAGTAGAAGGTATAAACAACTGAGGATAGCGTGACAAAATGTGGAGAGGAGTTGACTTGAAACAAAACCACGCAGCCCACCTTCTAATACTGAGCCACACAAACACCTTTAACAGTGGACTTCTCAACAGACCAAATATTTGCTGATAGTCAAAGACACATTGAGTCTCTGTAAGAACATTTCTGTGGATAAAGAATCTTCCTTAGGAAATACACTGAGCCATACATGAGACTACACTAAAATTGAGTTAACCTAAATCAACACAGGACTATGTAATTTGGTTACGAAATGCTTAACGCATTCATCATGTTGTACTTGGTCTGTGACACGAGTTAGAAACTCTTTGCCTCCATAGCTAATGGTCAGGGAGATTTTAACACTTGAAATGCTGCATTGCATCATTAACAACACTGTTCAAACCACATTACTTCGTACTACAGTGGTTCCCAGAGGCAATGTAACCACTATGATTTTAGGGAACAGTAATGACCAAGTTTGTTTCCAAAACGATTCATGGTTCCGTGGTTGTTAAATAGTCACTTCAGTCATTGACTGGGAAACACTCTGGATTAATTTTTACCTTTAGATCATAGTATGTATACGCTACATCTCAAACTCCGTGTCATACAAAAAGACCCAGGATCACTGGCTCAGGCAAATTTAATCCAACAAGCCTAAGACCTCCATTTGTGGCACCATTATCACACCATCTTTCACTCCTCTGTTTGTACAATGGCAAATTATTTTTCCCACCAACTTGATTTGACTGGAGAACAGGTGCTTTCAATGCAAGTCCAGAGAATATTTCCCCAATGGGGAAAAATAAAGTTTATCAACTTCAAAGAAATGCAACATACATTGCTGAGTGTAAGAAAATGCCCTTCAAAAGCAAGAAATGACAAAAACTATTATTGTACAGGAGGGACTCGTCACTGCCTTTTCCAGTCCCATAAAGATGCATGAGCCTCAAGTCCAAAGGCTTACGCTGCAACCTTCCAAAGACTTCCTTAACAAACTCTCATAATTCAGCATATCCCACAAGCTCACCGCAGATGGGTATTTTGGCAGCCGATGGTGCAACAACATTTATCACCCTGTTAGAAAATCATCATCAGGAAAAACAGCTGGTGGCCACAGTGTAAATACGCAGAGCAAGCCGTGTTAGCACAGAGGCGAGGCGAGTCGTATTAAAGACCCCGCATTACCCTAATCTATAGCGCATGCACAATAAACCTCCTACAAGCTTTGCTCTGCCGCAGACTACAGCAGGTACACAGAGATATGGATCCGAGCCCAAATTGAGCCAATATGATTGCGGCATTCATTCCCCTAAGCATTTACAAACAGTAAATGTTCTCCAATATTTCAGAGCGGGCAAAGCCTAGTCTTTGAGATAGGGACTGATGGGAAGACTGCAAAGCTCAGGTGATACACTCCATGATGAAGGCAGATGAGGTCAAATCCTTCTTACAGTTTGCCCCAGACCCTACCCTGGCTCTGATCCTATACCGATTTTCAATAGGCTAATGGAGGTGATGAAAATGATGATAATAATGGAGCTGGTGATGACAATAATAATGGCGATAATGGAGAGGAGGATAGATGGCAATGAACAGGGATTGCACAGGGCAATAAATGGGGCATAAAAATTCAAACTTCTCAGACACAGGTCAGAAATTACAAACAGCTGGGAAGCATCATATGTAGGGTTGTAACAATTATAAACCCTGGTTTTAGATTCTAAGTCTGTTCATGTCCAGGTATCCTCCGCCCTCGTTCTGAACTTGCGAAGATTCAACCAATGAGCGTATAAGAAACAGTGGCTGACAGGCGCGTACTTCGGAAGAGAGCCGTGAACTGTCTCCACTCTCCTGAATTGGCAGCAAGGGGTCGCAAACAAGCAAGTCTTCTACATAGTTCACCAATTGGGCATTCCAGATGCCAAATTTATATTTAAAAAAAAAAAAATTATAAAATGAACAGTGTTTTTTTTTAGGGTGTAGTACCACCACCTGGTGCCATGGGGCGAACATCTGAGCTTTCCTTTTTCCTTCATTAAACGCAACGCAAGTTGAACGAAAGTGCCAAACATCAAAGGGAATGGAAAATATTTCCCGGGAAAAAAAACTTGACTGACATCATTATTTTTCGGCGACATGCTGCACAGAGCCAAGTAAAGGACAACAGAATTGTCTCCTATTATCCAATTAGGCAACTCTTGAGAAAAGTAAACCAGTTCATGTTTACTTTGCTTGATTAGCATTCAAATGGAGGATTCCTTTACTCTCAAAGTGGAATGAGGAGAGCTGTTTATTAGACAGCATGTTTGCTGCATTTTGAATTTTAAATCGCCATAGAACAGCACAGATTTGAATGAACATGATTGCCATTGCGACACCGTTTTGTGCGAGTGTGATAATTTCTCTCTCACATTCACATTCCATCTGCTTTTCAGAATGTTTTCCACCTTGTGTATTTTTTTAGAAGCTTAAAATCCAGGGAAAAGGAAGAGCTCGAATACTCGCCCCATGGCAGCAGGTGGTGGTACTATGCCTTATAAAAAAAAAAAAAATTAAAAAAACCACGGTTCAGAATTGTTACAGCCCAAATCATATGGCTTCTTTGCTATACCCAGTCATATAGGGATAGGACTGCAAGGAAGGTAGAAATAAGGGGTGTTCATTTCCAAGTTTAATAGAGCCTTGATCATTACTTTTCCAATTGTGCTAATCAGACAAATGGTTCGGACAGGAGTCGAAAGCATGTGGCTCCTCGCTCCAGGAACTGACCTCATCACAACAAGCATGAACTACTCAGATCCCCCACCACGGGATGGCTGATATCTGACCTGGGAACAAAAAGGGGAGGAGGGATGCACAGGAGGACAAACAAAAGAATTATAGGCACATCTACACAATAAGATGTAGCCATGTAAGAGAGTTCCTTCAGATACACTGAACGGTATAAGAAATCTGGGCTGGGAAAGCAGCGTGACGGACGGACGGACACACAGAGGGAAAACACTCATTCCTCCCCCATCCACTCCCTGCTGGGGGATAATTAGGGATGTAACTGTATTAAATTTAACAGTACAGTATCCACCAATATACTGAGGTATATGGCGTTTCACAATCAATTTTTCACCCCTTTTTAATTAACTGTACTTTTGTCCATCGAAAAAACAAACAAGTACAGTGTCGTGAAAGAGTGTTTGCCCCCTTCCTGATTTCTTCTTTTTTGCTGTATATTGATCACACTTAAATATTTCAGCTCAAACAAATTTTAATATTAGACAAAGACAACATGCAGTTTTTAAATGATGAGTTAATTTATTAAGGGAAAGAGGCTATCCAAACCTACCTGGCCCTAAGTGAAATAGTAATTGACCTAATAACTGGTTGTGCCATCCTTAGAGACAACAACTGCACTCAAACGTTCGCAATAACTGGCAATGAGTCTTTCACGTCACTGTGGAGGAATTTTGGCCCACTCTTCTTTGCAGAATTATTTTAATTCAGCCACATTGGAGGGGTTTTGAGCAGGAACGGCCTGTTTAGGGTCATGCCACTGCATCTTAATAGGATTTAAGCCCAGACTTTGACCAGACTACTCCCAAAAAAAAAAAAAAAAATTTAAAAAATAAATAAATAAAAGATTTAAGCCATTCACGGGGGAACTTGCTGGTGTGTTTCAGATCATTGTCCTGCTGCATAACCCAAGTGCATTTGAGCTCAAGATCACAGTCTGAAGGTTGGACATTCTCCTTCAGGATTTTCCAGCCGAGAGCAGAATTCATAGTTCCATCAATTATGACAAGTCATCCTGGTCCTGAAGCAGCAAAGCAGCCCCAAACCATCACACTACCACCACGTTTGACTGTTGGTATGATGATCTTCTTAAGAAATGCTGTGTTAGTTTTAAGCCTGATGTAATGGGACGCACACCTTCCAAAAAGTTCAACTTATGTCTCATCAGTCCACAGAATATTTTCCCAAAAGTCTTGGGGTTCATAAAGATATATTTTGGCAAATGTGAGACGAGCCTTTGTGTTCTTTCTGTTCAACAGTGGTTTTCGCCTTGGAAGCAATTTTTTGCCCTTATTGTTGAATCATGAACACTGACTTTAACGGAGGCAAGTGAGGCCTGTAGTTCTTCAGATGTTGTTTTGAGTTTTTTGGTGACATCCTGGATGAGTCATCAATGTGCTCTTGGAGTAATTTTGGTAGGCTGGCCACTCCTGAGAAGGTTCACCACTGGTCCAAGTTTTCCCCATTTGCGGATAATGGCTCTCACCGTGATTCACTGGAGTCCCAAAGCCTTAGAAATGGCTTTGCAAACCTTTCCAGACTGATAGATGTTGATTTCTTTGTTTCTCATCGGTTTTTGAATTTCTTTAGTTCGCGGCATGACATGTTGCTTTCTGAGATCTTTTAGCCTACTTCACTTTGTCATACAGGTTCTACTGAAGTGATTTCTTGATTCAACAGGTCTGGCAGTAATCTGGCCTGGGTGTGGCTAGTGAAACTGGACTCAAAAAATGTGGTTAATGACACTTAATTCATGATTTAACAAGGGGAGGCAATTACTTTTTCACATAAGCTCGACTAGCTTTGGATAGCTTTTTCCCCTTAATAAATGAAATCATCATTTAAAAACTGCATTTTGCATTTTCTCCTGTCATCTTTTTCCTAGATTAAAATTTGTTTCATGATCTGAAACATTTAAGTGTGAAAAATATGCAAAAAAAAAAATCAGGAAACGGGCAAATACTTTTTCATAACAATGTATATTGCTTTGAAGAAAAATATTGCTTTATGGAACTGAACCATCAGAGCATGATCCGCGTGTGTGTCTGTGTGTGTCTGTGTGTGTGTGTGTGTGTGTGTGTGTGTGTGTGTGTGTGTGTGTGTGTGTGTGTGTGTCCTCTCCCAGCCAGGACCAGTGTGCTGTGTGAATGATCACACGCAGAGACACAGTTTGACGAGTGTCTTTATTCACCAGCTGAAGCTGCAACAAAGATGTTAAGTCTTCTTCATCTGAATTATTTTTTTATTGACAGCTGGAGTCCAAACCTGTGGATAGGCTTTGCACGGCATCACGCAAGTATACATATTGCACATTAATTTTTATTTTTTTTTTATTCAGCAACTTTCATTCACACCGTGGGCACGGCATTACAGGGAAAGGCTTACAGTTCAGAACTGTGGTCACTCAATATCACTGTATACCTTTACATCCCTGGTCACCATAGAGTTTGCCTGCGGATAAACCAACCGCAAAAGCAACCACTGCCACATCTCTAAGCGAAACACCTCACCTTTCTAACCAGGTTGCTACCTTTTAAACTCGACCAATTCAATAGCAGGAAAGACTGTGCCACACCAACAGCATGTAAAAAAAATAGGAGATGAAATATTAAAATGTCAATGACCGCATAACCCAGGACACCCTCATCACAAGCACCCTTTATTACACCAAGTTTTTTTTAAGATGGCCTTCAATATGTGGAATGTACCGGCCATATGGCACTTCTATTTTTATTTAGGGCTCTTAATTTGCAGCTTGCCACTCTGCCATCTGTCTATTCTGGGGTCCAGTGTTTTGAAGGGATGACTCAACTGGAAATCAGCTGGAGTAATAATTGCAGCTAAGCCTAGTCATTGAGGAAGAGAACATGGTGCTCTAGACTTTCAAGGTACATTTCAGGACACAGGCAGTTGAGATCCATTTTTGGCACATGGAGAATAGACACATGAGGATCCAAAAGGTAATATTCAATATTCATCTAGCGCCACTAACAAAATCTTTACAGTAGGTTGGAATACCAGCAGTCATCTCTTCTTCAGGGGATAGTAGAGGCATCGGCGATAGCTTCTCCACTACAGCAATCAACGATTCTCCAGGGAAGGACCACCCAAGACTTAGGCAGCTGGGAATCTCAAACTCGATAATGGTCAACCCTAGACAAATTGCAGATTTGCTGCTCCTGGAGATATAGGCTATGGAGAGGAGTAGAAACCTGGCAACCATCGGCCACGTTTCAGTAGCCACTGCCTCATCTAGACCAATCACACTTTCACCATTCCACCACAGCAAAGCTCTCACTCTTCCAGCTTGAGCAAAGCACTCAACCATTGTGATATTGAAGTTTTTGAGAATTTGACAGATTTTTCCCAGTGCCTCTCAAATACCACAAATGACTTACGTAAACACGTTTTCCCAATCAAGACTTTAATTGGACCATTAGACCCTGCACGTCACAAACTACAAATAAACCCACATATAACCAGTGAGAATCACTAGATACAGCTTAGTATGGCAAAGTCAGCATAAACTACGATTTGAAATCCTTTGTAATTTGACTATATTCCATTTTACCACGTCTACCTAAAAACCCACCCAAGAAAAATTGGTACCACAAACAACTAACATTTCCGTGACATTTGCTTGTAGCTTCTCAATAATTAGGCAAAACGAAGCCCTTTTGTGTTCATATCTTCAACGTTGAAACTTCAACATTCAGTATGGTCTGTAGAGCCCCTCCTCACAAGGAAAATGACCAAGGAGATCAAAAATGTCGAGCTGCCAAAAACAAACTAGCTTAACAATTAAAGAGTGCGGATGTTGTTAAATAGTGTAAAAGTTCACAGGGTTGGTGGTGGGCAAGGATGACCTTCCTGCAGGAACCCAGTGCAATATTTGCTTCCACTTCAATCTTTGAAACTGAGACCCACGAATGTTATTTTAAAACCACAACTGTCTTCTAAAGTGAAGGACAACCTTTGTCTGAAGTGAACTGCAAACAAACGAACTGTGTATTTTTAGCGGTGTTAAAAATATGTTGTTTTAAGACAAAGCTGAACTGAATAATAAATACTTGCACATCTGGATCAAAACAGTCAACGTGTCAGCCATTTTCCCTTTAACATCAACGTCAAATATCTTCTAGCTCTTTTACGGCAAGCTATGGTCAGTCAATGGCACCATCACATGCCTGCAAAAGCGTTCCTCAGCCACTCATTGGCTAAACCTTGTAGAGGGATGGAAAGATGACCGCTTATAATTTTTGTTGTTATTTAGTCGCATTTAGGCATGAGAAGCATTGAACAACTTTCCATAAAAAACTGCAAAAAAATTCAAGTCATGATTCCTGAAAACAATAAGGGTAATTCTTTTATGTATCATTGCTTTTGTGCAGAAGTTGCCTTTTACTTAAAAAACTAACATTGCCTTATGCCAAACCTGAACTCTAACATTAAGCTGGAAGGAGTAACCTTAACCAAATGCACAACTGTCTTTTGATGGTGCAGTACTCATGTTACTTATGCTAAGGAGCAGTGCTGCTGTAACTTAAGGTAATTGAGGAAAAATGGAAATGGTCCTATGGATGTTATCAGAAATGATTGTATGGGATGGGTCAGATGGCAAGGAAGAATCGATCAATATGTTCGTTCTGTTGTGAGGACTGTAGTGCAGACAAACTGCCTAGAAACTGGGGGCAACCAGACCAGCTACAGTGGATTGGGAAATAACATCTGATCTCATGTGACTGCGATGGAGTCATAATGTATAAACCCAAAGGGCAATCTAAAAATCATCCAACAATAACTGGGATTGTCTCTCAAAAAAACAGCGGGGGAAGGAAATGCCTCAGTATTTATTTTGTGTTCACTACATCATCTTAGAGTGAACATGTGTCTATGACAAACTGGACTGCAATGCTCCAAACTTCCGCCACAAAGTTTAGCTGAGCTTTTCACAGCCCACTTTTTTCACAGCTTGTATTTTCATCACATACAAAATTTACACTTGTGTAAGCCAGAGCTGTAGCAGCCAATAATGAAATAACTACCATTATCGTAATAACTGCCAATAACGTAATCATTTTTTCCATTCCTCCGGTAAAAAAGGTCGATAACATAACTTATTGCATTCCGGGCAAAAGGTTATTACATTATCGGTACAGAAATTTTATAACATTATTGGCAAGTTATCACATTATCAACTTTTATTACATTAAGAGTAGTAATGTAATAATTGCCAATATTGCAATTTTTTAACAGCAGTTACTGCCTTAAATGCTCGGGCTCATTTGCCAGGCATTTCTCCCAGTTTTACTGTTTTTTACATTATGAAATGTCAAACAAGTTATCAAGTTAATGAAAAATTAATTATAATTGAGAACGCTTTAAATAAGACTGGGCTGAAATATCTGGGTTCCAAGATGGACACATACCAATGGTTTGCTAGTTGTTACTGTTCAACCCAAAACCAACATTTTGGCCTCAACACAGCAGCATTACAATTCAACCCAAAACCAACATTTTGGCCTCAACAGTTACTGTCCTTTTCGGCAGCGAATTCTGACACCTGGGTTGCTCTAAAATCCAGTATAAGGCATTATTTTTTCCCCCCAACTTTCATCTTTTCATTGCGCTATTTTGAGGCAACATTTACAACACAAGTGTTCAGCAAGGGCTAGTAGACAAGGTACGAACCAAATTGAAATGATCGTCCCACTGAAAAGAGGCTACCGGCTCCTTCTTATTGAGTGGACTATAGTGGGATTGCCTTCTTGGAAGCCAGTATACTTCTGAATCGAGGCAGAAAAAAAACAATGGAATGACTACAGGTGCTGGCATCCCCTTTCATAAATCAGACATGAACACCACTTGTAGTGGTTGCCAAATGGGCATTATGGGGATCCCTGGGTGAAGTGAAGGTGGGGAACATTACTCAGAAAACTCTTTTCAATGAATCCCTGCCCTGACTCCCACAAGCCCACAGTGCTACACTTCAAAGCCCTTTCAATTCTGCCATTTCACAGATGGAACTGCATGATTTAAGACTGAAATACAGTCACCTAGACATCATACACAAATTAATAAATATCAGACCATCAAATGGACTTCAATTTTACACTGCAAACACAAAATCTAGGGAACTCCCCAGTCGTACGAAAGACAATAAAAAAAATATTGAGTACTGCTAAAAATGCAGTTCCCCTGGAATTCTAATGAGGAAACACCTCCCATCATTTATTCGGTTCAGTGGCAGTTCACAGTTCGCAGGCTTCAGACTCGCGACTTGAAATTCAGAGCATTTCAGTTCAGAGATCAAAATGGGGCTGAAACACCTTGGCAACGCGGAGAGGAAGCCTCATTTTACCAGCTGGATTTATGACCAGGTTCTGAAGGCCACAACGGCAGCACTCACAACCCAGGTCTGAATGACAGCAGCAAATCAGGAGGCAGAGCAGCGCGGCTCCCACCGCTGCACTTCTGCGGAGCGGAGCTGAGCCCCGACGACGGACCTCGGCATGCTTCCCTGACAGCTTTACAGCCCGGACCCTGACACACTAAAGTTATTTAAAAGCTACGCTGTCAGGCCACTGAGAAGGGCTGGGGGGGGCAGTGGTGGCTCTGTGAGGATATACTCGGCACAGCAACCAACAAACACTGGGGAACAGAGGAGACAGACAGGCCAGTAGATGGGATATGACACAATGAACGTGCTAATTTTAGGCTCCATCTGGCTGCTCTGAGCCATTTTATAAAAGTAAGCTGTTGATTCCTCTGCGTAGTTTTGGCTCACTCCAACTCCCGAGGATAACTTGTAAAGGCGCTTTTTGAAGATCTAGGTGGAAGCTGATGAATGCTTGTGGTCACCAGAGAGCACCAGCGAGGATTCGAGTTTGTCGCCAATGTTGACACGGAGATAAAAAAAAAAATTTTGAAGTATGTATTATGATTGGTCATTATAAGTGGAAAACTCATTGTTATATATTGCTAAACTGTAAAAATGTAAATAATTATGAATATATGTATAATATATTGAAATAAATACATTGAAACTAATTAATACTATCGTTGTCATTCCGTGACAATTTGCATCTTGTAATTCCGTGACATTGACTTTTTGAATTTTCTTGGCTATAAAGCAGGGTTAAAGTCAATATTTCTTTCTATAACTTTCTTTCTATAATACAGTATTAACAAAAAACACCTTAAATGTGAATATAATGAAGTTTCATAACTTAACTATGATAGGAACATCACTTTCTGGATAGTTAAACACAACATTAAAAAAAACCACGTCAATTTTGTGTAATTCCGTGACAGACTACTTTTTGCTTGTTTCTTCGATAAAAATTTCTCAAAAAATATATTTTCACTTAATGATATTAAAGAACAAGCTAATACCTTCAATATGACATATCATACTTGATTTTATCTTATTTAGTTGTAGAGTTACAACCCAAAATGTAATGGGACTGTAATTCCGTGACAGCTTGGCGGCCCCCTTGTGGACTCAAGATTTGGAAACTTTGCCTTTGGCTCCAGTTGGGCTGGAGCAGATTCTCCAGCTGAAATGTCCCCATTAGACTTGGGGAGAAAAAATTACAAGCAATTTTTCAGCAGAGTTCAGAAACAAAGCAAAGCAATCAGCTCCACTAATCTCAAACTACAACATGACCCCTGTGGTTGACAAGAGCTTCAGCTTAAATTTCTTAAAATACGCATGGGTGGCAAATGTAATATCGGAATGAGGCTATAGTTTAAAATGCAAGCTATGAGGTCACAACCCAAAAGTAATTAGTTATGTCAGGCCACTCCAGCCAAATCAAAGCACTGCCACTGACCCAGCAGAGCTTAGGCTACCAGGAACCCTCAGGCTCCAACCATCCAGCAAGTTAGTGTCTGCGAACCTCGCGAGTGTGCCCAAGTTATTTGACTTGCATTGACTTAATGCAAGTCAAATAACATTGTAGGAACGCTACCATAAATTAATTTTCTCTGCTGATCAACTAGTCTACAACAAACCTCCCAACAGACCATTTAACTGCCCCCAGTAGTTTTACTACCAGTAAAGAGTCCAGCAGTGTCCTGTATCTCACCATGAAATTAGACGCATCATCCTTTAGCAGTCAAATGTCCCATCACTTGAATCATTAGACACTTCAGGCTGGGGAAAAGCAATCCAATTTCACATCAGAGCATAAAGTCATAAAATTCGGGGATCTGTAAGGGGGCACTCAGCCCAGATTCATATCAAAACAACCGATCAGCAGAAATGCGGAAAAATTTCAAACACGTTTGATGACATATCTGTATGTATTGCCAATTTCTCTATGACACAGGCATTGGAATCAAATGTAGAAGTCAAAATGAAATGCATTTGCCCAAGAATCTGCCTGCAAATCGCCCTCTTGGAGTCAAATTGGCCCATAAATCAACAGCATCCAATTCCTTAAGGCTTCTCACTTCAATCTAGGCCTACAGGCTGATCTGAACACAAACAAATGAGCCTTCACATCCAATTGGCTCAAGTGCAAAACATCCAAAAACCATTTCAGTGCTCAAAACAAAGAAAGATTCAGGAAATGGGAGGTAAACTGGCTTCATGACACAATCTACAGAGCAGCCCAGAGCAGGACAGCATGATAGAGATGACAAACGAATGATCAAGAAGCCTTGACAGATTAAGGCTCTTTTCTAATCAAACAAGCACCGTGACCGAGGGCAAGCCAAGAGCCTGTATCACCGACACCTGACCTTCCCACTGAGCGAAACCTTTTAGCCAAAACAAAACCAATAACACCGTCACTAACTGGCAATGTTATTGGTTCTCCACCAGTCACTGGTAGCATTATTCATTTTACACATGCTATAGGTGCGTAATCTGTTAGTTTTTGCGGGGAAATGTGAGATCGAAACAGGATTCATCTCTGCCATGGTAATTTCTCAGTCAATGCCCTCACCCCATTGGTATATTTGTTTACAGTCAGCGGCGCTAAAGCAACAGCAGGCCTAAATCTACATAAAAGGAGGGCAAACGTCGCCTGGTCTTGCCTCTTAAAGGGTAAAAAGCAGAAATACGTTGCCATAAATATACTCTGACACCATGAAATCCTGTTTTCGAACCCAATTAGACATGTCAAGTAACACACAAAATTTCATTCACCCAGGTAAACCAGTTCCTTAAACCTGTACCCACTTATCCGAAGAAGTAAACAGATGGAAGTACACACGGGCTCCATTGCAATAGCCCCTGCCCCATTGCAAGGGGGGGGATTAATACTGGAAGGTCATGAGAATGACACACCAAATTTCACACCCCCAAAGTCAAAACAGATGGACTAATAATAAAGTCCTGCATCTTTGCGTCATGTCCGTTAATTTTGAATTGAAGCCTTCATCTTCAATAGTCGCTGAATAATGTCCCATTAATGAAATGCATTTCAAAAGGATTTCACCGAATATAGTTTTTATGCAAAGAGGCACGAAATGCCATTTAGCTGCAGTGCGTCACATCATGTCATGCACGGTTAATGGGATGAAGTCATCCTTGCGCGAGAGGAGGAGATAATCCCATATGACTTGCTTTCGGCCTTATTCCGCAACTGCGCAGGTTTATCAGTCAGGCTGACTTCCCATTAGAACATGACTCATCAGCATTATAATTAAAGATGATATGATGGCAAGACTACACCAGAACCCTCTGACAAAGCCAATAACACTGCCAGATACATTAAATAAGAGCTGCCTCAAGGCAGCAACAGATTTTGTCATATGACACTATATGACCATTCTTTTAGATGAAAAAAAAAATACTATAACGAAATAGAACCACAGAGAAAACTTGTGATTGCATGTTAAATTAATATTAAGACAGAAAGCAGTGATTTGTAAATTCCTTGACCTGCATCATGCTGAAAACAATAAAACTGCATAATATCTGATGAGTTACCAAGTGACTTTCGTTTTTTCAAAATAGACATTTTAATTTTGATTTTTGCAAGATATTTTTCTTAAAGTTATAAAAGTTAAGAATGTGCAACTTTTCCATGTCATTTCACAACCCTCAAACATTTAGGGACTGAGGACACCCAGCAATTAAGTGTTTCAGGTGCATTTTGACGCATTCCTCCAGCAAACGAGTCTTACGGTGTGCAACAGTACAGGATCCATGTGGTTGTCTTCTGAGCTTCAAAATGTTCCCCACGTTCTCCATCACTAAAAAGCTGGGCTTGCAGACAGGCCAGTCTGGCACCCGCACTCGCTTTTCATGCAACCATGCCTTTGTAATGCTTTCAAAAACTGTTTTGGCGTCATCTTGTTGAAATATGCGCAGGCCTTTCCGGAAAAAGTAATCGGATTTGTTGCTTCAAAAACAATTTGTGTACTTTTCAGCATTAATTGCGTCTTCACAGAAGCGCATGGTACCCTGACCCAACAGCAATGACACAATCCCATTCCATGAATGAGCATGACTTTTGGACTTGTTGTTGGTGCCAGTCCGAATGGTCCGTTTCTTTGATTCAAAGCTCACAGCGTCTATTTGCTCCAAAACATATCTGAAATACCAATTTGCTTAAACACAATACACGTTTCAACTATGTGATGGTGCACTGCTCCTGCTTCTAAGGCCAGAGAAATTGACGGCACTTCTGAATACGGTTAACATAAAACTTCCTTTCTGCACAGTGAAGACCCAACTGGCATGAGTGGATGCAACCACCTACTGTACCTGACGTAAGTTTGCTATAGTAATCCTAAGCCCGTGTGGCTAAAATCACTAAAGGTTCAAGATTCAGTGCTGTGCGAGTGACTGAAAATCACATGTATTCAGCATAGGGTTGTGCCCTTGCCTTCATGCACAAATAGGCTCATTTCTCCAGATTCCTTGAATCTTTTGATTATGTTATGCATAGTAGACAGTGAAATAACCAAACCCCTTCCAATCTTTCCTAGGGGAGCATAGTTTTTAACCCTTGCAATGATTCTCTTCTGCAATCATGGGCAAATTGGCAATCCCTAGCCCATCTTTCCTCCTGTAGGACATGGCCTTTCCTGGGTGTAGTGTTTACACCAATTACAATCCCCTACTCACATCGGCAGGTTCAAATTCCATTATGCTGCAAAATTTTTCCCCCCATTACAAATCCTAAATTGCCTCCATCCCAACTTTTTTGGAATGCAGTTCATGCCTGAATGGCAGGAATGGATGTATAATTACAAATAGAATGAAGCTGACCATCTTCATACTGTCTGCAATGAGATACTAATGAAAGTAAATTTAAATATCACTACTTTCTGCTTAATCGCAATTTTTCAAACTGATCTAACCTTTTCTTAAGTTAAGATTGTCAACTTGTGATACTTTTTGGGGCTGCAATACCAAAAAATGTGTTGCTAGTTATAAGACAGTTAACATAAAGTGACATCATCCATTATGCAGTCGTGACCCCATTCATTACATGCATATGACTATTGTGTCATCCCCATGTAAAGCAGTTAAAGTGGAATTTTACCAAATATCATAAATTCCATGACTCAAAGTACCTCTTACAACCACATGAAATATTTCAGAGGGTAATTGGTGCTACACACACACCAATACAATGAAAATATAAAAGGGAAAAACAATGGCAAGGCATTTAAACAAAGGATCCAAGAATAATCATTTCCAAATGGCCAGTGATCTAAGTGGTACAGGTTGGTACACTGCAGTCTGCTAGCACAACTGAGCAATGCTCAGAGCGGTACTGCCATAGACCAGACTTTGTTCTCATTCATGACCTCTGCCTTTCGCACATCACCAGCACGTTCAGGAACAACTATAATCACTAATCTTGTCTTCTCTGCAATTGCACAATCTGTGAGTACTACATAGTAATGGTTTATTGAACCGTAAGCTCGCAAACAGAATGAACCAGTTAGGCTTCAGGAGTCTGGCTCAGTACAAATTTGCATCCTTCTCTTGGCCAAGCAAATGTCTTGCCCTTGATTTTAAATATCACCATTTCACAGATTAACAATTAAGCCCTGTTGTCTCGCAAGTAAAAAAATTAAAAAGGGGGAAAAAAAAAAAAACTAATCTCTTCCACAGTGTCACATGCTCAACATCCACTAAAAGCGCAACACTTTGTCATCGCATACAAAAGCAATCCCTGGTGATAATAGCAAATTTGCAGTACCGGTGCTGAGCAGGTCTGTGACACTGAATGAAATTTCTCTCGAAGATTAGTTTCTCATTCAGGCAGCAGAACGGCTGTCAGTCAATAGCTCGGCAGGTGACAGAACTTGTCAGGAAACAGGCTGGCAGATGACCTGCCACCATCAGATGGTCGTTCTATGACCTAGGAAACGTTGCACACAGAAAACCTCAATTCAAGAGACTTGCATCTCCTCAGCCAAATCACACCTCACTGCAGTTACACAGTAATCTGTTTACCTGCTCCTGTGCTTTTTGGGGAAATTTTTCCCCAAGTTTTCAACCTACTGTTGTTCTTTTCGAGTTTCATAAAAATTAACCAAAGCCTGTTGAATACAAAGAGCTGACCATTTTAGCTTAACCCTTTAAACGACAACAATATTTCACTTACGGTTTCCCTTGCGGTGGTTCAAAGTCGGAAAAAAGCATTTTTGTCCGATTGTCGGATAATGTGACATTAAAAAACTGCAGGTTACAGGGCTTCACTCACGAGTCATCACACTTAAGCCAAGTGAAATGTTCAAACCCAGGACACCATATTTTATGGCCGCAGAATTACATCAAATGGAAAATATATAAAACTTTGTACGAGATTTAGATAAGTTATTCAGCAGGACATGAGATCGCTAGAAACCTTGATCTCCAATAGTATTTGAAATAAACCTGAAGTTCCACAGTTTTGAATACAGCAACTGCACTGGACAGACCCCTAAATGGCTCTTTAGACTTTACAGGTTAAAAACTGTCTTGAGTGACTAATGTTTACTTAAAAAAAAAATCCTACGCGTTGGTGCATCTGCATTGTCATCAAGATCACCAAAATGTTGCAATTACAGAGCTCAGAAATTTCTAGTATTAGCTATTCTCACAGGTTTAGACACTGTACAAATATTAAAAGGTGGACAGGAATAGCCAGTGGATTAAAAGGCTGTGGTAATTGCGTGCTAGATAAGCTAGGAATTTGAAAAGTGTGTTTGTTTTCAATGGACAAAATTAATCATGAGCATAGCACCCAAGTATTACTTCATAGAAGCAACAAGCTTAACATGTCAACATCACCATGTTTCTGGTCATTCAGTCAAATTACAATAATGTCCAGGCCATAGCCAATAGACAATGGCAGTTATGCCAAGATAGCTGAAACGTATGCAGCAACTTCAGGTGCCTCTGTGTGTGAAACACTTGCAGTACCTTCCAAGAGTATTTTAAGGCTGGTTAAATTACATTCGCCCAACTCCATGTATACGAGACAGCAACGCCTTTTTCGCACTGGCCCTACAGTCAAATTAAAATAAATAAATAAAACTAGATGATGCGCACTCTAAAGAGATGCTAACCCACACCTCCTGTTGACCTTGACCTTTTGATCTCAAAATGCAAATTTGGACAGGGTACCCTAGGATCATCTACCCCACAAAGTTTGGTCACCCTACCTTCAGTGGTGGCCGAGCTGTCACGCGGACACACACACACACACACACACACACACACACACACAGGGCTAAATTGTATACCCATGCCACCTCGTCGGGCGTGGGTGATAAATGAATAAATAAAAACTTCGAAATTAACCCCACCAACATCGAAATTATAATTTTTAGAGGGAAGAAAATGAAAAGGGCAGTCCATCACGATGGAACACGCCTGATCTGTTCAAGGCAGTAGCGAGATCGCAAGTCCAACCAAGATCGGAGAACCAACCAAGACCAAAACACACACACACACACACACACACAAAAAAATCAAGATCAAGGCAGAAACCCGTAACCAAGAAGACGCTGACTGGAGCGGCGTAGAAGTCAAAAAATGAATAAATACACCTTAAACGTGGCTTTGGATGAATGTTGGATGAATGAAAGCTGCACTGGTAAACGACATGCAGAGCAGGATATTGCGGGGTCAGGTCAGTCCTGCATGCGCTGAAAAGACGGTCATCTATCACGTAATCTATCGGGCATCATCCTATTGAGTTCATAGAAATAAAAATCAATTATCAGATTTTAAGAATAATAATCTGAAGAGCGGATAAGAATAAATAGAAAGTGCAATGGAGGAACCTTTACAGACGAATTTCAAAAGTCAGTGAAACCTGTAATGCGTACAGTTAAAAATTCAAGTTGGCAACGCCAAGTCATGTCTATCATAATTTCTTGTATAATACGCACATAGACGTTATGCAAATTAAAACGAAGCAGCAGTAGCGTCCCAGAAATTCTCCGTATTTTCAACCATATGCCACACCTGTCTCACCCACTCTATCTGCATTAGAAGTGGGTGCACAGTACCAGGCGGATCGCAGCAGAGGAAACAGCCAACCGTACTACAGCACGGATCTCAACAGACTACGGGGAGGTTATAGCCGATATAACGCTAGGCTAATGCACACACTGACAGACCGAAGGGAAGCCCTGGTCTCACACGTTTCGATGTTCAGGCTGACAGACAACCCAGTCACTCCGATTTGACATTAGAATGTAGTCAGCAACTATTCCCAGCATTTGAGGTAAAGACAAAATCCCTTCCACATCCTGCAATCGTTGGGATTGTTTGTTCAGAGAAACAGAATTTTATATTTTATACTTCGTGGTTATGTCTTTACCAGAGCTGGATTTACAATAATAAAATAAGGGCTAAACGGTCTCCGTGTGCCAAATTAAATTCCAAGCCATGAATGCGCTCATTTGATCATCTTTCGAATCAATTCAATGCTTCAACCCATAACACTCATTCAGCCGAGCATGAAACGAGCTCAGCTTGGCGCAACGCACTGCAACTTCCTAAAAAGTTAACCTTACACAGGCATAACCAATAAATTCCAATGATGGCACTAAGCACCGCGGCTTGGTTGCTCATTGTCTACAAGTGTTAGGTTAAAGCAGTTAGTTCCTATGTCGACCTTTTACCTTTTTGCACATTTCAATAAAACTACATGCGACAGCTTGCCAGGAGAACATGTCAAATGGTATCAACTTCGCCGGGGGGAACCGTTTTGTTGAAACCACAACCTATAGCCCGCTAAGTAAGAAGAGCACACATTTGAAACGCTATTCTCTTACGTCAGTATTAATTTATGTTGTGCACATATGTCTTCAATAGTAATTTTAGCGGCATTCATATCACTTTTAGTACGATCATTCCTACCTGCCACTGTCGGAGTTGCTGTTGTTTTCCTCCCTAAGTCTCCACTATTCCTGTCTGAAAGCACAGCTAAGGCCCGCCTCCTACCCGGTTTATATTGGTTGTATGGGAAAGAATCTCCGGCAACTGCGCTAAGCAATGGTGAAATCCAATGACAATCATCCGACGGCCAGGATTTCCGTTGCAGATCGACACTTAATGCGCATGTTTAGAATACGAGCGCTTCAGTTGCAAGATTGCGTCCTTTGTACTGGACGCGCTGCGGAAGATAGCTGGGCTGTATTCTTCGCCTGTTGTTTTAATAACATGCCGATGGATGCGTTTTCACTTCTTATCAACATGTAGGCTCCTGTAATTTAGTCCCACTTATTCGCATTTGATATTTTCTTGGTGTTTTTTCCCCCTCATAGGTTGAGTATCACAGCTGTCTAACAAGTGGTGTGACTGATCTCTAACCAGAGCCATGGTCACAGTGTCTTCGTACCTCGGAGATTGAGAGACTTAAGACTTGGTTATATTCAGAGAAAGCATTGCTGCTTGAAATTTTCTATGACTGGCATTTATAAAGAGCAAAGACAAGCCTGCGGGCAATTTTAATGGGGTTTACTTGTGATCATATTGGACACTGAAAATATGCTGGTTTTACTCCTGCACTATCTGTAAATAGCATGAATCATACCTACTGTTGATAAATACGACTTTATGAATGATTAATATTTTTTGCATAATTCCTTTCGCAGTCACACACCAACAAATACACATCTGCTCACACTTGGCACATTAAGCCAACAGAAAGATTATTAATCATATCTGCTGTGGAAAATTACGAAGTTATGAATGATTAATATTTTTTAATTCCCTTCATAATTACACTCAAACATGCGCACGTGTACACACTTGTTACACCAAGTCAACAAGAAATTTATGTTGTCCATGATAATGCTGGTCTCTTCCTATTTCACTGACAATACTGCTTGTTTGTGACACTGACCGATAATTGTCTTGGTCGGGTAGACCTACAGTGTTTTTGAGAACACAGAATCTTCAAATACCTTGTGTCAAATTCGAGAGCTATTTTACTGTGATCTGTCAATATATTTGAGGTCTGCATCAGTTAGAAGTCAGTAATTCTATGGCTTGGCTGCCTGGGTACAAAGAGAGGGACAACCATTTAGCTCCAAGACAAACCGCCGGTCAGCTTATAAAAACAGTTTGCACGATCATGTAGAAAACTTCACTGCCGATGTTTGACACGAACTTAACATATGCATTTCAGAATGAACTGATTGCAAATTATCTAATTTTCAGATTGCCAAAATAATCAAATTTTGGCAATGAAAACATTTTAGTTTCGCAGTGGCCTCAAGTGGCAAATATAGGAATTGCAAATGTAACATACAATTAGCAGTGCTATATTACGGGACAAGTAGGATTGCTGAGTATAGGGGAATGTGGGGGCTGGTTGGTTATGCCAATATTTCGCTGGTAGTAAAGAAAATTTGCGGGAATACATGTTTCTGTCATGATGAATGGCGGCTTGAAATCTTTAACTATCTTTAACCCTGTCAAAGATGTGTGCATGACAGTATATGGAACTCCAAAACCTGTATATATTGTTTTGCATTAATGGTGTCTTTACAGATTTGCAAGTTACCCATGCCATGTTCAATAATGCTGCTGGCTTTTGAACTGTGCTCTGATTACAAGCTGGATGGTCCCACTCCTCTTTAGACTGGAGGAAGCAGCGTCTATAATTTCACAAACACAAAACAGGACAGTTTCCCACTTTGCCTCAGTCCATCTCTAATGAGCTTGGGCCCAGCGAGGATCGTAGCATTTCTGGATTTTGGTAAAATATTTTCATGGCAGCGTTTTAGCTCGCACTCATGGATGCAGCGACAAATGGTATTTGCTAAAAATGGTTTACAAAGGCGTTCCTGAGCCGGTTCAGTGATTTACACTTCAGAATCTCATCTGTTTTTATGGCCATGCTTCATGAGGGCCCAAAGATCACTGCCGTTGAATATTGGTTTTTGGTTTTGTCCCTTGAGTACAGTGATTTCACTGAATGTTCTGAATCTTTTGATAATATTATGTACTGTAGAGCATGAAACCCCCAAATTCTTTGCAATTTTACATAAATAAACATTATTTTAAATGGTTGAACTATTTGCCCATGGAGTCTTTCCCTGACTGGCAAAGCCATTGCCATCTTTATGTCTGAGAGACTTTTTATAACCAATCATGTTACTGACCTGTTGCCAATTAACCTTTTTGCAGTGAGAAGTTTCTCCAAGTGAATTCTTTTTGGGCATCGGTCAACTTTTCCAGTCTGGTTGCCCCTGTTCCAACTTTTTTGATTTGTGTTGCTGGCATCAAATTCAAAATGAGCCGATGTTTTTCAAAAAACAATAAAATCTCTCAGTTTCAACATTTGATATGTTATCTTTGCACTATTTTCCATTAAATAGGGGGTTTAAATGATTTGCAAATCATTGCACTCTGTTTTTGTCATGGTTTGGAGGCGTTGAGAGCTTTCTGTTCCCATCCGGGACGAAATCGTTTCGCTCCCAATCGGATTCCTGGGCCAGCTGGCATTAATTGGGGGCGTTGCCCGGACTCTATTTAAGCCCAAGTTCCGCCTCGTTGCTCTTGCTAGAGTGTCAGTGTTACCTTTGCGCTTTAGCCGGTATGGTCTCGAGACAGAGAATTGTTAGGGACTTTAGTTGCATATTTGTGGTTTAGTGGTAGTGAGAAAGGGAATCTTTGTTTCATTTTCCCTTTACTTTTTGTACCTTCGAGCTCGCTTGCATTCTACCTCGGACGACTGCCAGGTCCGGTGGTAGCGCGAGTCTCGCATTTTTATCTTGTTTGAGTCTCCCCGTTCGCAGCTGTTTTTGCCTTTTAATTCTGGCCGCTGCTTTTGATGTCTAAAATACAACAGACATCACACTTTATTCCCATTTTACACACCGTCTCAACTTTTCCAGATATGGGATTGAATTTGATTGTTAGTTAAGCAAAATAAACTGGGACCGGTTGAGAGTAATCATGCATTAAAATACAAGATTGCTGCAAGCCTTTCATATCCCTGACTGCAGGTCATTGTGACGCAGAAAAAAGCTAATCTTATCCACATCTTGCCACTCACTGGCAATAAAAGATTATGTATTAAGCCAGGGAGCAATGAATCTCCCCTCTGAAGTCATTTGTAAACCGGGCAAGTGAAGTGAATCTACCAAATAAGTAAATACAAGTATGCAATGTCAAGCTTTCCACTGTCTCATCAACCTGATGGCACTTGATTTATTTGGTCATAGAATTTCTTGAGGATTAATTGCAATTATATGCCAGTGTTCCTTATGGGGTGCACCTGTGCCCATTGCAACTTCTTGAATCTCTCAATTATTTGCACTGGAGCAGCAAAATAAATGTGTAGGATGGATGTGAGGAAACATTTCTTAATCGTTCTGAATCTTATGAGTTCAGGGAAAATATGCTTTGTAGACACTTACTACACATTTAACAAAAATGAACACAACCTCACGATAATTTTGAGCAAGGTTGGGATAAATTTGTCAGTAGAATGGGTCGAGCATCCTTTAATGTTTGACCACTAATTCCTGAATGTACAGCATGTTCCTCTTCTGTTATTTTATTTGAAGATTACAGTTCAAATCACACTCATTTAGCACCCTTCTGCTCACTGGTTTGACTATGTGAAAGAAAGCCTTTTCTTGCTTATGCATGAGCAAAAGTTTTCAACTGTCTCTATATTCATTCAGGGCCAGTCGAGGATGCCTGATTGGCTGGAGTTCCTGACCAAAGTTGACCAAAGCGGTTGACTTTTAATTATACCACTTGAGTTGCCTGCTGTTTAAGTATAGTCTACTGGCTAAATAGAGGATTTAAGTAATTTATATGCAATAGAGCTAATTTGCTCAGGGAAAAAAAACTCTTATTTGTCATACCTCAGAGAACCATTACTTTTTATACAAGAAAGAAAAATGTCTAATTCTTAAACCATTTTAAATAATATCCCTCGTTCTGGGAGAGGGTATGTGAGAACACTTGTATTTTGCACAGAGGTGATCCTTGTTGGTCCTGTAACCCCTGACTTCTGTTTGTTTATCTTGCTCCTTTGACTTTGAGTATATATTATGAGTCCTGTTGCCCTGGTCCACAGAGGTTTATGGTCTTAAATAGCCAAGAAAGTAATAGGAATTTTAACCAGCTTGTACGACCAAAGGTCTATTGAGACAGACAAAAGTATTATTTCAGAAAGACCTCAACATTATGTGGATTTTATCAAAGTAATATAGATTCTATTATATTTTTAATTCTCAGAATAATGAATATAAAACCTATTTTAACATACAGAAGCCAAAAGCTGCTAAAAAGCAGATTGTTAGAGTTGTTCTGTATGTAGGCCAGGGGTGTCAAATCCTATCCATGAATGGCCAGTGTGGGTGCAGGTCTTTATAACAGCCCAGGGCCACAGTCGCTAAATCAACTAATTTGGTGATCAGAGGGTTCAATCAAGACCTTGATTATTAGAAGCAGGCAGATGAGTGTTGGGCTGTCTCAAAAACCAAAAACCACAATGGCTCTGTATGGATAAAATTGGACGCCCAATTGACGCCTAAATTGATTTAGGCCTTTATTTTAGCATCATACATTTGTCAGCGTGAAATCCCTCACAGTTGCTGCCAGTGGTGAAAGCAAAAAATGTATAAAACATGCCATCGGCAAAAAAAAAAAAAAGTAGTCACTAGGTTTTTCTAGCAATGACACTGACTAGCTGGCTGACACGATTGTTGTATTGAACATTCTTGGACTTACAAATACAGCAGCTGCATCTTCAATTGGAATTGGACCAAAATTGAGCATTTCAGCAACTTTAAATTGGTGTTTGGTATTGAAAGAGGAATGATTATTTGCTAAAGGTTGTCATACCTATGGTGAAATATCACAACAGACGTTCTTTTTTAAAATACTGACTCTTGTTAAATTCAGAGGCATCATGAATTCAAGTTCAACTGGCAGCTTCGACAGAAATGTGGTATCCCCACATGAAGAAGCTCAAATACCTGAAAAAAATGTCTTTTTGTATCAGCTATTTCAGTCTCTAAAATTGGCCTTGATTGAAAAATGTGTGATTTGATATACGAGATGCTCAAGCACAAGCAACTTACACGAATATGCTTATTACTCCAGAAATTTAAGAAAGCGCACGACATATTCGTTTATTATTTGTGAAAAGAGGGAATCCAAATGGATATAAATTATAGGCGTGCTTAAGTGGGTGTGGTTAAACGTCTTTTTTTCCCAGAGGAATTTTATCTGTCAGAAGTAATATAGCTCTTGAATAAATTCCATACACCCTTTCTTGCTCATCTTTATCAAGGATGAGTGTGCGGCCGTGAAAGAGTTTTATTTTCTCAAAACATATTCTTTAGTGTCATGCTGGCGGGTCCATGTGTATTCAGCGGCTCAGCAGTGCGTTTCCCGAAATCACAGATGCTAACTTTCATAGTTAGACCCATTGACTATGAACGGACGAACTATGCAAGTTGCTAACTTAGCAACTACGCTCTGGGGAGACGCGCTCCAGGTCAAGCAAACCCTGGTGCACCGATCTCGCGAGATTAGAAAGTGTGATTTTTGCCTCTAGGGGAAAAATATTGTAGGCAGCTTAGCCACTTAGCTCCGCTTCCCCTCTCCTGTCAAAACTGAGCTAGTGATTCAAATTCATACGTTCTGCGATGAAATTGAATTGCGTTGAGGGAAAACTATTCGCACCGCAGTGGACCGCTTTTATTTTGTTGCGCAGAGTGTACTGAATAATACTGTTGATCTGAATTGTCTTTTTTTTTGGTGAGTGTAGGTGGTTAGATGTCGAATGCTAGCTTTCCAGCTAGCATTAGTTGCGTTAGTAGCTGGCTAGCTACGTTACATTGACTGGAATCCCCAGTCCAGGGAGGCCTCTCCCTTCTGTTACCCGGAGTGGGAGAGGCAGCTGCATAATTATTGCTATCTGGCTGGCTAACTGACGTCAACGTATATTTTCTGAAATAATATTTCTTGTTGGTTGCAAGGCTATATTGATACGTTAGTTGCTTCAAGATCAACGTAGTTCAGCGTGACGTTTATCGGTGGTTATTGCATGTAGGATTGGAGCCAGCTATTTAGCTAACTATCTGGCAGTAGCTAGCTAAATGGCGTCAGATACCAGTGACACAGAAGAATTTTATGATGCTGCGGAAGATGTCAATTTGACTCCCTCTCCAAACGTGTAAGTAACTCGCCAACGCTTCTCCACGTTTTATGGGCACTTCTGTCTATCGTTTTTGGGTGGGTTAAGCAGGACAGCTGGCTCTGTTTGCTGATTGTAACCGCTGCCTTAAAGTTGCTAGGTTAGTCTGTTAAGCTGCTTTCACATCGGACGCGAAACGAATTTTTCGCACGACAGATTACGTTCATAGTCAATGCAAATACGCGGATAGTCTTTGCATTGACTGATTAATCTGTAGTGCGAAAAATTCGTTTCGCGTCCGATGTGAAAGCGGCGTCAGACCGCTAACTGCTGATCTGAGCGAGAATGAAAAATGGTGTCACTCTAGGTGACAGCGACCTGATCATTAATGTCATCATTCAGTGTTTCCTTAACTTCAGCCCTTTGGTCTTGGACCCAGAGTTGTCTGTAATTAGTTGGTGGATAGAACAGTGTACAGAACCCGGTTTTTAACATTTTGATTCGGTTGTCGTTAAATAAATATCTTGCTACTAATGTTAATGCAAGATGGAGACCCGTCTTTGCTGTGATCCGCTTGATGAATTCCGATCAACGTCTGATATTTTAGAGACTGCTAATTTTTGCCTTTTTTGAAACCTGTTGTCTTTACCAATATTTTAACTGGCTTGCCTGAGTAGAAGCAGTTTGCCAGCGCACTTGTTTCTTAGTTTGTCCATGTTGCAGAATACTCTGACGAAAGACATGCCTCTCACTTGATTGCAGAGGCTATTAAACATAATGTTATGCTATCTGAGGGAGTGTGGATTTCCTCCTTGTGCAAATATTTGACTGAAGACTTTAACATGGGCTTGACTTTATTATTATTGGGCTAGATAATATTACACTGATTGGTTATTGAGGTAGAGTGAATTCAGTTCCTGCATTATTCTTTGCCACGTACTCTGTTCATAAATGCTTGAAGGTAGAATTATACATCTTACTGATTTCCCCCAATTTATTCTCTGAACTTGGTATTTGCTCTAAACATTCACTTTGGCATAGAAGAGTCTAGAGTTGAGTCTGAATCGGTTTAACATTAATGATTAGCTACTTTCTGCCACACTTAGATGAGCCAGCCAGCTGACAGTTTGAAGAACAGGTATTTGGAAAGTGTTCTCTGTATAGCACATCCTTGGGGCTTGGAATGCAAATCATTCAATGTGCGTTAACCAGCTCCTCCATCCCTCTGGACTGGCTTCCATAACCATTGGGGTCAAATAAGGGCTTTGTTGCTGGTCTCAGGTTCCATATTTAACCTTTAAAAGGACTGTCCTGCTCACTAGTCTTTTCTCAGTATGTCTCATATGTAATCTTTGATCAGCTCATTTCCGTTTCAGAAAACCACTGATATCTTTATCTTTGGTCATGTGCATATGCATGTTTGGTACCAATATGCCAATTTTATATGACCTAATGTGAGATTCATATGAAGTTTAAAAATTGAGGTGGGGGGATTCAAAATGTCTGCATTCTAAATTGTTTTTGTGTTGAGAAATACTGACTGAGGTCGTTTTATAGATCTATGACATGGTCATTCATTGATTCTTGACCAAGAGTGGCACAGTGTAGGCAATGAGTGAGTGGTATACAGTCTATAAATATCCTTTTTTGGGGCAGAACGGAAGGTAAATTTAATATTAGTTTGGATGGCATTTTTCATGATTCAGTGCTTTTGTTCATCCTTAGCATGTTTGGCGTTATACTGCCTGAAAATGTTATCCATGCATGAGTTCCAAAACATTATTGTTTGTGTAATATTCTTTAAATGGAAGGCAGATTTGTTCATGAAGACCTTTAATGGGTAGATTGTAGACAATGTTCCAGTAAGACCTGAAATTTCATTGTCTATTTTCCTGTTATGTTCTTTACCAGTTAAAAAAAGTTCATTACTAAACTATTTAACACTTCTGTTTCTCTTTAGATCGCCTGTAAAGTTTGTTCTTCCCTCACCTAAGGTATGTGACGAAATAATTCACATGGGTTTTTTCCTGTAGGGTCAACAAAGTGGATTGGCTTTAACTAGTGCATGCAGACTTGGCCTCATTGGGGTTTCCAGAACATTCCAATCTGACTGGAGTAAGATTTTTTTTTTTTATTGTATTACTGAGGTATTTGGAGTCAGATTGAGTCAAAAAATGCAATTTTATGGAACAAATTTTAAATTTCTTGTTGAAATTAACCCTCCACTGTGTTGCATTATCACTGGCCTATGTTAGTAGCCCTCATTTTCATTTGTTTTAAAGTTTTGATATGAAGGCAGTGCAACATACTTCACTGATCTTTAAGGAATGAGGAGCAGCAGTATAGATCAGCTGAAAATTGGCCAAAGAGTCTCATGGTTGAGGATTTCATCGGCAGTAGGGAACTTGTCAGGTTAAAATGTGATTGTAGGTTACTATTTTTGACTGAAGTGGTGAAAATGCATTGTAGCTGACAGTTTGCGCCCATGCAATGTGAATATATGATTGTCTGTTACAAAGACATGTGTTTGCTCATTGGAGGTTGCATTGGGTAATCTGGCTGTAATTGTTGCGTGAAATGGGTTCATAGAATTTACTTTCTCGTTGATAATTCTGACTTGTCCTAAAAGATTTACGAATGTTCTTACTCATCAGCGCTTATCTCCAGACATTATGAAGTTAAAGGAAGTTAACAATGAAGGAAATATAATGGCGCTACCGTTAACAACATTTCCTTGGTCAGTCATGGTATCAGTGAATAAACAATCGGATCAAATCGACTGTATTCCCCATTCTGCAAAATAAAATTTCCTTCCCTGGGTAAAATTAACATTTCAATTACATTTTTAAAATATTCATTTGTATGTCACAAGATTATATCTGAAAATGGCATCTAACTCAAAATTGGGGGGGGAAAATATTAGCAACAGCAGAAACAATGTCTCTGTGTCAGACCTGAGATACGAAGCCGTTATACCACAAAACCACCAATCCACCATATTGACATCATGTTATTTAAGAGCGAAAAAAAAAAAAAACCAATCCATTAGTGACAAATTGATTGTATATCTAGTTGAAGTGATTACAGTAGCTTAAATGGTGCATTTGGCAATTGCTACTGGTGAATTGTCATTTAAAAGTGAGTGTGTGATGTGTACAGATTGTGTTAGTTGCGTGCGGGAAGTGCTCACTCTGTAAGGTACAAGCCTCTTCCTGGCTGTGCAGCGCTCTGACCCCAGAAACCAGGCTCTTGTGCTTCCTCCTCACTGCCTTCCGCTGCTGACTTGCCTTGTTTGTGAAAAGACTGCTTACTCTCATTTCATGATGTAGTTCTTTTCATACGTCCCCTGCTGCCAGGTTTGAATAACGAGTGACCTGCTCTTCATTGTAGGGATGCACCTATCCAACTTTCTCAGCGCAGCCCCGATACCGATACCTGGGATTTGAGTATCGGTAGATACTGAGCATTGATCTGATACCAGTATTTATTAAATAGAGAAGATCATATGGGTAATTTCATATCAGACCCTGTATCGACCTGACACCCCAGTATCAGCCCGTGAGCTTTAGCTCGAGGGCTGATACCAGTCGAGGGTTGATACAGGGTATGATATGAAAATGCCCTTATCATGTTCTATTTATCATCATCTCTGATACGGTATTTTGCCCGCAGACAGATATGGGTGATGCAGGATTTTCCCTGCGGGCTGATACAGCCTCGTGCCTCGTGCTTTTACCACAAGTGCAGATTCTCTATATTTATATGGAAGTATATGATAAACAAACTGTATGCTTCACTGGGTGGCAGAGACTTGTATCATTCTTTTTTGTGTTGGGGAAACATCAGGCGTGACTGAAACATTGCTTTCCTAACTTTTCAAATCAAAATTGAACAAATAAATACAAAAATATAAATTTCCTAATTTGATACCTATTAAAATAATGGTATCCGATACCAGATTGCTCAATTGTCACCAATACCTGATCCAGCTGTTTCAGTCAGTATTGAGCCAATATTGACATTGGAGCTTCTGTAGTTAATAACGACAGTGAATGCATCAAAACAATGAGCATTAAGCGTAAAACGTAACCAGTAGTCTAAATCTTTTGCGATTCATGACCAGTATATCATAAATTTGCACTGTAGGAAACCGATGGTGAAAGATCAGTTTGTATTCTCAGGTGTGTAAATTATACATGGGGACTGTGACATTTATAATTTGCACTCAGTCAGTATAATGTGTAGTTAATGGTAGATTTCACCCTTGAAAGAGTTATTGATTCATGGGCTAGCTTGCTGGTGTCTTTTTAACCAGAAACATGTGCAGTACCTGAATTTAGGCAAATTATGTGGCTTTACAAGCTGAAATTCCCATTCTCTCCTTAATGTCTGCTGTTGGTCTTTTCTGAGGGAAGACCTGTCTGATCATTTTTAGTGAGATGTATTGCGCTTTGCCGAGCCTTATCTAGAATACAAAGAGCCGATTAGGTGGCTGTGACTTGCGGTGTATGCAGTAGTGCTCCGATGAACAGCAGGCATTCAGTAATGCTCTTGGAAATGTCCTTGGTTAGAAAAAAGCAGGGGAAAATGCCAGTGATAGGCCTGCCACTTCAAACCATACAGTGAATTGGAACAATACAGAGGTTCATTTAAAGGTATTTCCAAGGAGAGGACAGTTACTGTTTAACCAGTGATCTTATTCAGCTACTTTTACTTTAGGGGAGGTACAGGAACTGACGTATAGTGTAGGAAGAGAAACATTGACCCAAAACCTGTAGCAAAAGTGGTCATTTGGGGTGTAAATGAAAAGGTTGTTTGAGGCGTGTCCAGTCTGGAGAGTAGTGAGGTCCGGTGAAAGACTGCAATGAGGAAGTGTCCTCTTTTCTTTTATGAGTAGAATATCAGTCGCAATGGCACAACTTTTTCATTGCAAATGGTTTATAAAAATGAACTAATTTACTTGTATTTGACAGTTGGCAGATGTCTGTAAAATCTCCTAAAGGAAAAGTATTCAGACATTTGTGGGATGCAGATACCAAGAGAAAGAGGGCTAATATGAAAACAGCTGTATTAGCGTGTTAGTTTAGTATTGTGTCACATTTGCATTACACTGCCCACTACTTAACTGCTAAAATTATATTTTTACTCTGATAAAATGTTATGGAAGTGCACAACAGAGCAATTCACTGACATATTTTCCCCTTTTGTTGCTGTGAGATGGACTGCAAACATTTAATCGTGAGATCTTGTTTGATAATGGCTATTGATGTACTGAGAGCAGGCTGTTAAACAGCCATTTAGCCATTTTATACATTTTGATAGTTACAAATGAATGTCATCTGCGCTCTGAAATGTATCTCTCCAGCTGTGTTACTCATTTGTGGCTGGAGCGTTGAGTACAATGGTCATTGCTAGGATCTGGTGTCCATTTGCCAGTGGAATGTGTTTGTTTTTTTTCTGAATCTGTGTGTATTCTGGTCTGACAAACAGCACCCAGGACAGTGAATTAGGGGGATAGCTGAGAAATGGGTTGAACTGGATTTGCATTCAAGCTCTCTTTTTTTTTCCACAAAGACCAAGCTACAGGAGTCTGTTTATGCTGTGAAGGTGTATTAGGTTCATTAGCTGAATCAGTGGAGTGTTAAACTGCATCTATTGATTTTGTTGTTTATTGTGCTTGTGTGCAGATACTATTTGTGCTGAACTTCATTCTTTTGCTGGCTGTGGTGGTAATCAACAACATTGTAAACTGTAGAAAATATAAGCAGTTTTTTTTTCATTTCATTCTAAGAGTTGGCCTTGTCTTTTTGATTCCCAGTTCAGTCGGCAGTGCCTTTTTTAATTGTGTGCGAACAATTAAATTTCTTTTCTGAATTTAGAGTGTAACATTAGCTCTACTTATAGACTAGATTGCTAACTGCGCGCTAGGTTAGAAAAAACACTCTCTGACTGTATCAACAATTCTTTGCAAGATTTTATCGACAGCCCACTGCCCACTGCTATAGTTAGTAAAGTGGCCTTGAATGGAACAGATAATGTTAATGCAAAAAGGTATTGATCTGAAGAAATGCAATTGTGCAATCATTAGTTCTGGCTGAAGAAAACATCAGTAAGTTCTGCCAACTCGCACAGCTGAATGGCGTTTTGATGGCCTTTGTTTGCATTGGACTTTGGACTCCAAAGCAGCCAAAGGAGTGACTCGGCACATTGAGAACAGGGCGGCCTCTTCCTATTTTATTTAGAATGGTCTATTTCCCTATTCCCCTTGCATGCTTCATGAAAAGTAGATAAGAATTTAATTGTATGGCATCATTTTAGTTTTATCGGCCTGAACCCTTTTCTCCTTTGGGCGAAGATTAAAGAGGAGTACTGTCCAAATGGTATTTTCCAAGAATGCATATTGCTGCAGTATTGTGTGAAGTTGCTCATTTACTGTGAAGCTAATGACGTTTGGGCTATGCTCATAATGATATCACCTTGTGATGAAGATGGTTGGTGCAGAGCTGGTTCCCAGTGGTGGTTTAACAGGTCATTTTGGTGTGGGCAGTTTTCTCCGACGGGGCAGTGCAGAACAGTTACCATTACCATGCTTCTGGTAATTGACCATCCTGTTGGATTTCATCCATTATTGATCCTGCTAATTCCTGGTCAGGGCTGCAGCATCTTGCTTTTATTGGTGAATCAATCTCTCCACCTGAGCAGCTGTACCACCCACTGTAACACCGTGCCACCCCTTTGCAGGCTTTTATGATGCAAATTTGTCATATATGATGACTGCTCATTAGTTGAAGGAGACCTCTAGCTGTGAAATGTTAGGGTTGGTGTCTAAACCTCAGAGGGGTCGATTACTTTGAGTTAACCGTTAGAGCACTGAATACATTTTCAAGGAATTAAAAATGTAACTATCCTGAGCTGTTGAAAACCTATCATGTGGCAACTTACAAGTTGCCACATGATGGGTTTTCAACAGCATCTGGACGATTCCATAGTAACGGAATTACGATCAAGAGTAATTTTCATGTTGTTTTTACCTGCCATCTATTACTCTAACGCAGTAGCTACTTGCCTGTGCTTTTATCAGTTCCATGGGCATTCCTACTGAGCTGTATAACACAAAGTTTGGGGTAATCTATTTTGCAGAAGGCTATATGAAGGTGAAAGTGTCAGGAACAGAATTACGCCAGAAAAAAGCCATTATTTTTTGCCTTAACTTGGATAGGCATTTCTCTGAAATCTGGGATGTGATGGGCAGTAGGTTTAAGCTTAAGTTGGTGGCCTAGGATGTTGACCAGGCCATGGTAAGTTTATATTGACTGGAATATTCACAGATATTTTTTAGGATGCCATTTATGAGAAAGAGGCAGCGGTAACGGAATGACAAAATGGTAAAGGAATTGCATTTTTTGATAATCTACTAAATTTATTATACTCAAAACAACAAAGCAATTGAAAATTGGTATCATAAATGATGTTTGTGTTGCTGACCTCCCGTTGAACCAAAATTTTGATCAACAAGTCTGGGCAAAAGGAAGGCAATACATGATATTGAAAACGAGAAAAGCACTGGGAGAGCGCAGACCTCCGCCAAGCACAACATTTCCCTCCATATTGCGACTTCCACCATAGATATTAGTTTTACATTTATTTTATCTTCATTTTTAGATTCCTTGACCATAAAAACATGGCAATTTGATTCTTAATGCTATATCAATATTAGTTCCACTTGGCTGTTTAAAGATGTTTGTTGCATGTTTCTAGCCTCATTTTTTTTTTTCTTATGATGCAACATTTCCCCTCATGTTGTAATTTACACATGACTATGAGTCCTACATTTATTTCATCTATTTTTTCAGATTCCCTGACCAAGAAAACATACCATCAGCCACTGAATTCATAATGATTTCAATATTAGTTCGGTAGTTATTCACGAAAATCAAATTTTCCGTAATGGTGGTTTTCTTCTGAATCTAGTTCCCTGGCTTTTGAAGATACACTAAATCCTGTGAAACCTTCCTAATTCTGCAATATCTTGGCTATATAATGGTGTTTGTCACATGTTTTTAGCTTCATTTGTTCTCTTGCTATAATGAAAGTTCCGAAGGTCCCCTACTTTCGTATTCTGGATCATAGTATCATAGTATCCGGAATTATTCCATTTTCAGGATCAGTCTTTGATATATTGTAGAACATGTTCGAAACTTGTCCTGTATTTTTTTCCATGTGCCCTGACCATTTTTGGTGGAGTTATATGCATAAATATCGAAAATGGCCCTATCTCCCAATGTTAAAGAATCCTTTAAAAAATTCCTGGATCACTTCACCGGATCACTTCCAAAATCTAATCATTTCTTCCTTATACCAATCTGTACAATCCCTGAAAAGTTCATCAAAATCTGTCCATAACTTTTTGAGTTATTTTGGAAACCAACAGACAAACAAACAAACACACACACAAACAAACAAACAAACCCAGGCAAAAACATAACCTCCTTGGCGGAGGTAATAACTCATTTCAGAACCAAAATGTGAGATTATAATGAATATCAGAGGTCACATGCATGAAACGTGTTGTTCTTTCTCTGACTGGATCCTGAAACATTCCTTTTTACTTCGTAACAGTGTTCCAGCATCATTCACTGGATAAATATTGTGAGTAATGAAGTCTGTAACAAACTTACGGCAACACAGCAATGTCAAAAGCGCTGTGCAAATCTCAAATGTGTCATTGCTTGCAATATCTATATTCTTTCTAACTTTTCTCAGTCTCTTCACACAAAAGAAAATCTATTAAATATCAATTACTCAACTCCTGGAACTTGCAAAGCTCAAAATGAGCAAGTTAACATTAAGCACTAGTAAATGAACCATAAGTATTATCCATTATTGGCAGAAGACAAGCACTGTTTATACAAATGTAATCCTGTCCCTTCTATCCATCTGTGACTCTTTGTGCTCGGAAGTCCAGCGCAGCATGACGACAGGAGCTGCCCAGCTCACTCGCTGTGTCGAAAATCGCCCTTTTGGGTAATTTTTGGGCACCACGGCCACATTCAAAAAGGGCAAGCCAAACTGGCCGTTTGGGTAGTTGGCCATGACGGCCACACAGGGGGGCAACCACAGCAATTGCCGCAAGGCTGTAGTATAATTCATGTGCTGGTTATGGAAACTTAACTCACGGGAAGAAACACTATATAGATGTCCTATAAAACTATAGATGTCCAAAACAATGAACCAATATGTTCCATAAAGTCCTCATGCCACCTTGTGCCAACTTTTGTTTTTCACTGGCTTTCAGAATAATTCTGTAATTTCCTTACTGGTGTAATTCCGTTACCATGTAATTCCATTACCATAAATTTTCCAGGATTACAGCTGATATTAGAGAGGTTAATGTCTGAAATTCAGTATAGACAGAAGTAGGAAGAGAATCCTTAATAACAATAAAATAAATGCAGAAATAGGATGAAGTAGAGAACTATACTACAATTTCAGTAACGGAATTACATTGAAAAATAACCAATTTCACAATGAGCCACTGAAATTGTGTCTTTCAATTTCCTGCAATGACTTACAGTCTCAAATACTTTGGCTACCAATGTATGGAAATACAGTAAATACCAGGAAATGGCTAAATATCTTTTAGGAGTTGTCAGCTTTGGAAAAAATAACCTTTGATCCTTGTCCTGGAGCTAAAAAAAAAAAAAAAAAGACAAAATTCAAATCTAAATTTTGAGAAGACCGTCAATGATTTCCAAACGGTTTTCAGTGTCTGATTTGGTAATGAGTCATCTAGATGAAAACCTATATATTTCAAATATGAAACACTTTTAAAAAATTGCCATTTTAGCAACTCTCATGTGGAACTGCCCTTCTGATTTTGATCCTGGATTTAATTTAAATCCTGGAGAGGAGTTTAGTTGCATGGCCGTCTCATATCCAGGCTACTTATCAGATATGGATATGAACATGCATCGTGTGTCATTTTTAAACCTGAATTGAAAGGTCACGGTGCAGAACTGGTCCTGTGACCAGTGGTTCAGTGTGAATGTGTTCATATAGAAAGCTGAAATGCTGTCAGAACAGAACATGGGCTTCCTCTTTTTGTAAACTGGCTGCCCTGGGGATTGGGGGGGTGGGGGGGGGGGGGGCGCCTTTGTGCCAGTCGTCCAAGACTAATGTGCGGGTGGGGGATGGGCCGGTGACCCAGTTCAGACTGAATGCAGGTGGAAGATCGACACACCACAGATCTCTCTCAGACCGTCCTCTGTTTCCCCCTTGTTTCCCGGGATACCATTACATCACCGCATTACCTCACATCAGCTTTAGCCTTTAGCCTTTAATGCAATGGAAAATGCATCCATTAATTATATAGCTTTACTTTATTCAGTTTTTTCCCCTCAATATTAATGTGTCTTGTTCCTTTTTCTACTGTGGTATTAGTTCATTAAAGTCTGATCTGACATGCATTTTTAATGTACCGACATTCGGCCCAAGTATAGTGAAGATCAGAGTTAATCTTTCATTCACTCAAAGTGCGGGAAAATTGATGGCCTCAGCATTTCTAGTGTTAATGTGCCACAGCTGGCCGCTTGCGTTCTGCGTGATTAGGGTGCTGTGTTTACGGTGAGGGCTCATTGAGTTCATGAGGGTTATTTCAGAAAGTGTTGTTCCGTACGGAGATGCGATGTGACGGACTGGCGTTTTGAGCTTCGTCACTCTCTCCGCTCTGCTCTTGTGTGAAGACAATGGGGGCCTGTGCTCTGTTAGCTCTGAGAGACACTGTTGGCTAAACACGTTTTTGCTAATGGGTTCCCTCAGTGTACAGTCAGTGCCAGCTGTGAAAAGCCTGTCTGTGTCTCATTACAGGAGACTGATGAGAGCCCAGCGCCGGTCCCTCAGGAGCCACGGCCCGATGACTCCCTGCAGGTTTGGCTCAATGCGCCTCCCAAAAAATGTATCCTGTATATCTGGTCCCATCCTCTACCTTCTGTGTTTGAAGAGCCAACTTCCCGCCCCATATTCCCCTTCCGCTGACCTGTAGTGAGTGGGTTTGTTTCAGTACGAAGACAAAATGGGTCCTCCTTTCCCGCACTAGTCTCATTTACCGACCTGGAAGTACGGGGGGAGGAGAGGAAAGGAGGAGAGGATGGATTTCTTGAGTACTGGGAGCCTCCCACTATCAATCGAAGGTTCTAACCAAATCAAATCATCTGCTTTAGCCTTCCCCCCCCTCAGCTTCTCCCACAGTCCTCCTCTGCACAACCCTGAATTCGTCCCAGCACGGGGATCAAACTCTCCTTGTTTCCTTCCCTCGACTCCTTCTCCTTTCTAGGAAGCATAGGCGTTGGATGCTTTTTTCAGTTATCGTGGCTCACCACCCTTTGCACTCATATTTATGTTTCCTGCTGATTAATTCCAGGCATCTCCTTCCTCTCTCATGCTTTTCCTGTGTAGTGAGTTGCATCATCATCACTCTGTCCCCTGTGGGCCGCCCCAGTGTCTGCAGCGTAAGCACTTTCCCTGTTTTCACAACAGTGGGCCAGGACAACTGACCGTACTGTACTGCCCGGGAGGAAATGAAAGGACTCGTATCATGGAAAATGAGTTTCTCCCCGTTCAGTCCACTTGTGCTGTGGTTTTCCCTGTATCTGACAGCTTGGAGAATGCTGACTTTGAAAACATTCCAGTTTAGCCACCAGAACCGCCTTGTTCACTTTATGGTTTGAAATTCCTGCTGTTTCCTACATCACAAACAGCCCTGCTCTGCATGGTTAACGCCTACAGCTCTGCCTGCAAGCCCTACTCTCTCCCACAGCCTTGCTTGACCTCCCCACCTCTCTCTCCCTCGCACAAGCCTAATTTTTTAGTGTCTGGCTCTGTACACCGGCCAATCGGAGCAGAACTCATCACCACAGAGACAATGCCCACACAAAATCATGTTCTTTATAGGTGAGCCAGCGGCCTGGAAATTATTTTGGATGATTAGATTTTTTGGCTAAAGTGAATGAACCTCCCTCTTGGACATCCAAGAATATAATAACTTGGAACAAGAACGACATAATACAGGATGTTTATGCACAGTAATGAGCACAGAGGTCCTAAGTGCTGCACTCATTTGGGATTAAATTGCTAAAGCGTCAGTGTTATCAGTCAAAGGAAAACTTCTCCATTATTATTTAAATCTTAGTATGGCTTATATTTCGCCTTTATGGAAAAGGGCTCTATTCCAGTCCTCTGGGAAAAGATAAGTTAATTCCAGTGGCAGTGTCCTGAAATATATGAAATGTGCTCTTGGGCTCAGCGAAGTCAGTCTGAACTGGAACCTCCCCAAAAAAGTAGGGGTTTGTTCCTACTAAAAGAGCTTTGATGTTGGCCAGAAATGTCAATCAAACAGGATTTCTTTTGACACAACACCGCCCCACCAGGGGTTCGTTTCCCAAAAGCTTAGCTGCTATCCGGAGCTCTGGTTCAAAGTAAGTTCCTAACATAATTGGCAAATAAGCTTTGGGGAAATGTTTCCAACATGGTTGCTATAGATTGCAAATAAGCTTTTGGGAAACGTACCCCAGTATAGCTGTCATCAGTGTTGAACGAAGTCTCTCTGGATGAAATGGTCCTTCAAAGGCGCAGTCCCAGTCGCTATGTTATAACTGATGGCTGTGTCCAATGGATATGCCCATTTACCGACTTTAAAGGACTGAAAGTGGACCGAAAATGGGTGATGGGTGTAATTTATTTATCAGTGTCTGACACTTTGAAGGGTTTGGACAAGAAAGCCATTGTATAGTTGTAAAAAGTCCAGGTTTTAGTGTGATTTCAGTGAAACATTTCACCAGCATCTTCCATGCAATGAGGTCGGGAACTCGGGAAGCATGATGCAGTGGGAATACAAAGTGGACGGAAATGCACTTGCTTCCAGGGTGCAGTTTAAAAAACTTATTGTCCATGTGGTCAGGAGCAAGTTACATAATGTTTAAGTTGCTCTTCTACATGGGCATTGCGTATATTGCATGTGTTGTACTGTGATTCTGTACTGGCATCTCCATGAATGGAAAAATATTTTTCTGAGGGAAATTTATGGACTTGGGATCATGCGACTTAAATGAGCTGCAGAAAACATATTTCATGTTTTTTCTGGAAGAAATGGCTGGATTTGCATTTTGCATGTCATTAGCTGTTGCAAATCTATGTAATACAAAGCGAGAGAAAGCCAATGTGATCCCTTGAGTTAAGCCACGCGCTCAAAGCTGTGAGCGTTCTTTGACTCGCCTCCTCTACACACTCGAGGATTCTGGGATATCTCCAGACTCCAGACGCGTCAGGCTTGTGAGAACAGAGGCAGTAGCAGCTGTGTTGGTATAGTTCAGCTGCAGTGGCTTTACCAGAGGAATACCCTGACTGTCGGCTGTGCATTATAAATGTAGGCCTCAGTCTTTGACAAAAGCTGGGGATGCATCAGAGATCCAGAGGAGAAACATCCCAGCTCCTTCAGAAGCTTTCTCTAAGGAGCGCTGCTGAGGACTGAGATATGTGCTAAAGTTAGCGCTGCAGAACCCACTGCCACTTTGAACTAAAGTTTGAGTTAGGCTAACTCAACATCTCTTGTCCACTGGTAAGGCACGCTCTCCTGTTCTAGACTGGGACTGGGATGTGTGACCAGTCAGTCGTGTCAGAGGGAAATGCTCACATTGCTTCTTCTTTAAATGAATCACTCTCCGCTTTGTCAGCTTCCTCTACTGTGACACACAATAGCCGGTTGTCTGATGTATTTTTACTCTCGGACACATGAGTTGTATTTTTGTGTGTTATTTGTTGATTCTGTTGCCAAGGCATTGCTACACTGCACATGTCTCTTTCATGGGCCCTTATGTTAAGCTCAACTGCAGAACACTGGGGTGTCTGACAGCCCATGATAAGCTCTGCCTGGAATTCATTAATCCGATTGGCTGAGATCAGTATATGCAGCAGAACTTGAGCACATTGTACTCTTGCTAATCCATATGAGAAAGCAGTTTCAGGACTGAACCGTCAAGAGGGAAATGCTGGACTTATTTTGTCACATAAATATTGCTGAGAATGACACAGTTGGCAAGGACTGTGCTGATTGGAGTTTAAGGGGACATTTCAAGTGACGGCTAGCTTGAGCTAGCTGGATAACTCGCTCTTATTAAAACCTGCATGCTTTGTACTTCAGGCCATGTTCCAGATTTGGGGGCTTCCTGAGTTTTTCTCAGTGTAGTTATCCGGCTAAGTTCATAACCCAGCTTTGTGAAACAGGGATTAGGGCGCGGTTGACATGTGCAGCCTAACCCTGCACCTTGCAGATGTTTCGCTGATTTCACAATACTGATTCAGCTGATCATTGGAAGAGTATTTGATGCGCTGAACTGGGTGTGTTAGAGGAGGGAGATGTGTAAATGTGCAGGGTTGGGTAGCAGGGTTGGGAGGCACTGTGGTGGACTGTAGCTCATTGTGCCTGTTTGTTCTCAGATCATTGACAGCATTATCGAAGAGAGCCAGAAGGGGAGCAACGGAGAGGATGAGTCACTGCTGACCGCGGAGAGGGGGGCGGCGGCTGCTGCCGAGAACGATGCAGGAAAGGTGGGGGTGGGGCCTGTGGATGCCTCGCCCCCTCTGGAGGAGGAGCCCAAACCTGAGAGCCTGGCAACAGAGGAGTCGAGCTCTGTAACTGACGGACAGCAGGACGTACCACCCGCCGTCTTCGCCTCAGGGCTGGAGGACGAACCCAGCCCTTCGGCCCCGCCACCTGAGGTCATCTGCCCTCCGGACATAACCAGCGCCCTGGTCCCTGAGCAGCGCCTTCCGGAGGGTTCTGCCCAGGAGGGCGAGGAGGAGCAGAATCCAGCGGACATTTTGGAGCAGGTCTCTTTGGCCGATCTGGACCCCTCGGCGCCCAGGAAGCCTCCACGGCAGTGCGTGGTGGAGCCCGATATCGTGGCCAGCACGAAGAAGGCCCCGCCCATACGCCCGCCCCCTCCGGCCGGAGCCCCCCCTCCCAGGCCACCTCCCCCCTCGCGTCCCGCCCCCCCGCCCCGAAAGAAGACCCAGGAGGGGCTGCGGCCGTCCGGCCTGGAGGGTAAGGAGGCGTTCGCCAGGATGTGGCAAACACGTCTCCATGGTGACCGCTGAGTGCTTATTCACTGTCTGTCCTTAATGCATCTTCCCTTGAGCTCACTGCAGTGAGGTCAAACCAGGACAGATTTTTCTTGGTGCTTATCATTTTCTGAATGCCTCAATCAGCTCCATTTATTTGAAGAGTGTTGACCCTTGAAACACCATGAAATTTGAATGGCTTTTTATATAAAATCAGGATACTAAGCCTGTAGTGTGATTTTTAGCCAGTGTATTCAAAGCAGGATGCATATTGCTGTGCTATTTGAATTAAATAGGATTGTCTGCATGTATGCAGCACACTGTCCGACTGATCAAAAAAAACAAGGCGGCAAATAATTTTGAGACAAGCGATGTTACCCATGTTCTTTCATGCCCTTTCTTGTATTAAAGCAATTCTTACCTTTCTGGCTTGCGGCACAGCACTTAGTAAAAATTTGAACATGAACGACTCCGCCTCCCTCCAAAGTCCCACCTTCCTCCGCCTGCCTGACCTCTGAGGCTCCCCTCCTCCCCTGACGCGTGCGGTGAGAAAGTGAGCTGCCGGAATGAAGCTCGCGCGTATTCGTGTCTTCGCATTGACTTTGAATGTAGTCTGTGGTACAAAAAATTTGTTTCGCGACCGGTGTGAAAGCATCTTGAATAGGGCAATGGAGTCAGATTGAGAGGCACTGGTTAGTGAAAACTAACCAACAGTAATTAGTATTACATAATATTCAATTCTATTTGTGGTATAAAATGCCCTCGTAACGTCTGATGAACTATCATTAACGTTATTATAGTAATTGTAGCATTCCAGCGCCTGTTTGTTTACTGTCAGATGCGTCGTGTTTCGGCAGAATTCATACATATTTTCTTGCAAAACTGCTGTCATAACGTCTTACCTCACCAGGATTGTCCCAGTAACGTTAGTCATTAAATTAGGAGCAGTTTCAGCTGTTTTATTTGCAGGCTAACTTTGTTGAGTACCTGTTTTGTCTCTACCGCTCTGCTGCTCTGCCAGAGAGGCGCGACTCGCAAGCGGTGACAGCGGTAGGCAACTGGAAGGGACGCGGCGACGGATGACATACAGGAAGCTCAACAAATCATTTTATTTGGACCAAAGAAAATGATTGGTCAGACTTTAATCAGAAATATGAGAATTCAATATTGATGAGTGTCAACACCTGGTGGATTTTTTTTACATTTTGGTGTGCCATATGCTTATTAGGAGCATTCTAAGATTACAAAAGAAAAGTGTAAAAATGCCAGAAAGGTAAGAATTGTTTCAGTGCTTCTTAAACATCCAGATAATCAAATATGTAATTATACTAATAGTTCTTCTTAGAAAACCTGCTGTAAAAACTGAGTTGGTTGGCATCCCTGCCCACCCCAGGAAAACCCTGCCGCCTCCAATTTAGAAATTTTTAATTTTGAAAAAAATCTGAGGGCGAGCCTAAAAGTAGGTGAGAAATGCTCAAAATCCCGGTCAGCGCAGCAGACAATCCGTTCAGCTTTCAATCACCGTGCCACATATGGAATGGGTAGACATGATTCTTCATGTTTATACAGTACTAGTCAAAAGTTTGGACACGCTTTGCTAATGTCAAGGCACCCAGAGATTTCTGTTCTTCGAGAAATTTAAACCGCTTAACTTCTCTCTATAATCCCGAATGGAATCTTGTAAAACGTTAACAGTCAGAAGTGAAAAGAGAATACTTTACTAGTTTGAATAGTGTCCAAAATTTTGGAATTCTCAAAGAAGCCATTTATTGCAAAGTAAACAGACAAATGCGTACATTCTATTTTCCAACATCCGAATTAAAGTGAAATGATTTCGGGACTTATTGGGCGAAACGGTTGATGAAAAGCACACCTCAAGTGCAGCATGTCTTTGGGAAGTTAGACAGCTGTCCAGGTGCTTCACTCCCACACACAGTATGCCAGTGAATCCCCCACACACTCACACTAACATACTCAAGCTCCCATTCGCATGCACTCACTTGCACACTTACACATCAAAGCAGATGACCAGCAACAGAGAAATGAAGTGAAGCCTAATTTATAGGTTTTTTTTTTCACAGTGTCTTTGCATATCAATTTAGAGAAATGAAAGACCTGGTGCTGGTCTCAGAAATTAGCTCCTGCATTAATACGCTGTTCATCAAAGTGCATCTAAAAATTGCTCATTCCATCTGACAGTGTATTTGTGTCTGTCAGTTTTCAAATGATCCTTTGATGTATAATTCAGGAACCTAATCCAGGGGGGGAAAACTGACTTCAAAACAGGAATTTCCAACATTGTTGGTGTGTTCATTCCATGTTGAGTATTCCAGTTCACATGTTCATGTGCTGTTGTGGAGTGGAAATTACATTACATTTACATTATTGACATTGATACTAATTATTGATGCTCTCGATGCCATTACCCAGTGTATCTTGCGCATGTTTTGATGGATTTATCTTTTATCTGGATGTACCGAAGCATTGTAGGTGAAGTACTGCATTCCTGAACACAATGTCAGCCAACTGACTAAATCAAAATCAGAATGTGGCCTATAATGATTAAGAAGTGATAATTAGAAGCAGACGGACCTAACCAGGCTGCCGTGTTAGATTGAAAAAAATTCAATAATCTGAATAAATAGCAGACCTCTGAATTCCACCTTTCATCAAGGAATTTTGTATGCATTATTAAAGATATTTCTAAAAAAAAAAAAAAAAAAAAAAGAAGTTTTTCAAAGATGGCCCTGGTTTTAAGAACTTAAAAATATAGGCTACGTGAAGTGGAAAACATTTTGTGAAGCATACCAAACATGAATGTGCGAGGGAATACGTTTGCATTGCAGGCAATGGTCAAATGCACCGAAGATTTGGCCATTAACGTTCAGGCGAATCTTTGCCGCAAATTTGAGGCATTTTTAATTGGATAATTGAACGAGAGTAATTTAAAATAATGTAACTCATAACACTTGATTTTATTTACTGTTGCGCATCTAAATAACCAACAGTGAAGGTGGAAAACTTTTTGTTTCAGCGTATAGAAAGTGACATGTAAATTGTTAACGAGTTCGAAAATATTTTGATATAACGCGGCAGCCTGGTTAGGTCTGTCTGCCTCTCATTATCTCTTCTTAATCATTATAGGCTACATTTTGGTTTTGATTTGTCAGTTTGCTGAATAAATGGCTTGATTGCAAGTTAGGCAAAGTACACCGGAATTGATTTAAGGTGAGCTAATTACGCCAAGGCGATGGAGGTTGTCCAACCTCACTGGTAATTAGCGGACTTCAAATCACAAGTTTCTTCCCGGAAGCATTTCAAATGACCACACTAGGTATGTGTCATAGAAAAGGTAATAAGCAATCACGTCTGTCTGCCTCATAGTGGCAGTTACTTTTATTGCGCTTAAATTAATCGCGATTAATTATTCCGACAGCCCTAAAATAAACCAATTCTTTCTGTGCTACAATGCTGGCCTACACAAGCCTGCAGATCTCCATGTTGATTTGCAGTTGTGCTGTAAGCCAGTGGTTCCCAACCCTTTCCTTGGGGACAACCAGTCAAATCCTGATATTTGGCAATGTTCCACCAGAAAGACATCAGATGCAAGCTAATCGAGGGCTTGGATACTTTTTACTGGCTGGAGGCCCCAGAAAAGGGCAATGGGAACCTCTGCTTTTGTCTGTGGCGTCATTGCAGTTGTGTCCCAGTATTTGCGGAGCTGATTGAGAACAGTGTTGAGTTGCTGTTGCGCTCTGGTCCTTGTTGAGTCGCTGTGGTGGTCTCTCCAGTCTCTGCAGATCCAGTGGAGCCCTCAGGCCTGGTGTCTCCCAGCACTGCAGTGGAGAGCATCACCAAGGAGCTCCAGCACTCACTGGACCTGGCCAGTGCCACCAGTGGAGATAAAGTAGTGACAGCCCAGGTTAGTGTGTATCCCACTGCCCTGAGCCTTCCCTTAAAGGGAAAGTTCACCCGAAAATGGAAAATTCACTGTTCATATACTCACCCTAAGGCTAATTGAAGGGTCGATTTAATTTCTTTTGTCCTCAAAATAGTTTTGGAGTTTTAAGGAAAAACGGCATTGAAGAGAAATCCAAATGAATGGAATCCTATGGTGGCCACTTTTTCAAGCTTAAAAAAGCGACGTTAAAAAAACATAAAATGCCTCCATACTGTTCGTGTGACATTTTTGAAGTGTCTGCAGCCCCGACATTATGATTTGACTTGAAGAGATGTCATTTTCGCTGTTTTTTTTGCCTAAATGTCCAATAAAGCCACTTAGCCAGTAGCCATGTTTTTTTCTCCTCGGGATGAGTGAAGTTCCGTTACTTGGAGGACTCAAAATATGAAGAAGAAGAGGACCTAGAAACACCCGCCATAAAACTAGAAGAAGAAGCGGACCTAGAAAACTTGGTGTAGACTCGAGCTTGTGTTTACATGCAAGCAGTGAACTATGCCGCACGCAATGGGGTATTTTCATTACGCTTTCGCATTACCATGACATTTTTTGGTGTAGCTATGTCAAATTCATAAGGTGAACTCGCCAGATTATCAAGATGGAGGACAGGGAAGCTACATGGCCTTCACCTACTTTAAATACTGTCTAATAACAATTTGATGTAGCAACATCATCAACCAAACTGTTCAGTCACCTATCTTCATAGATGTGACTACAAACTGATGCTGGGATATACGTTTCCTCGATTCTTCCGTTCTCCTGTTTCCTCCTGTCCTTGCGTACTCTGTGTGGCGGAGAGAGGAGTGATGATAGTTTCACCCCAATTGTTCCTCCATTCCTTTCTTTCCTCATTTGCATCTAACATAGACATGAGTCTTGGTCCGCCACCAGTAAGGACACTCAATCACAACCTTTTTTTTTTTTTTTTTGCATGATGTTAATGGCTGACCTGTGAGTCCATATCTCACTCTCTGCCACACACCTGCTTCACCTGCAGCTGTCTATAACTGGAGACGAATTGAAATGACATTTGAAGGAGAAGCTCTTCCTGTGAATCCATCTCCCTAATTCACTTTTTTAAACTTTCCATTTCCTGCTCGTCTCTCTTGGCCCCCCAGTGGGTGGGGGGCCAAGAGCGAGGAAAGGAAGGAGGAAAAGATCTGAAGGCTGTGAAAAATAAGTGATCGTAATGAGCCCAATGAAAGGAAGAGGGGAACTAGAAAACGATTAGACAGAGCTCCTGGTCTCATCCTGATGAGGGGATAATGAGCTCTCTGAGAGGGAGGTCAGGGAGTGATGGATGGTTCTGGATGGTTCTGTCCATGTGGGTCAGAGCCCCGCCAGGTGTTACTACCCTCCGGCAGACCAATACATCACTCCTCCACTCACCAGTGCAGTTGTGAAAAATGTTTCCCTGGAATACCACTGATTTAGGTCACAGAAACGACTAATAAAGAATTTTGTGAAGTGTGCCACACTGTTATGGAGACCTAGTTTCTTCAGTGTTATTAATGATTCAGTGTTATCAAGCGCTTAACGCACATTCTGTAGCTCTAGAAACACATTTCTAGTGTAGCTAAACTTTCTTAAGAGTCAGAAAAAAAAACTACTGGCCGTGTCATTCAGGTGAATGAAACCGATGTTTTTAATACAGATTGGTGTTGAGCTATTTCTTGTCAATACTTTTCCCTTGTTGACATTTCCACTCGGGGAATAAATCATCAAAAATATGAATTGGTGGCTTAATAAGAAAAGCTGTTCATATCTACTCTCAAGCAATCATTCTGAGCGAGTGATCAAACTTTTTAGATTTGAAATTTGCAGAGTATAATTGTGATGTTTTGACTATGCCTTGTTCTCTGCATTCAGTGTCCATTAAATAATTGAATCCTCTCTGTTGAAATGATCCTGTTTTGATATTCTCGTTAAGTTTATTCCCGTTTAATTCCCGTTTTTGGCAAATGTGGTTTCAGGAAAACGGGAAGGCCGCGGACGGGCTGAATGCTGGTCCGAGCGGCGATGAGACGACGGGCCCGCAGCGGCCTCGCTCCAACTCTGGGCGTGAGATGACAGATGAGGTAATGTATGAGCACATCTGTATGCAAGACGAGGCAGCCTACCCTAATGACGGGCGAGGGTCATTCAAGTGCAGCTGTGATTATGCAAGGCCTCAGCAGGCGGAGTAATGACTAGAATTAGAAACTTGCGTTCTGTGCAATAATGGGTGGATCTGTGCCAAGTGTGCACGAACTGTAATGCAACTGACGGCAGGTAAAGTATGTAAATGATTCTTGGATAATAAAATTCAAGTGCCTCAGGCCCAAATTCCTGGTGCCCTGAATAGGTTCCTACAGGTGTTTTAAAATCCTTGAAAGCGCTTTTATTTTGAAGTGCCATTTCCAAGGCTGTGAAATCGCTTGAATTTTGAATAAAGAGCTTAAAGGACTCTTGGACTTAGTTGCTTTCATTAGAGCTCTAATTATGAATTTTTAATCCTCGGATGAGATGAATTTAACAAGTCAACTGCCACATGCTGCTGAAAATTGCGATAACGGTCTTGGACACGTTCTGGGAACGTGCTGCTGTTTTATTTGTGAGAGCATTCGGAGCAGAGATATAACTAAGGGCCAAAACATTCCCTCTGCAATTATGCAGATTATAATGCCAGAACAATGCGCTGCACGAGCTTGGCTGGCTGTGTATGGTAAATGTGCACTCTTATATCCCTGTGGAGGTAATTGTACTGCAAAGTTGTGAAAGACTGAGTAGAAGAAAGCAGAAAGCTGAGAAAACAATCACTTTGCTTCATTCTACTGTCACCTGCTAGAGCACCCCTGCTTGAGAAATACTGCTACTCTTAACAACACGGCTAATGTTTATGTCTGCACGTCGGGTGAAAATTGGGCCTTTGGTTAGCGGTGTGACCTCAGCGTTGCGTTCTTTCCTGTGGCCGTTCTCTGCAGGAGATCCTGGCCAGCGTGATGATTAAGAACCTGGACACGGGCGAGGAGATCCCTTTGAGCCTGGCGGAAGAGAAGCTGCCTACCGGAATTAACCCTCTCACTCTACACATCATGCGGAGGACCAAAGAATACGTTACGTAAGGACACTACAGCGCCCCCTGTCTCTCCGGTGGACTTTTTTTTTTTTTTTCTTCTTGTTTTTACCACTCTCCCACTCATTTGACAAATAATTAAGATCCATTAAGAGTCCAGTTCTTGAGTATTTAAGGCTTAAAGTTTTATGTATATTTGTGTTGATTGGCTCCTGCATGTAAAAGAGCAATTGGCAAACCACCATCTCTGTCGTCTCTATTCCTGTCTCAGTGCCATTTATTTTTGCGGATCACAGTTGCTACCATCTCGCCAAACACTGATTTTACAACTTGCTCATGGTGTTGCTATGTTCTTAATACCCCTAAAACATCTTCATGAAAAATTAATACATTTTTGAATGCCAGAATACCGCAGTTGAAATTTTACAATCTCTGTGAAACTACGCATTGTTGTTTTGGTAATTAAAAGATAGTACCTCTTCTGCTTTTTTGGAAAATGAGAAGAAGACATCCCCAATGAAATTAGACAGTGTTATTTTGTTGGAGATTTCCCCAGGGGGACAATTTCACTTAAAGCAGTTTGGCGAAATGGTAGCATCAAATGTGGGAGTGAAATACTAACGGAGTCTCATTACCAGACTATAAAGACATCTTTTCACAGTCTCTTGGGGATTGCAGTTTTTTGTCATTTGCAAAATGTTGCATCTGGAATTGTCTTGTGGGATGTGAGCAGTCTATATCGACCCCCCCCCCCAGGAATGACGCAGCTCAGTCAGACGACGAAGACAAGTCCCAGTCCCAGCTGACGGACACTGACGGAGGGAAGCTCAAGCAGAGAACGTAAAAATATGAGCATCTACTCCAATGAATTATCTCATCAATGGATTAAATTTATAAGATTCATTTTCTCACATTTAAATTATGGTCTTTTCACCTGATACAATTATGCATTAATGGAGTGAAGGCATAGCTTGTCTCTCTTCGGTTGTGCTGGAGTATCTACATGAGTGGGGGTTAAAGGGGTGTCTCGCTTGCAGCACACAGCTGAAGAAGTTCTTGGGGAAGTCTGTTAAGAGGGCCAAACACCTGGCGGAGGAGTACGGAGAGAAGGCCGTGAACAAGGTGAAGAGCGTCCGAGATGAAGGTGAGACTGAGGGGAAGCCCCACATCAATGGCCCAATCCAATCCTTCGAAGGATAAGCTCCACTAGCCAATCCCGCACTATTACTATGGTAGAGTGCGAATTTGTGAAACCCGAATTTGGTGGATCTGCATTTGACTTGTCTTTTATCTGAAAAAACACATTGTGCTCTCTGCAGCAAAAAAAAAAAAGATTGAAACCACTGAGTTACTGATAAGGTATGAATGTCCCACCTATTTTGGCCCTGTGCCGTACCTCGTTCTCTGTTATTGCATGTGGTTTGTCGTTATTGGTTATACTTCATCCTTAACTGTATTTTTTAATCCCTTTGCACAGAATTCAAAATGATGCCAATTTTTCCTGTTATGCATGAGCCTACTGTATATAACCATTTAGTAGCCCGTTTTGCAAAATGGACATGGACCCCAGGCGTTTATAAGAACCAGGCGGCCATTTGCAAAAGGCCATTATTTTTGCAACCACCTGCATCAGGCCAATTCGGCTTTCCTACAGTTATAAACTGACTGAATTTAACCGTTAAATTAATGAATTGTCTCCTCGTCATTTTAACTCTAAGTGGAGTCCTGCACGCATTCAACCGTGGTTTACACTGGACATGCACTGAACGCCGTGGTAAACTTATTGTAAAATTACAGTTAAAATGGCAGATTAAAAGGTGCCTGTTAAATTACCTGGCAAAAAGGGCTTCAGTTTATTCGTTTATTATGAACAGTGTGTTTGCGAAAACTGAAACTGGCGCGGTTTCATTTACATACTTTAGTTTTGAGACTCCTACATTGATCCCAGTTGGGGCAACACACTATATCATCCTGTTATCCATCGTGTCAGGGCAAAGGCGGACTAAAGACGACAAGTAGTTATGAACACTTCAGAATGAAGTTGTGCCGATCTTAATACACAAAGCATGCATATAAATTCATATATGCATATCACGGATAGTTTCTTCTAGGTATAGACCTGAGTCAGACTCGCAGGCACCGATGAATGCAAATGCTTTTTCTTTGAACGAAACGAAAACGTAGGTAACTGAGCGATTATATAAAGGGTAAGGCAATCGCAGCGCTTCTTCTTTAGCTTTGCCAAATAATAGAGCATAAATATTGTTGATTTACAATTCCTTATTCGTGTCCTTTTTATAGTATGAAAAGATAGAACACGGAAAACAAGTCCCCCACCCAAAAGAATAATTGTTGACACCCATGTTTACTGTTTACATGCGTCTGGTTGGACATTTATACATACACAAGATGGGAGATACTCTGCCGTTCGTGCTTTGCTCCACTCTAGTTTTTTTTTTTTTCCCCTATATCTCTGTGCCAAAGACTGTCTGCTATTTTTCCCCGCACATCTGTATTGACATCAGATATACATACAAAGACAAACCGAAGCTTGTTTTAGCGTCTGTGTTACCGCAACACGCACTGTAATAAACTTGCACCTTTTTTGCCAGTTATTATATCCCCGAACGCCGAATGGTGTTCCGGGGATATTATATTTTTAGTCCGACCGCCGCCCCCGCCCTACTTGTTAACGCGATAACTTCAGTAATATTTCAATTAGAAATTTCAAGTTTTGCATATAAGTAAGTATCATAAAGAGGAAGGACTGATTCGATTTTGGACAATTTACAAATTCCAGGTAAGCCACCAGGGGCCAAAAACGGAAAAAATCTCTGTTTTTATCATATCTCAGGAAATATTTGTCCGATTCACCTCAAATCAAGTGCAAATGAAAGGTCGTGACCTGAGGGTGTGTCCCACGATGACATTATACCTGTTTGGTGGAGCTTTTTCGCATAAAATTCACCATTTTTGCCATATCTTTGGAACTAAATGTCCACTTGACATGAAACTATGTGCAACTGCAAGGTCATGACCTCACAACGTGTCACATGATGACAGCATACCTGTATGGTTCAATATTTTGCCACCAGGTGGCACTTTATGATGGAAAAAATTACCATTTTGGCCATATCTTCAGAACCATTTGTCCGATTGACCTGAAATTAAGTTCAAATGAAAGTCTATTCAAGGTCTATTCAAGGATTGGGGAATTGGAGGATTGGGGGCGTTCGTGGATATACCCCCAGCTGTCGCCTTCGACGGCATAAGCCTAGTTTTTACTGTCAGCAGAGTCCTGCGTGCATTTAACTGCAGTTTACACTGAACATGCATAGAACTCTAATTCTTATTGTAAAATTACAGTTCAATTAACTGGCAAAAAAGGTGCAAGTTTAAAACAGTCTGGGGTAACACAGATGTTTATATACAATTGAACCGGCGTTTAATACGCAAAATTAGGTCGGCCCCCGGCGACTTTTTGCACACAGGCGTGTATTTGCACGCGGGCAATTATTTGGTCACATACGGTATTTATACTTTGTATTTGTGCCACAGAGACTCAGGAAATTTATTCCAATGAAGCAAGACATTTAGAAATTCAATTTCAGAATTGTTTAGGAATTTACGAACGCCTGCGTCTATGTCTGCGCAAAAGGGTTAACAGCCGTTCATGCTAAACACCTGTGCATTTTTGTTGCAGTCTTTCACACGGACCAGGACGACCCCTCCTCCAGCGATGACGAGGGTATGCCCTACACCAGACCGGTGAAATTTAAGGCCGCCCACGGCTTCAAGGGCCCTTTCGACTTCGACCAAATCAGGGTTGTACAGGATCTAAGCGGAGAGCACATGGTGAGGGGTTGAACATGTCACTTCCTCCCTCTTTGGCTTTGGCTTCCTCTTCCTGTTAGCGCCTCCTTGTCCCAGCATTCATCCCAAACCGCTTATTTTTCACAAGCGTCCTACCTTTTCCTGGTCATAGTTCAAACCACAGGGGAGACGAGAAAGTCACATTAGAGAAGGAAGATTCGACGAGGGTTTAAGAAACTTGAAATGGAGTAATTTAGTTTTGCAGCTCTGTCAAATGCCATTTGGAGGTGATGTCAGTCACTTAGAGATTCATGAGTTCAAGAGTTATGGGTTCATTGGTCAATCATTTCTCTGTCACCATTCTGGAAATCATACCTCAGGCAAGGAATGGTCTCAACATCGCTTCACTGAAGTTACCTTAGGGAGACCTAACTCTTAATGGATCGCAACATTCTTAACCCTTAGAGTGCTGAAATAATTTTTAAAAAAATATATAAATTTAATTATCTTGTGCTGTTGAAAACCTATCATGTGGCAACTTTTTTAAAATGGCTCCCGCAGGGGAGGTCTTATAAAGAAGTTGCCACATGATAGGTTTTCAACAGCTTTGATTTTGATAATTTACATCATTGAGCAACAATAGCTGCATTTAGTGCTCTAAGGGTTAATGACGGCGGCATCTGATCAAAGTCATGGTCAGGCACAAGGAAGGAAACTATGGGTTGAAAAGTTAGCGGCTGGAAGGAGCCCTCCGTGAGAAACAGGGCCTTGGTTTTTTTCCACTTCTGGAAGCTTTTGTCACAGACAGAGTAATTGTTTACACACGATAAGCCATTCGAACCCCCAGGGGATGCAAGCAGCTGAACTGGTGCGGCAGGATTTCTGTTAGTGCTTGTCTCAGAGCCTGAGTGATGTCGTTTAAGGTTGTGGCACGAAGGCTTCATTCGCTGCCCAGTTGGTGGTGCATAGAAGTGGAAAGTCCAATAGTCAGAAATCAACAGTCCTGCGAGGTTATTACTCCTAATGAAGTTGTAATACTGCTTCCACTCTTAAACACACTTCAGCCAATCAGATTTTACCTTACTGAAATTGTTAGGCAATCAGATTGTACATAACTGAAAAAATTTCCAAAACATGGTTACGGAAAATAATCCGGAATCCTGCCATGTGATTTTTCCACCCTTCATCACAGCTGATTTCACTTGTTATTTCTGTCTTTGGCCAGAAAAGATGGTTTAACCCCTTAAACTCAAATTTATCATTGAAATTTTCCCTTAAATGGGCTCAAACTCAGAAATTGTCTAGCAATATGCAAAAAAAAAAAAAAAACAATGTCACATTCAAATTCTTTATCAGTTTGTTGTAGCGCTTCACTGAAGCTACATCACACGTTTTGAGAGAAATATTGAAACCCTGGACATCAAGTTTTATGGCCACAGCTTTACATCAAATGAAAAATATCTGCATATTGTACATCACTTTGTGCACCTATTCCTATAATTCAGCTGGATGTATTTGCCGTTGTTGGAAACCTCTACTGGAGTTTATAATAGTCCTGAGGTTCTATTGTTATAAATAAAGTGGCTGCATTTGACAGACCCATAAGTGGTTCTGTAGGTGTTATGAGGTTAATTGGCTAATTGAGCCAACATTTTGGCTTCGACTCTGAACCCAGATCGTACACCTCTGGTGTTAGAGGCTAGTTGGTTGTATTGGTAAATGTGCTCCTTGGTGTGCATTAGGGCTGTCGCTTCTTATTCGAAATTCGAACCTGAGGGTGAAAGTTCATATTCGAACTGAAATGAGACGTTCAAAGTCAAAATACACCCTCTATCAGTGCATCATGCAGACTAAAGTAGGTAAGTCTCGCGCATTTTTTAGGCTTATTCGCCATAGTCTGCAATTATTCAATGAATGCTTATTAATGAGAGAAATCTTTGTCCATTGAACTCAGTGTCACTTGGGTAAAGGTGGACGGTCACCGCAAGTAACATGAAAAGCGATTATGACTTTTCATGCTTCTCTTTACTCAGAGATTGGAAACATGCATGTGTTTCATGATCGTTTAAATTGTTTAAATGAAATGAGACCATTTGAAATGTCTTTTTGCAATTCCATTGCTTTCAATCCCTCAGTGAAGACTAGTGTGAGAATTCCCGAGTCATAGTCTATTTCCGTGTCACTAGTCGGGAAATTCGCCGTAATGCACGTGAAAGTGATTAACTTAATGAACAATGACTGAAATTTGGCTAGTGAATTTCTTCAGTGCGCGGTGATAAAATAATTGCTGACTACGGGACAGGAACGTGAATGACGTGAGAATTGGCATCTCTGCAGATACTGTCATTGTGTTGTACTACTGTTGAGTGCAGCTTAATAAAAGGTTAATGAAGAGGAATTTTTTTTTTTAAATGTGTGTTGGGTCGCGGTGCAGTGCGGGGAGGGTGGGGTTGGGTGGGTTCGAATATATTCGAACATCACGTTGTTATATTCTAAATTCGTTTGGAGGGTTTTTTTTTTTTAAAAGGTGACAGCCCTAGTGTGCATGTTAGTTTCTGTGCTTGTGCAACATCACAATGGGTGACTGGATGACAGGTAAGGGGGAGGATGTCCTGTAGGGGTGCTGGAGAGCCAGAGGGCGTGCTGGATTTTGTTTTTACATCCACTCAAGACCTCAGAAACCAGGTGAGACGAGAGGCCTGTAATCGGCTGCTTTAATTTGTCATTACAGTGCTTAGTAACAACAAACATCTGCAGGCACTGCTGCTCTCCAGGACCTGGGTTGGCTGGCGATGATGTATCTGATGTAATGTTTGGGCGCTCACTCTGAAGCTCTCAAAACGCTGCTTTCATTATACTGAATGAAACCAGAATGTGGGACATTAAATGAAGCGTATAAACACTGGCAAAGGCAGATCGTTTTCACTGAGCCGTACAGTTCATTGATTGGAGGGCCAAATTAAAATGTTTTCCCCGATTTTTGTGTCCCACCTTAGCATTGTTCCGCTCGCCTGATGTATGATCTGGGGGGCTGCAAGATGGGGGTGAAATAAGGACGATTTCAGGGGCCCGGAAAGTTTCTGGGGCGGTGGGGCTGAATGTGATGTTTTTCTGGGACCTGAAGTCCTTGGCGAGGGCCCTTGGTACGGTTCTAATGTTCTTCCTTATGGCTGCACACAGGGAGCTGTGTGGACCATGAAGTTCTCTCACTGCGGAAGACTGCTGGCTACGGCGGGGCAGGATAATGTGGTGCGTATCTGGGTCCTGAAGAACGCCTTCGACTACTTCAACAACATGAGGATAAAATACAACACTGAAGGTACGACAACCCGGGTCTCAACTCCCCATCGAAGGTTTCAGTGTCACATCTGCACGTTCTTAATGGGGTCACTTTACCGAAATTAATTTTCATGAAGAAGGTCTGGCAGAAATGCAAGACTGTAACTGTATTTGTGCAAATGCATACTTGATGAACATTCAAGATTAAAATCATTGATAAATCTTTGCGTAGTGTTGGGTCTTGTTTTGTACGCACTTGTATTTTTGAAGCTGTAATTGTGCTCATATTGTTTTATGATTAATGTGTCTACTGACTCCAATTTATTTTTTGAAGATTTAAGGCCCATTTGATTTTTGGCCGTTTTTTTCACGCGCTTTTTAATTAACTAAATTTAATTTAATTTGGCAATTAAACTTGAGAACTTGAAAAGCATATCTGTTCCCCAGACTGTGGTCTGAAGAGGGTTGATATGGAAACTTGAGTGCATTTGTCAGCTCAGTCGGTGTGGCGTCTCAGGCCTGGCGCAGGCTGTGTGCTGATTGGCCCAAGCCGTGTGCGGATTGACCCAGTGTTCCTTCTCCATAGACGTAGGGAGGAGTGTTGAAATAAAGGATGTGTCTGACAGGAGAGTCAGCTGGCACTGCAGGGGGGATGTAGGATGGAATGTGGTGATTCAGCGGAGTAGTGTGTATCCATGGGCAGAAATATTGTCTTCTCTTTCCTTCTCTCCTCTCCTCTCCCCCTTACCCTCTCTCTTCCACTATTCCCTCTCCTCCTCTCCTCTCCTCTCGCCTCTGCTCCTCAGGTCGTGTGTCTCCCTCTCCCTCCCAGGAGAGCTTAAACTCTTCTAAATCAGATACAGATGGTGGGGTAAGTTCTGCCGCCCCAGGGAAGGGTGTTCTCCATTTTTTCCATTTTACTTTTTTTATTGTCTCGTCTACGCTCAGTATTAGCATTTAAAACAGACGCGATGTGTCACTGCCCTCTGGCGGCTGTTGTGTGACACTGCGCCATTCTGTCGCAGGTCAGTGCCACCACGGAGGATCCCGACACAGAGGAGCGGAATGTTCCGTTCCGACAGGTCCCCTTCTGCAAATACAAAGGGCACACGGCCGACCTCCTGGATCTCTCCTGGTCAAAGGTGAGAGGTCAACTCCCCAGAGCCAAAGACTTACCTGTACAGAGTATAAACTTTAAACAAAAAAATGGAAAAAAATAACTGAAGTGAGAACTGTTCATAGTTCCGGAAAGTTTCATTTTAGTCTCAAATTTTTGGTGTGTGACTGTGCCATAACTGGAGGCTGCAGTTGGGTGCCTGTTTGTCCTTGTTCCATTCTGCGGCTTCATATTTTGTTGTGTATATTTCACATTATGGTCTTATTATTTGCAGTTAGTTAATATCTCCACATCGTAATCAATGCGAAACATCTTATCATTAAGTCCTGATAGAGATTGCTGGGCTGAGGAGTGGCTGTTCGTAGCTCTTGGACTGCTGTGCTTGCACGGCACAAAGCCTCTGCCCTTATTAAGGAAAGTTAGCTTTCACCAGATGCTCATAACTGTGATGTGTGCAGTGGGCTCCTATTCATGTACCTCACTTCCTGTTCCTCAGGAAGGTAAACATGTTTGTCACTCATACAGTTGGCACTGCTGAAATCCTCTTGTGCACATTTCATGATTGTCTTTAACCTGAAAGGCAAGGCTATTTATAGCCTCTGTTCCCCCTTGTAGAACTACTTCCTGCTGTCATCATCAATGGACAAGACCGTACGGTTGTGGCACATATCCAGAAGAGAATGTTTGTGCTGCTTCCAGCATATAGACTTTGTGACTGCCATCGCCTTCCACCCCAGAGTAAGTGTGTGTGTTTGTGTTTGTGTGTGTGTGTGAACCCGCAAAACAGCGCCACAGGGACACCTCAGTGAAAATGCCCTGTTGAATTATTAATGAGTCATTGATGTACTCAGTTCCTTTTCAATAGCAGCTCCGTCATGCGCTGTATCGGGTTTGGAGTCTGTTGTTTCCCAGTTCGGTCAGTCAGGTAGCGAATTGGAGTACAAATCAGACATGGGCACGATTACAGATCTAAGATTACGATTATGAAGCAGGATGATTACGATTACAACTACGATTGCACATGTACATGTGTAATCATATTTGTAATCGTAATCATCCTGCTTCATAATGGTAATCGTAGATCTGTAATCGTGCCCATGTCTGCTGTACAGCTCTTCAACTCGGTCAAATGGACACTTGTTTGGGTAATTTCCCATAACCACCAAACTGCTGCAATAAAAATCACCACAAAACTGAGAAATCCATTTCTGAAACATACAAGTGTCAACAAATCCAGTACATTGTGAGCATCACTGAGCTGAGAGGTTGGCAGAGGTTCTGAAAATTTGACTACCCCTTGTAATATACTCTTACTTTGACTTCTGTGTGTATTTTTACCATTGGAATAACCTGACTTAAATATAGAATGTTCCCTTGATAAAAACGCATTTATTTATTGTTTTGTTTGTGAATTTTTAATGATATGCTTGGTGCACTTTTATGCACTCTGAATGTGTTCTGTGCGAATGCACCGCTGTTACAGGATGACAGGTACTTCCTGAGCGGCTCTCTGGACGGAAAGCTGCGGCTGTGGAACATTCCGGATAAGAAGGTGGCTCTTTGGAACGAGGTGGACGGACAGACGCGACTCATCACTGCTGCCAACTTCTGCCAGAACGGGAAGTACGCCGTCATCGGCACCTACGATGGCCGCTGCATCTTCTATGACACAGAGGTTTGTTCTCCTCTGCATTCAGTGTGTTCCGATGCTGAATGATTATTAACTGCTTTGGTTGCTTAGATATCAAAATTGATTGGGGAAAGGGGTGGTCATCAGTGTCCATTACTTCCTCCATCAGTGTACCTGAGGGTTTTAGGGGCAGGACTTGTGATGGTAAACATGCGCAGCGCAGTCCTTCAGCTGAGAAATTTTAGTTCATGTTTACAGGTGTAATTGTTGCACCACATCAGAAAGAAATTAACTGGGGAAAACATCAAATTAAAGGGCATTCAAAGACTATTCTCAGAGGGCACGTTGAATGTCCAATGTTTACAAACAAATGACTCGCTTTTGTTGACATCTTGCATTGTCACGTGACCAATTTCATTCATAAACCAATGTTTTGTGTAGCTACATGCATAATTAATCCTTCTATTTCGGTTCATTTGCGCAGGTGCGGCTCACTGATTTAGCCAATAAACAAAAAGAATGGGAATCGACTTTAGATGCCCTTTAACTATCATGTGGAGCTAATTATATCCCCCGCAACAAAGTTTAGGGGGGTATACTGGATTTGCTTTGTCCGTTCGTGTGTGCGTGCGTGCGTCTGTGCGTCCGGACCTAGATCTCATAACCTACTCATCCGATTTTGAAAAATTTTTTTTCTTGCTGGAAGGTCTATTGACTGTGGTACTGCCCGACTACTTGTTGTTGCGGGGGGTAACCTGTAAGCCATGCTTACTGACTAAATCTAGTTGTGAATGTTATTTGGTGTGACTCATTTTTATCGCAAATGGTCTCTGGTTCTGCTCTCTGGTTCAGGGATAGGGAGGCTGAGATCACATGCTGAGGAAGTGGAGTAGGGACATTTCACCTGTCAACCTGTCGACTGATCTACACCCTGTTTCTACATTAGGATACAGTAAAGGTGGAAGGTGATTATTTCTAATTTCATACTTGTTCTCCACTCCAGCATCTGAAGTACCACACCCAGATTCATGTGCGATCTACTCGGGGCCGGAACCGCGTGGGCCGAAAGATCACCGGGATTGAGCCGCTGCCTGGAGAGAACAAGGTATATCAGGGGTGTGAGGCTGAGTGTGTGGGCAAAGGGTGAGGTACGACGTGTTTTATGGGCCTTTTGAATGAAGAATTCACTGCGGCTGCGGGCTCGTTAGCCGCTCTCCCGAGTTTCCTTTGTGGGAAATGAAGCCCTCTGTTCCTCTGTTTCTCTGTAGATCTTGGTGACCTCCAATGATTCCCGCATTCGCTTGTATGACCTCAGGGACCTGTCTCTCTCCATGAAGTACAAGGGATATGTGAACAGCAGCAGTCAAATAAAGGCTAGCTTCAGGTACAGTACCTCTGTACTGCGCTCAACGGTTCTCTTTGTGCTTTTGCTAACGCAGTGGTTTTATTCTCTTATAAAGGTCCTGTGTTTTACTCCCTTTTTATTCCTCAGTGTGTTAAAACAAGCTTTTGATGGTTGCAACTAAAGAAAGACAAATCCAGGCTTCAGGCTTTAATTCCTTCTCCCACTTACCTGTGCGCTGTTTCGAGTGGGCGGCGAGTCGATGGAACTGAGGCTCTGCTCTGATCGGCTGTGTTATTGCAGCCTGAAGTGAACGAACCGGAACGTGTCTCTAGTGGGTTGCATTATGCTAATGAACCTCCTCTTATGATGTCATAAGGGGCACAGAGTCTAAATGGATGATTTAAGCGCATGATTTCATGTTAAGGGCACGGTGCTGAAATAATCTGTCCATGTTTTGTCAGATGTTGGATAGACAGAGGACCAAAGGACTTGTGTAAGAGCAAGCTAAAATACACTTTTCATAGTGTGGGGCTTTAAGGAGCGTTAAAGACAGGCTTGTCAATTTTATTTTTCAGTCACGATTATTCGTTCATTGTAAGTGGTTCGGAGGACAAGTACGTTTACATCTGGAGCACCTACCACGACTTGAGCAAGTTCACCTCAGTACGACGAGACCGCAATGACTTCTGGGAAGGGATCAAAGGTAAGGAGAGGGAGTGAATTGATTCAGATCTGCCTATGAGCATCAGATATACTGTCTTACAGTAGAGTTGGTGTGTAGAAACTGTGACAGTCACATTAGTTGTACTGTCAGACACTATAAGCCATGTAGACATATTAGAAGTAATAATCAGATGATGTTCTGGAGTGGTTTGATTTGTAATCCGTCTGAGTAAAGCTTTGAAGCTGGGCCAGGAACTTTTGAGAAAGTATCAGAAGCATGTAGAGTTTTAAATCGCCAGTACCCCTCCTCACCTATGCCCGCCCCACAAAGCAGCGGTCCTGAAATATGCAATCGCCGTTGACTGGCTGATGGAAGAAATGTGGAGAACGCAGAGCGTTGGGGAGAGGGGAGCAGAGCATCATAGCTTTCATCTCAAATTGTATCAAACTACTTAATGTCTCATTCAGAGAGTTGTGAACTTGTTGCATGATACTGAGCGTTAAGTGACCATGGCTGCAATTAACCCTTTGAGCGCCACCGGCAACTATAGTTGCCCAGTGATGTTGGATGTCAAAAGCAGATGCTGTTGAAAACTTATCATATGGCAACTTGTTTAAAACGGCTTCCTTGTGGGAGCTCTTTTAAAGTAGTTGACACATGATAGGTTTTCAACAGCTCAGGATACTTACATTCTTAATTCCTTAAATTTATTCGGTGCTCACAGGGTTAATACTCAGAGCTACTGCCGTGGCATTAGTAGTTCAAGGCAAATTCAACTGGAAATAAAATCAATGTATTGCTGGCAACCTGGTCGTACCAGGCAGCAGTAACACTAGAAATCTGGCAAAGCTAAAAACATGGAAAAATGTTGGCGATACTATGCAGCTGAAGTTAATCTCCAATGTTTATTTTAAATATTTTACACTTTTCACCCACAATGTTTACCCACGAAGCAACTACATGTTGCGACGTAGCCACTTGGTGATAATTATTGTTCATGAGTAACAGCTATTGCTTAAATTTTTTTGTTGCCGTCATAGCGTTTTATAGCTTTGTTTCACATGATGGTGCTTTGGCTCTTTGGCTGTGTGCACTGTTTGTTGGCAACAGTGAAATTGGAAGCTTCGATGTTGACGATGCTTCCTCCATTGCTGTGCTCCAGCCAGTATAACTGCTGTAGCCTCATCAACTTTTAAACCACGGCTGGGAGCCCTCATTAAGGGCAAAGCTGTGTTGATTATTTGAGGCTTTTTGGGAGATTGGAGACCTTGGCCAATCAGAGTGCAGAGGCTGCAAAGCCAAAGATGGTCCTTTAACGCACAGAGGAACCACACAAGACTGATTTTCTCAAAGGCAACTTGCATTTCAGATTACTGGGGGCTTATTATGGCATTTTTGCCCAAAAAAACTGAAAAATGTAGCCTAATTAAGCTTTAATTGATTATTAAAAGACTTGTTATGACTTCTACGTAATGGAATCCTGAATAAATGCATCAAGGAAAGCGTTACTTCAGTACCCGTTTGAAGCCCAGGTTTCATAACATAGTTGACTGCTAGTTTTGAATGGGAAAACCACGCGTGTTTCTATGCGAGTAACACACGCTAACCCCATTTATTCCTGCTCTTCCTTCCAGCCCACAATGCAGTGGTAACGTCAGCCGTCTTCGCTCCTCAGCCAAACCTGATTGTCTCCACAGAGGCTAATAGCACAGAGAAGCCCGAGGCGGAGTTTAAGAGCACAGACCCCGGCGACTCCGAGACCATCCCCTCAGGTAGGGACTGGCTGTGTCGATGGAGGAGTTACTGTTTTAGAGTTTCGTGGAAAATGATTATCTTGGGTTGCCTGTAGCCTAGTGGTTAAGATTTTAGACTGGGAGTGAGAATCTTGGTGTTTCATGCCTTAGTGTAGCTGTTTAGCACTTTAGGAAGGCTTTTAAAGGTCCCCTATCCAGTGGCGTCTCTGGAAGTGATGATTGGTGGGGCCCGGACCATGCCTTTGCGTCAATGATTGTTCCTGGCTTGTACTCAGCTATTTTCCGTTATTAACACATTTTCCAGTGTTGACAATAATCCTCTGGAAATCGAAGTTACGGTTTCTCTCTCCATGCGATCTATTAACAACTAAATAATGGGATAAATTCAGATCAGAAAAATTATTTAGGCCTCTCAAAAATTGTTCAACGCTTTATGAAAGACTAACTGCTCTCAAATGTCTGCGCTAACCTTTTTCACACATCAAGTGATTTGCGCTTCATGATCGTTTTGTTTAAATAAAATACAAGACCATTTGAAACGTCTGTGTGGAATTCTGAATAATGCTGATGTATTTGCACAAAATTGCGTGTCCAGATTAATGATTGTCGCCGTACCGTACCGTACCGACAAAAAAATATATTGCAACTTTCATTGCCACTTTTTGAAAAAGTTACTGGGGAAAAAAAAAAACTATAAGAAAGCCAGGATAATCCTGGAAGGATTGTTTGCCAATTATACGAATGACTGCGTGCAAGACAGTTTGGTAATTGTTTTAAAGGGGAGCTCTGGGCCCCACCAATCTTTAGTCCTACAGACGCCCCTGTCCCCATCATCACACCTGCTGCACAACCCAATAGACATTGCAAGCCTTTTCAAAATCTGTTCCTTATTGACATCACGTGAAGTGACCACCCAGAGGCAAAAGGGTCTGATCAACTTCAGCCAACCAGTTAATCGGTCCCTTCATTATCTTTCTGGAAAGTACTGATGCTAACTTACAGAGCTGGAACCGTTGACTGTGAATAGACAAACTATGTAAGTTTCTAACTCGGTTCACAACGGCGCTTTTGGGAAATATAGCCCTGGGCGATATCTTTTCCTTGTGATATCACTAACGACAGATTTTGAAATTCTTGTAATGGATAATGGTTGCTCATCTGGAGAAATGATACCTTTTTAAGCCCCATGCTATTTCAAGAGCGATTGACCCTGGCTTGGTCCAGTCACCTATTAATCACTTTTGAAAACTGCAGATTATGTTGCTGTCAACATACTGCCCTGCCCACTGCCCTGATTATCACGCACTCTTGCTCCCCTCACAGGTGCCCTGAAGACTGACCACACCGAAGTTCTCCTCTCTGCTGACTTCACCGGCGCCATCAAAGTGTTCGTTAATGTGAAGAAGTATTAAGCACAAACGTTCAGCCCCAGTTTCCCAACTGTCGCCTCCTTCCCTGCTCACGCTCCGAGTATCGTGCTTCAGAAATGTGTACATTCACTCTGTGACTCTCATTTGCTCTGTACGTGGAACTTCCAACATATCCTGGTCCACCTGGTGTAGATGCTTATGAGGAATTATGGGAAATGTAGTTTCTGCACACAAAGATGATGGTGTGTTGAATGAGAGAGGAACTCTTCAAAGGAACATGTGTTGAAGGCGTTGTTACTGACAGACATTACTTTGCCTTCTGTTATGAATAACTTTGATGTTAATTTTGCCTTGGTTGTTTGATGGTTGGGACACAGAAGAGCAGATGTTTAACAGCTGTGTGTTGGATTTTGCATGGAAATCTTTTCAATTAAGGCCACTGGAAAGGCATGGATGAAAGGGTGAGTCCGTTCGAAGCATGTAGGTGTCGAGTAGGCAATCTGTTCTACAGACTCACAGCTTCCCACTACAGATTCCCACATTGTCAGGACAGGATGTTAGTCGTTTTTTTGAGATCTTTCTAGCGCCACCTCTATTAGTTTGGTTCCCGGTCCTCTTTTTCAGTCGTTGTAACAGTGTTCCTTTTTGGATATTGTAAAAATGTTGAACCTTTTTTATATGAATATAATAATTTGTTTTTAATATTCATTCCACAATCAGTTGGTGGTTTATTTAGTGCAGGGCTGCCCAACCCTATTCCGAAAGATGTACTGTTCTGTTGGTTCTCATTCCAACCCTTACACAGCGCAAGCCAGACAACACCTCGGAATCTCATGGAACGGCTGTTCGGTTGAATCGGGGATGACAAACTTGGATGGAATCATACCTACAGGATGGTAGATCCTGAGTAGGGTTGCAAAGCCTCGATTTTTGTGCTTTGTTAAAACCAATTGTCAAATGCTGTAAATATCTGGGAGATGAAACGCCTATGACATAACGGTTGAGGGTTGAGTGCCTGAGACTTGTTATCGATGGTTAAATATGTTGAATTAAGAGAAAATGTATAAAAACACAATAATAAAAGTGATCACAGCTAATACAGTTGTTCTGAGTGTTTCTTTTCTGGGAATGTTTTGCTATGTTAGCATTTGCAGCTTACGACTGCATAAACTCCTATTACGAAACTACCCAGGACTTCGCCCCCAGAAGATCTTCAGCTTACAGCAGTGATATTTACTGTGTTCTGTGGATAACCAGCACGGCGCTTTCTTTGCCAGTATAATGTGGTCTTCACTGCCTGGGCTCCAGCACCCTCCAGCAGGCAGCGGCAGTTTCCTCTGCCCCAGAAAGAGATGGACGGCGGCTGGCTGTGTTCAGGCCCAGTGACTGATGGCTGCTGGCCGCTCAGGCCCAGAATAATTCTCTTCAGTCTGGAACGGTCGCCTCTGGCTTCTCACACCACCCTCCTTTACACACTGACAGCCTGTTTGCTTCATTTTCCACTGGCTTGTTTCTCCACACGATACTGAACCGCTGTTGAAGTGGATTTTTTTTTTTGCAGCCATCGGTCATCAGCATAATATGATCTTGACACTCGTCTGGGCTTCATGATTTTCTCCCTTCAGGGTACCGTAACTTGCGCCTGATTATGAGAGGCAGCCCAAGAACCAGTTTACGAAATCCAGGGTAGCGGCGTTTGTTTGACATGGAGTCATAATTGAAGACCAGGCAACAGCTGATGCATTTAACGACTAGTTTTTAGATGGTGTCTCGTTATACCATCAGAGAAGGTAATAACACGGCAGTTTCTTAAATGCCACTTCATTCATAATGGGTAAACATATTTCCATTGAATGCATGATTAATACTATGATAATTTTAATTAATAGTTATAAGTAATTCATTCAAGAGTTTGGCTACCCAGTTAAGTCACAGTATCTTGAAGGTCCAGAGAATGTAGTTTCATGCCTAAGAGCCAAGTACTCCAGCAGATTCTTCCAGTCAAGTTTAGTGTGATTGTTGAATGTAAACCAGCTTCTAAAACTCAATTAGATTATCCAAACACTGCTTTGTCAATCAGCTCTTTGTCTTTTTGGTGACACTTAGGAGATTGTCAAACTGATTTGATGGGGTCATAAATCTTTAAGCAGGGCATGTATATTGGGTGACCCTTGTGACCATAGCTTGTAAATGCATGAGAAGTATAAGCTTTCCTGGAATGAAAAAACACTTTTTACGAGACCAATGTTGTTTCTGATTAAAAGGGCTTGCTGCCATCCACAATACCAACTCGCACAGTACCAAGGAGACGGAAGGTTCTGGGCACTATCTGTTGATTAGCTTTATGTAAAGATGGAGAAGGACCAGGCAGAGACATCCCTGAGCTCCCTTGCAGGCTCTTTCCATCCATAACAAACCACTACAGAACTTCAGCCAGCCGTTGAATGGCCGATGCCCACAGTTGTTAGCAGGTAGAAAGTCATGCTGCGTAATAGAGGCATTAGGTGCCTCATTCATTGAATAGCAGAAGATTCAGTCTTATTTCTCAGGCTTAAATTATCCACAGATTGAAAAACACAATCCAGCAGCCCTCAAGGGCAGCAGTTTAACATCCCTGGTCTTTAGTCTTTCATCAATAATTTGATCTTATGTTGCAATTCCCCAAAGTCAGCTTTTCCACAGGTGCAGCAACAGTAATTCAGACTCTGGGAAATAAAGGGCCTGCACTGTTTTTATAGCCCCATCGATTGTGCTCCTCTACAGAGGAGATGGTTCATTGTAGTGCTCGGCCCGAGTCAAATACATCTCATTCACTCCGGAGAGAAGCACCTCAGTCACCCTCTCACTGGACAGAAAAGGCATGATTGGTCTTACGAGGTGCGTAGCAACATCCACGAGCAGGTAGTTATGATGCATCACCAACTGATATTGCTAATTGTGTCCCATCATAGGCTGTCGATCACAGAGTGTAACTGACTGCAGCATCACCAGGTCGGGGAAGGGCTTGTTTTACATGAGCCACCTCATTATTCAGCAGCTACCATGACTGGAGAGGGGCCTAATCTGATTTGCGTGTAGCCGGAGGAAATGTGGAAGAGTGGCCAGCCGGTAGCCCACAGGCTTTGTTGGAGAGCACATGCACATATAAACAATCTCGCGGGCAACGAACATTAATGAGTTTCTTCACAGGCCATCTGTTCCACAGAGCACAAACACATGAACACAACTGCAGACCAAGTACCAAAGGCAGCATGATGGGTCGGATCAAGTCAAATGTTTCACAATTTTATTGCCGATGCGACATGACAAGATCGAAGCGGGTGACATCAGCCAGTTGTCGTTTATTGTAAAGTTTCAGGAGCATATTTGCAATTTTTCAGACCAATTTCAACCAGGGTTTTTAAAAAACAAAAAAAAAAAAAAAACAAAAAATAAAAACCAAACACAGAAAACTGTACAAATAACGTTGACGCCGTGACCCGGCCTGTCCCAGCGCGGAGGGCTCTCAGAGGGACAGAAGCGAGCACTGGGGGACCAGTCTCTGCACCCCTCATATGGGGGGGGGGGGGGGTCGGAGGGGGACTGTCGGACGGGGCTGTCAGTGTTTGCTCTTCTTAGACTTCTTGTGGGAGCGATGCGGTGACCTTGAACTGGACCTCCACGACCGCTTGCTCGGAGACGGTGACCGGGATCGTTTGGACTTCTTCGGGGACTTCGATTTCGACCTTTTCAAAGACGGACATGGCAAAGATTAAAAAAAAAATACATTTCACTATAGAATAAACAGGAACTTCCCAATGAACAACAAACTACAGAACAGCCAGGAAAATTCACTGGAGGGTAAATCCAATGAGCTGCTGAACGGTAGATACTAAAACAAACTTGGGGAGGGGAACTAAAACCCAAAAGGCAAATTATACCAATGTATTCGGAGTCAGTTATAAATTTGCAAGAATATATACATTCTAGCAATGCCTTGATTTAAACATTACGCCAGCAGCTCATTTGAAAAAAATTTTGCTTATAGTAGGAAAAAGCATGAGGCACATCGGCAGCCTGTCCAGGATTTAGTGCATCCCCGGTACAAAACCTAATCATTATCCGTTTTGGATACCGCCGTACGAACCAGGCACAAATCAATATCCAGCAAAATCATTACCCCAATTCCTTTCGGACAATACTGTGGGTACAGCTGTACCAGACTATCAGCCAATAGATCTGTGAAGTACAGCCATCCTATTGTTCTACAAAATGATTTTTGTTCAGGAGATACTGCGCCGAGTGATTTTAAATTGGCCTCAGTGTTTTGATGTTGCTGCATTATTGTATTCCGCAGACTAATACTAATGTCCTCCACCAGCTCATTATCACTGGCAGTGGCTGTTCAATAGATTGTAACGTAATACAATGATGAATATCTGAATAGGCCAATATACTGGAGGAAGCAAAGAGCTGCAAACCCTGTGTCCCCAGGACGAAGTCAGACACCTGATAAACTGCCGGGACGAGAATCACCAACACTGCTGACAAAAAAAACCTGCTCCCTCTGTCGTGCTTTAGTTGGGGGGGGGTCAGTAACAAGGTGTTTGAGGCAGTGGCGGCTGGTGAACTGGTAACCGGGGAATCTCAAACCCATCCCTTGAAAATAATGATTGGACATGACCTGTTTTCAATTATTCGCTTAAATTACCATTACAAAAGCTACGAAAACTCTCTACATTATCAGGTGTGGCCAGTTTTCATTGATGACGCACACCTGTCAAGTCTCAGACATTTGGTGTGTGTTTTAGTGGCTGCTGTATTCAGCGAGTATTCAATCAACGTTCATTGAGTAATTGTTGAATACAGCAGGGGAACGTAAATATACCACTAAAACACACACCGAACATGTGAGAGTTGACAGGTGTGCGTTACAAATGAACACTGACCACACCTGATAATTTTGAGTTTTCAGAGCTTTTGTAATGGCAATTTAAATGAATGACTGAAAACAGGTCATGTCCAATCATTATTTTTAAGGGTTTGAGCTTCCTCTGTTGACAGTTCACCAGCCAGAGTTCAGAGTTAGGGGGCTGTATGAGGAGGTACATTACATGCTGGGGAGATGTAGGGTCCTGTAATGGGGAGTCTGTAGGTGTATTACGTGTTTGGGGGGAGGGGGGGGGGGGGGGGTGAGTAGTGGGGAGCTGGCGGGTGCATTACGTGTTGGGGAGCTGGGGGGGTGAGTAGTGGGGAGTTGGCAGGTGCATTACGTGTTGGGGAGCTGGGGGGGTGAGTAGTGGGGAGTTGGCGGGTGCATTACGTGTTGGGGAGCTGGGGGGGGTGAGTAGTGGGGAGTTGGCGGGTGCATTACGTGTTGGGGAGCTGGGGGGGGTGAGTAGTGGGGAGTTGGCGGGTGCATTACGTGTTGGGGAGCTGGGGGGGTGAGTAGTGGGGAGTTGGCGGGTGCATTACGTGTTGGGGAGCTGGGGGGGTGAGTAGTGGGGAGGTGGCGGGTGCATTACGTGTTGGGGAGCTGGGGGGGTGAGTAGTGGGGAGTTAGCGGGTGCATTACGTGTTGGGGAGCTGGGGGGGTGAGTAGTGGGGAGGTGGCGGGTGCATTACGTGTTGGGGGGGGAGTAGTGGGGAGTTGGCGGGTGCATTACGTGTTGGGGAGCTGGGGGGGGTGAGTAGTGGGGAGTTAGCGGGTGCATTACGTGTTGGGGAGCTAGGGGGGGTGAGTAGTGGGGAGTTGGCGGGTGCATTACGTGTTGGGGAGCTGGGGGGGGTGAGTAGTGGGGAGTTGGCGGGTGCATTACGTGTTGGGGAGCTGGGGGGGGTGAGTAGTGGGGAGTTGGCGGGTGCATTACGTGCTGGGGGGGGAGGGGGTGAGTAGTGGGGAGTTGGCGGGTGCATTACGTGTTGGGGAGCTGGGGGGGGTGAGTAGTGGGGAGTTGGCGGGGTGCATTACGTGTTGGGGGGAGGGGGTGAGTATTGGGGATTTGGCGGGTGCATTACGTGTTGGGGGGGAGGGGGTGAGTAGTGGGGAGTTGGCGGGTGCATTACGTGTTGGGGGGAGGGGGTGAGTAGTGGGGAGTTGGCGGGTGCATTACGCGTTGGGGGGGAGGGGGGTGAGTAGTGGGGAGTTGGCGGGTGCATTACGTGTTGGGGAGCTGGGGGGGTGAGTAGTGGGGAGTTGGCGGGTGCATTACGTGTTGGGGGGGAGGGGGTGAGTAGTGGGGAGTTGGAGGGTGCATTACGTGTTGGGGGAACTGGGGGAGGGGGTGAGTATTGGGGAGTTGGCGGGTGCATTACGTGTTGGGGGGGAGGGGGTGAGTAGTGGGGAGTTGGCGGGTGCATTACGTGTTGGGGGGAGGGGGTGAGTAGTGGGGAGTTGGCGGGTGCATTACGCGTTGGGGGGGGAGGGGGTGAGTATTGGGGAGTTGGCGGGTGCATTACGTGTTGGGGAGCTGGGGGGGTGAGTAGTGGGGAGTTGGCGGGTGCATTACGTGTTGGGGAGCTGGGGGAGGGGGTGAGTATTGGGGAGTTGGCGGGTGCATTACGCGTTGGGGGAGCTGGGGGAGGGGGTGAGTATTGGGGAGTTGGCGGGTGCATTACGCGTTGGGGGGGAGGGGGTGAGTATTGGGGAGTTGGCGGGTGCATTACGCGTTGGGGGGGATGGGGTGAGTAGTGGGGAGTTGGCGGGTGCATTACGTGTTGGGGGGGGAGGGGGTGAGTATTGGGGAGTTGGCGGGTGCATTACGCGTTGGGGGGGAGGGGGTGAGTAGTGGGAGTTGGCGGGTGCATTACGCGTTGGGGGGGAGGGGGTGAGTATTGGGGAGTTGGCAGGTGCATTACGCGTTGGGGGGAGGGGGTGAGTAGTGGGGAGTTGGCGGGTGCATTACGTGTTGGGGAGCCGGCGGGTGCATTACGTGTTGGGGGGGGGAGGGGGTGAGTAGTGGGGAGTTGGGCGGGTGCATTACGCGTTGGGGGGCCGGCGGGTGCATTACGTGTTGGGGGGGGAGGGGGTGAGTAGTGGGGAGGTGGGGGGGGCATTACGCGTTGGGGGGGAGGGGGTGAGTAGTGGGGGAGTTGGCGGGTGCATTACGTGTTGGGGGGGAGGGGGTGAGTAGTGGGGAGTTGGCGGGTGCATTACGTGTTGGGGGAGCTGGGGGAGGGGGTGAGTAGTGGGGAGTTGGCGGGTGCATTACGTGTTGGGGGGGGGGAGGGGGTGAGTATTGGGGAGTTGGCGGGTGCATTACGTGTTGGGGGAGCTGGGGGAGGGGGTGAGCATTGGGGAGTTGGCGGGTGCATTACGCGTTGGGGGAGCTGCTCCGGTATCGGTCGGGTCGCTCCCGGATCTTCTCCTCCTCTCCGTCTCTGCTCCTCCCGCGGTTGCGGTCGCGGTCCTGACTCTGCTCCTTACTCCTCTTCCTGTCCTTCTCCTTCTCCTTCCCTTTACTCCTCTCCTCCACCTTCTCCTTCTTCTCCTCCTTCTTGGCTCGGTCTTTGGACTTGGGCGCGGGCTTCTCCCGTTTCTCCTGGTCTTCCATGTCAAACTCCTGAGAAGGAAAAGTGATGATTATCATTACCAGAACAGAGCAGACGGTGGCGCTGGATCCTGCGCTCTCCTGCTGCACGACTCAATCTAGGCAGCTCAAGTCAGCCATTTTACCATCAGCTGCTGGTCCCGGAGAGAAAAGCACTTGATGTTTATCTTTCAGCCTGCATATTCTGCACAGTCTATTACACCTGGGACTGCGAGCAGGCGGGCATGATTTTTAAAGACATGGTTTTTATATGCTTACTTACATTCAATAGGAAAAACAGCACTATAAATCTCCCGACAAATAACAGCATGACAGCGCTGTACTGTAAGAAGCCACTTCTAACTGGAGCAGAAAATAAGCAAGATATCCAAAAAAAAAAATGCATTTTATCCCAGGTAAGTGACGCCAACTCATGAAAACGTTTTCCTGAAATTATGGTTTCATGATAACCTACGAGTCATCAAGTTCCAGTATTTTGATCACTAACGTTACAAAATGGATGCCAGGAAAAAATAAATAAATAAATGGAGACCAGAACAAGACACACGCAGAAGCTCTACAGTGCTAACCAACACCACCTGGCCTCAGAGGACATTTGTGCATGAATAAAATTAATATATTAATAAAACATAAATCTGTATTAATATTTCAAAAAATGCAGACACTAAAATTCGCAGGAAGAGCAGCACCTTCTGTAAGAGCTTGTTCCGATAGTGCTCCACTTGCTGCTGAACGGTTTTTCCCGCCTTTCGCGGCCTCTTGCCGGACTCCAGCTCATCTTGGAATTTCATGACCTTTAACTGTTAAAAGTACAGATGGGGATCAAAAATATGAAAAGCGCATCAGCTCAAAATCAGGAGCAGTCATGTTACAGGCAAAAACGTCCCGCGTGACTGGGTTCATTCAGCTGAAGGACGGGGATGGGGATGCATTTGTTTTTTGGGCGTGCCTTATGCAAACCGGCTCCGTTTTGAGAAGCCTGTGTAAATGAGAAGGGAAATAGAAGCCAGGCCAATTTCACTTGTCCGTGTCGGCCTGCTGCATGTGCAAACGCAGACTAATGGAGCTGTGCTTATACTGAGGTGCTTGTGAACAATGTAGAGCCCTGAGCCTTCTGCTTACCACCCTGAATTAATCCCAAATCAGCTGCCATTTTCTGAACAGTCCTGGCTCTGTGTTAATTAACAAGTCGACATGGTCTACAACATCCCCGCCAATCCTGTGCTTCTTATTTTCCAACTCCATCAAGGCCTTTATGGTCTGAAGCTACACACCAAATTTGGTTGTCCTATCTGTAATACTTTTCTCAGAAACTTGTCCCCTTTCTCTCGGACAGACGGACGAACGGACGGACACACGAACGCACGCATGCACAGACGGACGGAGGTCAAACCTATATCCCCCTCACACTTCGTGTTGGCGGGGGATAATAGCATTAATTCTCATATTGAACATTTGAACTGCTGATAATTTCTCATTAAAATAAACTGCTATACATGAGAAATATGGTTAACTCAAAAATGAACAATTATGCACCTATCCCCGTGAAAATAATGTTTCTTGTAGCAATACTATAAACAGAAAATGCTGCTGAAATTTGCCATTCCAAATACCAAATAATAAAATACAGCAATACGACAAAACAATCGCAGTATACAATACCAAGAAATCATTCAGCGGAAATTAAATGACAATGTTCATGCTTCTACTGAAAATACCGGCAGCTGCACCAGCGGACAGTGCCAGGCAGCTCAATCGATTCCCCGCGTCCCCGTCAGTGTTGATGATGCAGACTGACCTCCAGCTCACGGAGCTTAATCCGCTTGCTCTCGGACAGCTCGAAGTTCCTCACGGAGCTCTTGAACTCCGCTCCGTCAAACTTGGAGGGGCTGGACGAGTCTTCATCACTGCTGTCCTCCTCGGAGTCCCGCTCGCCTTCCTTCGGCCCCGCGCTGTGGAGGACATACAACTTCATACTTATTCAACACTCCACTGCACAGGAGAACACCCTTACCCAACACACAACACTCCATACCACAGGGAACACCCTTACCCAACACACAACACTCCATACCACAGGGAACACCCTTACCCAACACACAACACTCCATACCTCAGAGAACACCCTTACCCAACACACAACACTCCATACCACAGGGAACACCCTTACCCAACACACAACACTCCATACCTCAGAGAACACCCTTAACCAACACACAACACTCCACACCACAGAGAACACCCTTACCCAACAAACAACACTCCAAACCACAGAGAACACCCTTACCCAACACACAACACTCCATACCACAGAGAACACCCTTACCCAACACACAACACTCCGTACCACAGAGAACACCCTTACCCAACATTCGAATTGTCTTCAGAGTCCTGGTCTTCAAGTGCATCCCATTTTGATTCAGTGTTTGCTGGTGGATCAAAGCGCATAAACAGGGGAAACATTAATTAGTCTGACACAAAACTGTTCGCAATTTTAGATATTGGCACGCTGACAAAGGCATTCGTCCAAGGAATTTCAATTTTCTGGGGCATGAGAAGGCTTAATGAAACACAAGGACAGAGATATTTTTCATCAGTCACACACAAGGCCTAGCTACGTACATTAACAAAGTAGTTTCTGTCCATGTTTTATAGCCTCTTCCTCAAGCCCAAGTTCAATTTTGTTTCAAATAAGACTTCAAAAAATTGGTGGGCAACATGGGAAAACTGTCAATTTGACCTTGAAACCAAAGGCCACAGAACAGGTAAAAATCACCGCAAAAATGAAGTCCTCTTGTACCAAGATATAATTTCTTCCGAAATTAAAAATGTTAGCTTGTTTGACACTAACAATTGAATTGCACTTAGCAATCTTGGCCATCTTTAAATAAGCTAAAGGGTCTCAATTCATTGGCAACCCATATCTAGTTTTGTCAAAATATCAAAAAAATCAGAACTACAGACAAAATACTAATAGGACTAATACACTTGTTAAGATTGACAAATTTTTCAGTTTCTGATATGCAGACATCACAAAAAAACAGCCTAGTAAAGGTTTTAATAGCAACAGATACCTTGAGGCAAGGCCTCTGCATCGTCCACTCTCTCCCATTTGGACAAGGCCACCCCGGTGTGAACAGGACCTTTGTCTTTCTCAGAATTGTCCTCCACTAGGGGAAAACAAATCGTTAATGATCCTGTGATGCGAAGGGACTTGACCGGCTAGTGAAAACGATCATTCAATACAAGGCACAGAGGCCATCCCAGCAAGACTGGAACTCACAAGGCATCCCATCGATATCGTCCATCGGATCTCCGAGGGGAACCCCGTCAATGTCGTCCACGGGTACCCCGTCCAGAGAGGCGTGGTCCCAAGGGCCAGCCATGGGTGACCCGTCCACATTCTCCAGGGGAACCCCATCCACATCCTCCAGTGGAGCCCCATCCAGATCTGGAGACTACAATACCCACAAACCATCAGCATAGATCTACCTCACTCAAGTAAGTAATCTTGCATTTCTGATCAATCCTCCAGAAAATGCACTGCTGAGATACCCATCATCATCGACACACATCATGCGCCCTCAATCCATTGTCTACAAGCTATGCTTAGTGATAGGTCACACTGTATATTCCAATAGAAATGTGCTCTCCCATTTGCAGCCAATGGGGGAGCTTACCTCTGAGCGCATGACCACCTCCTCCCCAGCCCTGACCAGCCCCAGGAAAATATTCTGCAGCTGGATCAGGTACGACTCGGGATAAATGGCCCAGTCCTCCCAGGCTCGAAAACACGACATGATCTTTTGCTGGTAAAATTAAACCGACAGGGAAAGGGAAGTCAGCAGGCTTATTCCTATTCTGGTTGTCACTTAGCAACAAAGGCATTTCACTGAGACTCAGACGAATGGTGTTTCACACCCCAGCATGGCCAAAGGAAGATCAGCGGTGCCCGTAAAGAGGACCCTTAACCAGACAATATTTCAAGGATTTGCCCCATGAAGAGTCTAAATAAGTGTAAACTGCTCAGGATAAAAGCGTAAGCCAAGCTAATGCAATTCTGATCTGTTCATACTCAACTTAAGAGAATTATATCAAATTACAGCGGGAACGAAAGTACTCACCTTAAACTGCTCAGCTTGAAGTCTTGCCTGAACATTCCTGTATGCCTCACTGATGTCCCCAAATATCTGGGGCAGTTTTGTCTCAAAGCTGATGGGACGAAAACAATTTTTGCATTTCAAATGTGTCGGTGTGACATTCACAGAAAAACTGAAATACAAAACAGGGGTAAAAAAATTCTTACTATTTTCGATAGTAGGACGCATTGGCAACTTTGGCACTAGAGTTGTACAGGATATCAGATACCAAATACAGTCTTGCAACCTGTCAGGAAAAAAACAGGACAATACAAATTCTTTGTAAATCATCACGGTTAGCAATAATAAACACATACTACAGGTTTCTTACATTTGCCATCCTTCCAGCATTGCTTAGGTGGCATTAAGGAGGCAGCATGTGAAATGAGAGCCCTAATGGCGCATTAGTGTGTGTAAAGCAGTGCAGGCCAGCCTCCTCAGAACCTTTTTCTGCAGTGGAGTCTGCAGGAGAGACAGCGACTCGGCGATACAGCCCACGACCTCCTCGGCTGCCTCCGCCCTCTCCAGACAGAACACCATGGCCTCACCGACGTCCTCCCTGCGTGGGGTCAGCGTCCTTAGGAGATTCTCCAGCTTCTCTCGGTGTCTGGAGCATACAGACACAGACACGCACACACACACACACACACACACAGACACGCACAGACACGCACAGACACGCAGAGGGGGAAAAGTACTCTATTTAATGATGCCTTCATGTCAGGGATTCACAATATTTTTGCTACTCAAATTTTTTGGTGTAAACTGTGCTCGTTATGACTACTACCCGGTTTACTTTAAATCAAATCAGGGAAAATCTATTTGCAAGCATCAGTCTAGCAAATGTGACGGCAAGAAATTCCTCCAAGAATAACATCTGAACGCAAAACATCCACAAATATCCAAAACTTAACAGGTTAAAGACTACACTAAAGCAGAAGAGGGTTTTAGAGGAACAGTATTCCTAATGAACAAATGTCTAACCTACAGCACGCATGACCACTACAGACTAACAGTCCACAACCTGCATCACCGAAAGGTTCTCGCTGTCTCTCAGTGGTAAGTTTTCACACCGTCCCTAGCGGGCACTCACTCCGTCTTCAGCTGCCCCTTCTTCAGCTCTTCCTCCTCCTCCTCTTCCTCATCGCGGCCGTCCTCGCCTCCGTGCAGGTAAGGGTTCAGCAGGGGCGGCCGCCAGATGGAGCCGCCCCGGAACATTCTGAAATCTGCAGTCCTCCACTCGCTAGGCGATTCGCCCTGGGGACAAAACACAGTGGGAGAGAGTGGCAAGGTTACTGCGAACAGAATGCCAACAAACAGTAGGGTGCGAAAATTTGGGCACCCCTGGTTTAAATGTCTGTTACAATTAATCTCCAAGTGATTGAAAGCAAACTTGAACACTAAATGCTACAAAGTTGAACATGACTCATTTCATCACATTTTAAAGCAAGATTCATTTTTATTTTTAACTTTTTACAGTTTCAAAATAATAAAACAAGGAAAAACGCCTTGAGACAAAAGTTTGGAAACCCTGTCAGCTCGCACTTCATAACTCCTTCTCGGGCAGCTGCAACGGCTTGCAAACACTTCCTGTACCCAGCTAAGAGTCTTTCAATTCTTATCTTTGGAAATTTCCCCATTCCTCATTTCCTTTCTTATCATTTAAAAACTCAGAACAAGAGTTGTCAGAAAGACAACAAAGCTCGCCGGGGGGCAAGGTTAAAGTTTTTCTGCACACGGACGGACGCGGACGCCGGGGGGACGACAATACGTCTCCGGACGTTATTTGTCCCGACGAGCTAAAATAGTCAGGTAAAGGTCATGGTCAAGGTCACCAGGTCAAAATTTTGGCATCAGTACATAGGTCTTGCACCAAGGAGTATACATGCAAAGTACGAAAGCCCTATCTCTCACGGTTTAAAAGTTATAGACAAGGTTAAAGTTTTTGTTATGGGCAAGGTTAAAGTTTTTTAAAGGTCGGGTAAAGGTCAAGGTCAAGGTCATCAGGTCAAACTTCGGCATCAGTAGGTAGGTCTTGCACCAAGGAGTACACATGCAAAGTATGAAAGCCCTGTCTCTCACGGTTCAAAAGTTATGGGCAAGGTTAAAGTTTTCTAACGGTCGGTCAAAGGTGAAGGTCAAGGTCACGAGCTCATAAATTTTGGCATCGGTAGGTAGGTCTGGCATCAAGGAGTACACATGCAAAGTATGAAGGCCCTATCTCTCACGGTTCAAAAGTTATAGGCAAGGTTAAAGTTTTTCTGCACACGGACGGACGCGGACACCGGGGGTACGACAATAGCTCTCCGGACATTCGTCCCGGCGAGCTAAAGAGAAACCTAGCTTTAAAATTTGCAGAAAGGTGTCATGTTAAACTCTGCAGCATTTAGTGCTCAGGTTTACTTTCATTCACTTGGAGATGAATTGTAACAGACCTTTAAACATGTTACCACGAGAATTATGCTAGAAGGCTTTGTAGCTTTACGAAATGGAGGCCAGAACATGGCAAACATTCCAGAAAGAAGACGACAGCAGTTACCTGTAGAATGGAGTAGAGTTTCCACCGGTAGTAAACGTGCGCTTGACTCTTGTTATCGAACAGGAACCTGAAACAATTAAAAATGAATGGTGAGTGCCAGCTTTGAAATGAGGACGCGTATATTAATGAGAAAAGAATGAGATTCCAGAACTTTCTGTAAATCCGTGACCTCACCTGAAGTCGGGGTTGTTCTTCTCGTTGCTCATGATGATGGCTTCGAACATGGGCCCCTCGCGCACCACAAACTCTATCATCCTGTGGATGAGGCCTAACAGGTTTCTGCGAAAGAAGCGATGGAGGTTATTCTCCGCGCTGCACTGCGCCTGGCCCACTGGCCCTGTGCAATCTCTTTCTTCACATCCCATCTACACTCACTCTCAGCTCTATGGAGGTGCACACACACGTGTATGTGTCTGTGCCTTACAGTGGACAGACAGTCCTTCACTGATGCTGTAGCAGACATCTGGGCAACAGGAGGCCATGCAGCTTTTCTAAACCACACAAAGCCTGAACACACTGAGATGAGGACTAATCGTCATTTCCCTCCTTCCCAGGCAAACCTCACAAATGGACGGGCCGTAAAAAAATCTACTGCTTTCATAGGGAGGACATTATTACTACTATCAGCTACTACAGGCTCGAGTCTGACCTGAAATTATTAGGCCTCCAACTAATTCTGCAATCATTTCCCCACCTCCCACCTTTCCAAGGACAAAGCCAAACACAAGAGTGAGACCTGGCACATAAAGCAACCCCAGCATGAAACTAGCATGTCTCTGGCTCAATTCTGTGCAGGCAAGGACCAGCTCTTGTCAACATATCAGCAAACAAAACATTTTACTGTCGACCAAATGCAGTTCCAATGTATGTGTATTCCGTAGCAAGACCCGTTCTGTATTAGCCCTTGAGGACACAAACACTATTGCCATTTGGCCGTCCCAAATGGTCTAAAAAGGCCTAAATGGGCAAGAGGAATGACTGGTATCGCCTCTCATTCCCAGTGCAACTGAAGAAAAAGGCCTCTTCGAGAATACTGGGCCCGAAACATTGCATTTCCCCAATCCTGTGAGCAAAGGTGCACTTTCAAATGGACTCGTCAAAGCACACTTCCCTTGCTTTTTAGGCAGCATCAAGACATGCGCACAAATAAATGAGAAGATACTCCTTCATCTTAAGTTGTTGGACCAAGTTAAGTTTCCAATGAAAAAGTGAATTAACTCCAATAAATGTCACACATATAATACCACATAAAATGGCCTCTTTATGGGCGCATACTCTGTAACATTGCTCATAGGACTGTGGCCCCTGCTGTGTCTACACATGATGTACCCCAAACACTTCTGTCCCCTAACTGAGCTGCAACAACGGCGGGTCAGTCGTAGTAGCAGTAGTAGTAAGAATGGATAGAGAGTGTACCTTTCTGTCGGGATAACCACTTTGACTACGGCTTCGGACAGAGTCTGGACGTGAAGTCAAATCAAATAGTGAAGATATGAAGAAAGTAAGTATTTACAGGTGTATTTACAGGAGAATTGACATATAAAACATTTTTAAATGATCAGCGTTGTAGCAACAGTTATCATATAATAGTGAAATACATTCGCTGATTAAATACATTTAATTTTGGAAAAACTGACAATATGAATTAGTAGTTATAATAGCCCCCCATCAAGCAATATTTTCATCAGAAAAGAAGTAAAAGTACGATGAAATAACTGATGCAACTTGTTAACATAAATTAGATACTGCATCATATCTTCAATGATTGCTCCACTAATCCTCCTGAGAAATACTAAGAATTGACCAAACAAAAAGTGCGCTCAGTGTACAGGAGACTGTTTTCCAGCCAAAGCGGTATGTTACCTTTTCAAACTCCTCCTTGGATCGGTTCAGGGGCTTGGTGAAGTCGTTTCGGAACCTCTCGCGAGGCTGAGCGTTGAAAGGGAGCCCCGATGGCGGAGGAGGCGTGGATGTTTTTAGCACCCCTATGGGGGTGTACAGAGGCTGGGGTGGGATACGAACCGCTTTGCCCCACCCCAGCTTCATTTCAAAACCCATAACCGTTTTACCTGCAACGACAAGAGGCGTCAACACAACTCACCAGATCTACATCGACTTTCTGACATACAAAAGTGTAGTCAGTAACATTTGGAGGTTTTCTCTACAGCACATAGAATTTTTCGCTCAATATGAGGTCAGAAATTGCGTCATTCGATGTCCAATTAGATAGTGCTCCAAGTGACAATAAAATCACAACAGCGCTGCAGTAACGCAATCATAGTGTATTAATTTCAGCAGACAAATGCATCTACAATAGTGCCACTTTATCTACATACAGACATGCCTATTTATAAGCAGCACGAATCACAACTGAAGATTAGGTCTCTGATGCACTCTAATGTAGCACATTTATTTACTAACCGTCAAGTGCCGCCAAAGCTCGTTCAGCGTCTTTACGCGTCATGAAGGCCACAAAGCCGCGGTTCGTGACCCTCGTTCGCTCGTCGTCTGTCCGCGGCCACATGATCTTCACGCTGGCCAGAGGCCCGTACTTCCCAAACTCTTTACACAGCATTTCCTCATTCATCTGGATGTAAGGAAGAGTGACGCCATTTTATCACCCGCCCCTGACCAGCTATCACAAACCGTTCTCACAACAGCGGCACACGGTGGAAAAGACAACATTGATAAAACATTCCAGTGACAACGTGAGACCATTTCATCTTGGCTGGTCTGTACAGCACAAGATCTAAATGCTGAAATGTGCATCTGAACCTTTGGCAACATTCCCGCCACAAAGCAGCTGTTCCATGTTTATAAGCCCAACTACATGCTGGTCCTGTCCAGGCATGTTAGAGATGCCTTTCAATTCCCAGTGATGTTAATGCTAAGTTAATGCTTCCCAGCAGAGGGAAGAGAGAAATCACCAAAGGTAAAAAGCCAAGCCAGAATACCATCTGCAACCCACATAGGAAATCTCAATCTACTTTCAGCAGAATGTTACATATAAGGGGAAACACAGTTTAGACCTCACATCACATTTCCCTCACCTTTGGGTTAATGCATCCAATATAAAGGTTGGTTGTAGTGGGCATCCCGGGGTCGTCATCAAACACTGGAAGTGGAAAGAAAAATTAAACAAACCCAACACGTCACTCCCATCCCCACACAAATAGCTCGAGGGTCAAGTGAACTTAAAACTTAGCTGGTTTGCCACCCAGCCGCACCCCTTTTGGGAGTGAGGTGCAAAGCTGAAATGAAATGCCTAACCATTTCATGTCCTGAAGAGGCTGTATACAAATGTTCATCAATTTTGATTGATATTTGTTATCGCTAGAGGTTACTGGCCGAACGGTTTACAGACAGATGATGACAATGTACGTGACACTTGCGCCATCCTAACTCCGCTGGTCTATGACCAGCTGCGGTAAAAATAGAAATACAACAGCTGAACATACCAAATCAATCAACTAAATTCGGGCGCAATATAATTCAGTTGTCACTCAATAAGACTAAGCATGGCTTTCAATGAAATTTTAATCTTGGGGCCCTAGATAAATATCATAATGCTTGTACAGCACATTCGCAATATAAAATATACAACCCCAATTCCGAAGTATTTGAGACAAAGAGTAAAATGTGAATAAAATCAAAATGCAATGACTTTCAAATCACACCAGCCAGTATTTTATTCACACTAGAACAGAGAACACATGGCGAAAGTTGAATCTGAGAAATTTTACAATTTTATCCACAAAATGAGCTCATTTCAAATTTGACGGCTGCTACAGGTCTCAAAAAAAGTTGGGACAGGGGCCTGTTTACCATGGTGTAGCATCCCCTCTTCTTTTTAACACAGAGTGGAGGCGTCTGAGCATTGACGAGACAAGTTTCTTGAGTTAAGCCAGTGGAATTTGATCCCACTCTTGTTTAATAAAGGCTTCCAGCTGCTGGAGAGTTTTGGATCTCCTTTGACGGACTTTTCGTTTAATTATGCACCAAATGTTCTCAATCGGTGAAAGATCAGGACTGCAGGCAGGCCAGTTCAACACACGGACTCTTCTTCTACAAAGCCATGCTGTTGTAATAGCTGCAGTATGTGGTTTTGCATTGTCCTGCTGAAATACACAAGGCCTTCCCTAGAAACGATGTCGTCTGGATGGGTGCATATATTGCTCTAAAACCTTTATATACCTTTCATCACTCATGGTGCTTTTTAAAACATGCAAATGTCCCACACTATATGCAGTAATGCATCCCCATACCATCAGAGATGCTGGCTTTTGAACTAAATGCTGATAACAGCAGGGCTGGTCTTTCTCCTCTTTAGCCCGGAGGACACGACGCCCATGATTTCGAACAAGAATGTCAAATTTGGACTCGTCTGAGCACAAGACACTTTGCCACTTTGCTACAGTTCATTGTAAATGAGCCTTGGCCCACAGAACACGGCAGCGTTTCTGGATCATGCTCAACAATGGCTTCCTTTTTGCATGATAGAGTTTTAGGTGGCATCTATGGATGGCACGGCAGACTGTGTTTACAGACAGTGGTTTCTTGAAGTATTCCTGGGCCCATTTAGTAATGTCAATGACAGAATCATGCTGGTGAGTGATGCAGTAGTGTCTGAGGGCTCAAAGATCACGGGAATCCAGTAAAGGTCTTTGGCCTTGTCCCTTTGACACAGAGATTTTTCCAGTTTCTCTGAATCTTTTGATGATGCTATGCACTGTCGGTGATGAGACCTTCAAAGCCTTTGCAATTTGACATTGAGGAACATTGTTTTTAAAGTATTCCACAATTTTTTTACGCAAGCCTTCACAGGTTGGAGAGCCTCTGGCCATCTTTACTTCTGAGAGACTCAGCCTCTCTAAGACATCCCTTTTATAGCCAATTATGTTACACACCTGATGCCAGTTAACTTCATAACTTGCGAAATGTTCTTTCAGCTGATTCTCTTGTATATTAATTGCTTTTTCAGCCCTTTTTTTTTTTGCCTGTGTCCCAACTTTTTTTGAGACCTGTTGCAGCCAGAAAATTTGAAACAAGCTCATTTTGTTGATAAAAATGTAAACTGTCTCAGTTTCAACATTTGAAAATGTTATCCATGTTCCACTGTAAATAACATATTGGCTCATGTGTTCTGAAAGTCATTGCATTTTGATTTTATTCCCAATTTACTCTTCGTCCCAACTATTTCGGAATTGGGGTTGTAGTTATAAATTCTGCACAGGTAAGGTAAGCTCAGACAGTGTAATGTCTGCAATATTAGTGCCAGGCTCCTCCGGTCAACAAAAGGAGAGACATCTACCCCCCCCAAACAAAATAAGAAGCAGCCCCATGCCCCGCCCCACCCCGCCCCCCAGCTCAACAAAATAAGAAGCAGCAACCCACAGCCCCCCAACCAAATTAAAAAAACATGCACCACCACACATTGCTTCCTGCTCTGTGGGAAACACTGCTCAGAGGTGAAGTAACAGTCACCCAATACCCCCAGACTCCTGCTCTGCTCCAGGCATTACTGCCATGAGGTGACATGTTCAACACAGCGTGTATGCGACAGCAATCAGTGAATGATATAGAATTAAAATGAGACCAGCAATATGCCTGGCTAAGTAATGACATGCCGTTCTCTTAACTACAAGAAAAACAGAAGGCCAAGTGTGAGCCCAGTATGGGGCCCTCGCAACCCAATCGGCAATTTAACTCAAAAGCAGCAGTGAGCACAGGGATCAGGAAAGACATGGCGAGTACTTCACCACACTAACACCTTCGTTTAAAAACAGTTACCACAATCACTGATATGATGTCGCACGAAGCTGGCACCTCATGGCAATGCTAGGCCATTAATCAAGCTTATTCTCGCTGTCACAACACTGTGGTCATTTGTGTTCTCCCCCATTAGATCAACTAGTGCAGTGCCCCCATCAAAATGGACAAACTTTGAGCCTCGGCCTGAAAAGGCTCCTTACGGACGTGGGAGACACCGTGCTCGACTCAGCTAGAGAAGCCATGCAACCCTGCCCCCGCAGCAGCACAAAGCACCGAATGCTTGTTTATTCAAGTTTTATTAATACTAAAGGTGTCACGTTACCAAATCGCACAAAATTCAACAAAGCTTGTCACTGAGTCCCCAGCAAGTGTCCAGCAGATCAAATGAGCGGCTCTCAGGACATGCAAAGGACACACACTCACGCACACACACACTCACGCACGCACACCAACATACACACAGAAATTTCTTGCTTTATATGTTAGATGTTGGCGGTCAGGCGGCAGTGGTAGAATCTTACACGAGCGGCGCGAGGGAGGGAGATCCAGGTCCGAAAAGCCTCCAGGGTCATTTTTCTTGCGTTTGTATCGCTCCTCCCTCTCCTCTTGTATCCTGAACACAGCACACAACACATCTGCATCAGCTCCAGGACAAAATCCAGCTGCGCCCTGACATCACGATAAGCTCGTCCAAAAACAACACTCACTGCTTCAGCTCCTCTTTAAACAGTTCCAGATTACTCTTCTTCTTCTCCTCAGTCTTCTTCTTTGTAGTCTATTCAGCAAAAATAATAATAAATTCATTAGGATAACGAACAAACAAAAAAAAGACCTGTTATGGACCAATTACAACACAATAGAAAGGCAGGGTAACAGAGATGGATTCTGGGAGATTCATGTACCGATTTCCGTTCTGCTGATCGCTCTGATGCTCGTTCTGATGGTGGTGTGACATTGTGAGCTGGTGCGGAAAATTTGGTGGCCGGTCGGTAGACTTTGCTCTTCTTCACCTCCGCAGCCTCCTCCTCTGTAAGGGAGAAGAACACAGGACCACTGAACCCCACAGCTGCTGCAATATCTTTAAAATACGAAATCAGTGACTGAGCGGCGGACCGGACCTTTAGTTGCGTTCACAATTCCCCCGCGCACAAACGTCTTCACGCCGCTTTTCTCATTCCCGTCGAAAGATGCCAAAAACTCTTCAAAAACCTCTGCCGCCTTCTCTTCTTCCTGTTAGAAACAAACACATTTACATCTGGTGGGCACCTACAGTCGAGGTAACCCAACAACATAATGATCTGATGCTAAATACTAAAATGACATTTCCCAGATCCACAGAATGTTGGACATTTACCGAAACAATTCAGTTAAAGCAGCTACAAGGTCCAAAAGCCCCACTACAAGTGCCATTCAAGTACCATAACAGCACAGAGAACTCCAACTAAAGCGCAACTGCGATAAAAATGTGAGCAAAGCCCACTTGGAAATGAACTTTAAAGGACTAAATTATGACTTTTTTTGCTGAATGTATCAGTAGGCTACAAATATGGTTACCCAACTGAGGAAAAATTTTGCCTGGTCACACTGCCAAACCAGAGAATAATGGAAAAAGAAAAATTTCCAGCATTATTTCATGATTTATACTGACTATTCACTTATAGCGAAAAACAACTTTCATCTGATGTTAACTGCAAACAAAACTGCTGTACCATCATGTTCCAAAATATTTTGGTAATTTTAAGGCAAAACTGAACTGAATGATCAAACCTGAAAGACTAACAAAATCTGGCATTCTTGCAGTAACAGTGAGCTTTAGTTTTGTCAAATGTCCTTCAACAGTATTTGAATCCTCAGCGAGAGCTTTTTTTACCAAAGTGTTAGTTTTCCCCTGAGTTTTTGGACGCTCAACAGCCACACCAGCAATTTAACGATCTGTGAATAAATGCATCCACCAATACTGCAGGTGCTCTGCTAAATGACCAAACAAACAACTGTAATGTTTTTCTACCAGTACGAAAACGACTCTTTGTGAAAACTCAGGGGATAGGCCAACATGGCGCATATAAATGGCAAATGGTGAAATGTGTTCAAAATTAAATCCATTCTGGGAGTTTAGAGGCTGGCCAAAATGTCGATACACCGTACGGCGTCCTGGCAAGAAACAGGAGAGTTTTCACCCCATTAATGTAGAGATTTAGCAGGGATATATAGTCCCAAGTATGAAGAATACAGGTGGATAAGAATGTATGGTTTTCCTGAGGGGAGAAATGAGAAAGTATATGTATGTAACCTATTGTGAATGCATAGTAATCTATCAATGAAACAAGATCGACTTACCACATAAGCTAAAACATAAATTTCACAAAACAAAAACCACTGTGTAGTGATCAAATCTGCAGCAGACTTCTCAGATTTCACAGCTATAGCACAAGCAACATCCTCATTATAGTAACAGAAACACCTGCAATAAGTATCCCCTCAGTATAATGAATATGGAAGACACCTCATGTTTTACTCATGCATACTTTCTAGAAAAGAAACCAACAGTAAGGGAAGACAAGCAAATCTGTTGCTAGACAACCCACACAGAAAGTGAGGGGGAGCACTACCTTGTGTGTAAACCAATGAAAGCAATCAAAACAGCTCAAAATGAGTGGGAGTTAGGTACAAAAAAATAGTTAAGCTATGGTTATTCAGCCACATCGTCACATGGCTGCCTAAGCATTCCTCGGCCTCTCATTGGCTGCACCTTTTTGAGTGACGTAAAGATGGTGACTTTCAGTTTTTTATTGTATGGTCACATTATAATAATTTGGAGCATTGATTAAATTCACAAAAACATTGCAAAAAATCTAGGTCATGATATATTGACTCCATATGGGTAATTCTTGGATTTAACCTTGATTTCTGTGCCAAAAAAAAAAAATGCCTTTCACTTTAAATTACAAATGTTGAAATCTAAACAGGACACTTGAAACTATTTATTATGGCCATTTGTAATTTATAAATAAAATGGTTAAAACACATCCCTTAAATGGCTCCAGGTAGGCACATTAGCTTGTGATGGCATCCTCTCTTTAAAGGCATAGCGTTAATTATTCCCTGCACTCTGAGCTGTCTTAGCTGAGATCAGAATGCTATTGGCCACACAGGATACTGTCACTGACTGAAGCTCGAAATTAAAACAGCACTGCATTAAACAAAAATGCTTGGCTTCATTTCAATACTACAGGAAGCATCAATAGCATATGTTATGTTATAATGACAAATCAAGCTACAGACCTCTTTGTTTGGTCTGCACTGTGTGCACTTTGGGTTTGGTCTCCTTTTTGCACTACGGGTTGGTTGATTATCCCAATCTTTCATTATATACACAGAGAAATAAAACATTTAAAATGTTTTTATGTGTACAGATGTGTACAGCACGTGCTCCAGTCTCAGTCGTTCCTCTTGAGAAACAGCAGAATAAATGGATAAGTTAAAGGGCAAGCTGAGTAGAGAATAGACAAACATAACAGTAGAGAGACTCAAGTGACTGTATGGGTCAAGGTCCAAGATGAGTGGTCATGATTAATTTCAGACTAGACATAGAGGGTTATGTATATGAGCATACCACAAATATTTTCACTTGGAAGCAAAGGCTGAGGTTAGAAGTTTTTATACGGAGGACGTTCAGGCATCTGTGTGGTAGACTGACACTAAAAAGAGCCATTTTGATTCAGGGTGCAAACTTAAATGAGAGGATTACAGAAACTAACCCTCCAAACTACAGACAGGGCACCTCCACGATATTACCTGGTACCTAGGTAATATAGTTTGGTAGCATTTAATAGACCACAATTCAGTAGAAAGCCATTATGCCACCACTAATGGGTTGCGATTAATCATATTCCACATCGAATGAATGAAAATCTCAAGCTAATTATAGCGACATTTTAACTGAGTGAGCAACCATTTCCAAAACCAGAAGGGCACAACATAGAGCACATAGTACCCCCAGCTACACAATCCTTTTTTTTTTTGACCAAGAACTGCAAAAATGTAATCATTTCTGTCTGTTGTCATATTTAACCGCCCCACTAAGTTCCATCAAAATCGGTCCAAAACCTTTCCTGCAATCCTGCGAACAAAAAGACAGGCAAATGAATCCGTTGCATCGCCTGAAGGCCAGTTTCAAGTACGTTCACCATCTTTTGAGGAAGTCATGTTCGGAGACTGAGTTCTGGTTTTCCTCCAATCTTCACCCTCTAGCGAGGTTTCCAAGCTTCACGCCATTTTTAGCCAAAACTAAAGCCCATCAAAATCCAATTCAATTGAAAATGTCACCAGAATTGCAGCTTTAGTACCCCACATTAGGAATCTGCAAATTTCCCGCTGCGTTTAACAGGAAAACTTTGTTGTCAATAAAAACATAAGTGAATTAACACATTTCTGCCATATATTATGGACATTAAGAAACTCCTAAGAAAATGCCACATTCCAAATTTAAAGGCAATCCGACGAAAACTGATGATTTAACGGATGTTTCGAACTTTTTGCCCTCGCCACCACCCACCGCCCAGCCCCCCTGCAGAGGTAGGAACGCGTTCCCACTGAAAATAAGTTTCACACCGTATTATGAAGCAAAGAAAGAAGAATCAAATGAGATTCATTTCAAATCATCTGGACTATTCTGCGGGAAGTCTATATCTTTGCAGAACTTTGACCCACTTCCAGTCAGGGACAAGGACTACTTGTGTGTGAAGTTTTGTGAGGATTAGTGTTGAACTGAAAGCTATAGATTTTATAAAAGTTTAAATACAAGAGGCCCATGGGCCTAAACGGTCACCTGAGTATAGTATATCCAATGTTAAACCTTGGCAATTAGGCGTGGCTCTAATTTTGACCCCAGGGATCAGATTAATGGAAACCAGTATCATAAGCAATAGAGTATTCTAAATTGTATGTATATAACTTGTGGCTATTTTCTTTAAGCAAAGAAGATTTCTCAAGCCATTTTGACCCTTGGGCCCTGCCCCTTAGCCCCTGGGTAAGGGAAACTGTCAAAAATATCATAATATCATCTCATTGTTGTAATGTCAATCAAGTGTGAATGATTTCCAGTAGAAATTAAACAGAATATACCCAAAAGTATCATTTTCCTATATAAACTATAGTAAACTTGACCCCCTCCCCAGGGGCAAACATGGAGCCTGGGGGTCATGAAATTTACAAGTTTTATAAAGCACCTCAAGACACTTCCATCTATAAAGATAACTGGTTTCCAGCATATCTAGGTATAAAAAAGTAAATGCAAGACAATAGGCTTGCACTAACAGAGTTGACAATACATAGGTTTGGTCGGTGCAGTCTGTGAATATGCTCAAAAAAATTCATTTTGCGTTTAAACAAAAAACGCTTCAGTGAAAGGAAGGAATAATACCTTCATTAACATATGTCAAGTTACTTTTCTACTTCTGAGGTAAAACCTCATCCCGCGGGGCATTTTCCCCTCAAACTGTACAGGCAGTTGCCAAGTACTAACCACAGGTTGTTGGTTTTCTCCATGTATACTCCAGTTTCCTCCAAAACCTAAACATGACACATTCTTAAATGACCCTTACTTAAGTTGTTGTGTTCACAATGTGGCTTATGATGACAATATAACAAAGGGCAATAACTCCATCAAATTTGATTGAATCGGTCTGGTTTTCGAACTTCTTTGAGATCTTATAGATATAAGCCAGCATGCAAAGTTTCATGAAAATTGACCAATATTTACTAAAATTATTGTGTTCACAAGGTTGCTTATGATAATAATGCAACAAAGGACAATAACTCCATCAAATATGATCGAATCAATTTGGTTTTCGGACTCGTCCAAGATCTTATGGATATAAGCCTGCATACAAAGTCTCATCAAAATTGGTTCATAAATACTTGAGTTATTTTGTTCACAAGGAAAAGTTTACGGACGACGCACGACGCACGACGAGGGACAAAAGGGGATCGCAATAGGTCACGCTTTCGGCTCAGGTGACCTAAAAAGCAAGCAAACTGACCTGACCAATATGCGGGTCATAACTGAAAATTTTGGCAAGAAACTAACAGGGAGGAAAAACATAACCTCTGATCAACTTGTGGACGGAAGTTAGAATAATGAGGATTAATAATAAAACCAAGGGAGCGAAAAATTCAGGGTCTATACACAAGCCTAAGCAATCTATCCGAGTTATAAAATCACACGCAAATTACAGGTGGGTTTTTCCAGTGCAAAAAGCCCGGCCCCTTGTGATCCCATGCGGCACGAATATTTCAGCGCAGTTTTATGTCCCTAGGAAACGCATTACAGGCCACCTGCACATACTCCATTGAAAGGAATGCACCATACATAGCATCGTAACTAACTGCAGGCTACAGCCTTATAAAGGCTACCTGGGGACACTGAGCCTTCCGCTCAAGCGCTGCAGGGCACTAGTCTGCCTGGAAACTAGCAGTAATTACCAGGGTGGGTAATACATTGATAAACGTAGATGTTCACATTAGAACATCAGTGCAAGAATCTTGCCAGTAAAACACAGCTGGACATCAACGAGAGCCCAAAGGCCCTGGGCTGTCACGACATTGGTTCAAGCCAGATGATTGACATACCCAATAGAGCTACTGCCCCACTTATAGGATTCTTGTACTCCTTTTAAAGCATGTTCCATTGAAATTAAAAGAAAATATGAAAGTCCAGAAGGGTGATACATTTTTAAAAAAATGGCCTGCTGGCCTGAAGGCCTTCTGTCCCCCGTCGCACAAGTGACCAGAAACATGTGGCAAAAACTGTTTTGATGGCTGAAAATAATGTGATGATCCTCCGTCAAAGCTGTCAAAAGTTATTGCGAGTACAGCGTTCTTCACATGTTTCTGCTCAGTGACCTTGAAAACTAGGTCAAGGTCAATCATCATTGAACTTGAGCAAGGCCTTCATGAGAGGCATATGTGGTGTGAATTTGGTGATCCTCCATTAAAGCTGTCAAAAGTTATTGCGAGTACACTATTCCCGGATGCACGGACGGACGCATGGACAGACGGACGCAGGGGCGAACAGCATTTCTATGTCCCCCGTTCTGCGGGGCGACGGGGGACAAAAATCTGAATCAATGTGGGGACAAATAATTCTGTAGATCCTTCTGTTCGGTTTGAGTCCACTTGTCCCCATAAAGGCAGAAAGGTCACTGCAAATCAATGCAGTTTTATTCTGGGTGATCACCATTATATCCAGTGATGGACAATTTTTGCCGCGATGGGATTGGTTTGTTCCAGGCTGACAATGACCCAAGCCTGAGCCACACAGGGAATAAGGGGTCACTGAATGGTTTTAGGAGTATGAAAACGATCCAGAGCGTACTTCGCCACCTTCAGTCACCTGATCTCAAACCACCTGAACGTGTTTAGGAGACCTTGAGTCGGAACAACATGCTAAACAGCACATAAAACTCCAAATATCTTGTGGAAGGAAGGTGCTCCATCTCTCCATTAAAGCTTTACACTTGTAGACTCTATGCCAAGGAGTGTTGAGGCAGATCCAGCAGACTGTGGAGAGCCAACACCATACCAAGTCTGTCCATTTTTATATTTATTTGTCACTCATCCATATGTAAATATACATGCAAAAAAAAATCTTGATATATTGCCATATAAATTCTTGGTCACAATGCCCAACCCTGATCACTACGCAACTGTAACCCCATCTTACATCCATACAATGATTTCCAAACGAGACAATACCTTTATCAAACAAGCAGACTGTTGTCCACATCCATATGTTTGAATCTGACTGAAAAATATCATTAAAAAAAATATGGTGGCACAGCCACATTCAGTGTATATTAAAAAGACAAGTACTTGCCACTAACGTGTCTTTGTCCCCCGCCACAAGATGTGAAATCGTGTCAAAATGAGCAATCTCTCTGTGTGACCTTGAGAGTGACGCGAAGGTCACCAAAATCGACTGGCACCGGGGTATCACCCTAATACATGTTGACGTGAAATTTGAAGGAAATCCGTCAATTCGTTCTTGAGATATTTCGCTGACAAGGATTCGGGACGTACGGACGGTCGTGAATACTATGTCCCGCCGCTTCGCGCGTTCTGCGCAGCGGGGGACAAAAAAAAAAAAAAAAATCAAACAGTTAATTAATTACATTTTCTTGATGTTGCCGCAAACAAAACTTGATGGTCAAAAATGCATCATTAATTTTCTTTTAAGAATTGATGACATCAGAGGACAAAAACAATCATTTGGAACTATTAAGCTCACAAATAACTTCAAAATAATCTCCTTTTGATCTCCGCCTCCTTATTTTACAGAAGCACGGTCACATGGTTCCCCAGTACATGGATTAACACTGTTGCCAATTCTTTCCCAGGAGGAAAAACACTCATCTCTGCACCAAGTGAAGCAAATTAAGAAAATATGCAGGAGCCTTTCATAATAGAACATAACCATGAGCTAATCATAAATTCATAGAAGACGATCTGTCTGGGATTTTTTTTTTATTACAAATGTGCAGCCAGGGCCAAACGAGCCCCAGATATTAAAAGGATAGTCTTGTTCTTTGCAGAAAGAGATCTCATATCCAAACATGCAACCATCACTTATTGTTTGCAGTGGTACCTCCAAGGTATAACCTATGCCTCCGATAAGCATGTCTTCTTTGTGACTGAGGACAATCCGTAATACATCCATGCTAATAGTTTTCCATACCAAATTTGGAATGTCCAATATGAATCATATTGATGTTATTCACATACTGCACAGAAAATTCAGCAATATTACTTCTCCAGTATATAAACAATACACTGCATTGCAATTTCAAGCAATCAAAAACATCCACCATTTCAAATATGGTAGATTCAGATTTGACAAGTAGTTTGGTTCATTCAAGGTCTGAAATTATTTAACCAGACTCCAATCCCCATCAGCCTACACTACGAGCCAGACACAGCAAAAATCACCGATGGCAATGACCTCCTCAGCCCATACTGACAGTGCATGTTTAATCATATTTCTCCTGGACCAGAGCCATCTCCGACACTCTTGACTACCGAATTCTCATAAATCACATGAAGTAGCGCTTACCCTACATTCACATTATTCATTAGACATGCAGGAAATCTGGAGGTCATTGCTTTTCCAGTGGAGCCAAGCAGACTCAGGCGGTCGATAAAACTTGGCGAAATTCATGTGTTGACTGAAATCAAACAATGAAACAGAGGTAAGACTCCACAAAAGTTTCTCCAATCTAAAAGGGGACCATTAGACACCACAGAGTAGACAAAAAAAAATAAAATTCTGAATCAGTTCCCATTCAATAAACCTACTGATTATGAAATGGTTAGTTTGTTCACACCATTTTTCTCTATAATCAAAATGTTGGCAACTGAAACACTGTTGTGCAGTAAGACAGTGGACAACTGGACATTAATCTGATTAACAAGCACATTTGCCAAAACTTTACTTCGCCACTGCACACCCAAACAAGTTACCCAACTGACAGGCAGTTCAACTTCATTAGCCAACTTTAAAGTCAGCTTCATCATCTTCAATACTAATTAACGCCAGCTGCAACACTATACCCCAAGGACTATGCTGTCCAATTTATTTTCATCAACATCATACATTACACACAGGATAGGCCAGCAATCTGTCCAATCAGCAATGTGCAAGAGGCTGGTACTACTATAAAAGACAGCGGTTCACCTGACCTGCATTCTCCACAGCCAGGCACATCACAACCAGCGATAGACAATCAGTGTTTATAAAGTGAAGTCCACTCCAGTAGCTGAGCTCACAGCAGGACATTAATTTCATGAGCACAGGAATGTCCACCTTCGTCTTAAATTAATCGTTTTAAAGAAGACATGGACATTCCTGCTACTGATCTAGGTGAATTCGGGTCGTACGCCTCAATTAAGCTGTAACTCCAGGGGATGTTACCCTCTCGTCCAACAAGACCTCCCACAAGGCCTGAGGCAAAACGTTCCTAATTACAAGTCTATGCAGCCCGTGACTTTTTTTTCTCATAAGTAACCATCCCCAAGTCTTGTACAATCAACGTTGCAGGTGCTAAATATAAACAGCATGCTAAGGTTTCAGCAAGTCAGAACTTGCCATGAGGACTGCCTTAAGTGCCTACAACAGGGTAGCCAGTCCCAGAGTGCCGATGTGTATGTTGTTGTTTCTGATCATTACTGAGGCTGAATGAGCCACTTTGCTGTATACATTACCACTGTTTCGCATCATTGTGAAATTAGACAAAATATCTGACTGTAAAATGTTAAGAAAAAATAACTGGGACAAAAGAGCAGACAATTTGCAGTCATTCATTAATTTATTAAAAAAAGTAGCCAAGACGCAACATGGTATAAATGTTATACCAAATTAAGTAAACCCAGAAGTTGACACGAAAACCAAAAACAGACAGACATAGCCATCCATTGACCACCACTGCTCTGGAACAAGGAAAGTTTCTATGCAAGGAGAGAAATATTAGAATGAGTTTTCATCTTTGCTTCAGCATCAGGTATACTCAAGCTGTCACTCCAAATCACTTCCAGAACTGCTGCCACCTATACAAACACACTGCTCCATCCACTTGTACTTCAGTTAACAGAACCGAATTAAATTAAAGGCGAGGGAACATGATAGTTTCCTCAGTGCATGTACTCTTCATACCAATGCTTCCACCATGGTACTTCAACTACATGTTAAGTAAGCAATGCTGCGCATGAAAAGCTGAAACATTAAAGCAACCGAAGACTTTCGGCTGCATTGAGCAACAAATGTGCCTTGGCGTGTCTCCTCTGAGTAAAATTACAGAGCGCTCATCTTAATCATTAGCAATTTATTAAACGTGATGTACAAGTGCTCGACTTGTAACTGCACCGAGGAAAACCCCATGACTTGTCACTAAAATTACCTTTTTCTTCAGCTCCTCTTGTTCTTTCTTGGTTAGTGTCCTCTTAGTAACAATATGTTTCCCCTTTTTGTCTGCCATGTTCCCACTGCCAAATGAAAACATCTTATTTTAATAAGCTTGCGTGAACAATTTCGTGACTTGCCATTGCTCGCTCAGTGGTGTCGTTGAAAAATGAGTGAAGTTATAACAACGAGGCCAAGGCTGGGGGCGTAACGTTAGCCAACACGTGAAACGCGTTAATTTGAAAGGTTTTACATCGACCTTGGCTTTCGACTAAACTAGCTATAACCTTTTCATAATAAGATGCATTGCGTCTAAATACAGTACATAACACAATGGACCCAGATGCCCGTGAGAACAAATGCTAGAGCCACACTAGGTCAAGTGTTCCTGGCTGTCTAGCTAACGCTAATGATTCGGGCCTTAAGTTAGATTGTCCTTTCGGTTGCTTTTTGAGGTAATTAACCGATCGTTGACCCATCAGTTGGCATGAAACGTTAGACATCGCCAGCGCGTCAATTAAGTCCGGCACTCGGCATTAATTAAGCCGCTTTCACACTGGACGCGGAACGATTTTTTTTCGCACGCCAGATTACATTCAAAGTCAATGCAAAGACGCGAATACGCGCGTATTCGCGTCTTTGCCTTGACTTTGAATGTAATCTGCCGCGCGAGAAAATTCGTTTCGCGTCCGGTGTGAAAGCAGCTTCAGTCTTTGCGAAGTACAGATGCAACTTATCCATGCAAGCTAGCTACCTCTCCGAAGGAAACGTTGTGCGAGCTAGCAAAAAAATGGCAATCCAAGTTAGCAGCGGAGCCAGCGCTACGAATCATCAGACGACTCCAAATCGCACCACTGATAGACAAATCATTATGTTAGACATTAACTTAATGTTGCATTAGCTACGTTTTGTCGCGCAAACGTTCAACACGAAAGCTAACCCAGCAAACTAGCTACCTAGTTAGCTGACTAGCACGCTAGCGTCCAGTATCTTTACGTCACTGATCATAGCTGTACAGTCTGGCTAGCGAGATTGCTAACTCGCAATCAAGCTAACGATATCCCGGCAGGACTTCGCTGCGCTGTTGCTAGCACAATCAGAAATGTAGAATACTCTCTTGGTAAGATGAAGTGTGCATAAGTAATGCCAAAATTGCGTACACTTCTAGTTACATTACCTGATGTCGAATAACGCACAGGACGTTTGTTATTGATCCGCCATGTTGAGTTTTCAGAATTGCATGAGGGCGCCCCCTCCCCTGTCCAGTAGGATAGTGCGCACCACCGGAAACTCTTCCCTCAGCTGCTCTACAGTAGAAATCTGCGTGTTGCCATGGGTCACATTTGCTATAAAGCAGGTTATTAGATAGCTAGGTGCCGCACGGACTGTCCTCGTATTCAGTGCCTGTGTGATCTGGAATATTGGAGACTGACAATAATTGTATAAGACTATGAAACTGAGCCATGATGACTGTATCTGTTACATATATGAATGCCACTGTTTGGTTTATAAAGTGTTTTTGACTGAATTTGCATCAGTGTCTATGTCAACTTTTGTGATAATTTTGTACTTATCCAATCGTGTTGATTCTACTGTTCAGATGCAAGGAGGAAATGTGCATTCTTTCATCTTCGTAACATACACTGGAGTCATTAATAGACACTTTTTTTTCCTGTGATATATCATTTGGCCTGATGCTCGCGTACGTCAATTTCTTCATCAAGAGCAGCGGTTCCCGAACTTGGTCCTGGGCCCTCGGCGTGTGCTGATATTTATATCAACTGCAATCGCCATTATCCCACCTCAGACAAGAATACTTGGATGGCATTGGTCGAAAGCAGTCACGTGAAAACCCGTATGTTCCCTGAAGCCCACACACGGCGTGGGAGTACATGGTTATAAATTTGCACCTTTTTTTACCAGCCAACTTAACTGGCACCTTTTTTTTGCCAGTTATTGTAAAATGACAGTTTAAATAAGTTTACGACAGAGTTCTGCATATGTTAAGGCTAAAGCACAATTAAATGCGCACAGGACTCCACATACAGTTAAACGAATCAATTAAGCGTTAATTTAACTGTTAAATTCAGTCAATTTATTACGGCATAGATTATCTCCCTTAGCATCTCTGGAGCAGCCGAAATGGCATTGTTATGGCCCCAATTTGTTATGACATATTAGACAGCAAGGGATGACAGACAAAATTTTAAAACTTCAAAAGATTTAATTAAACAAAGACTGACAACTAACCTACAATTTATACTACTGACCAAGATTGACATATACAAAAAAAAAAAAATATATATATATACACAGTCCCTTGAGATGGGGTTGTTTGGTGATGTCCTGGGACAGGGAAATGCTCCAACAAAGGCAAAAATCCACAAAAAAATAAAAATAAAAAAATTCACAGTTCTTGAAGAGTGTCAGGTCTGGTCAAATGTATCCTTCTCCTTGCAATTTCTCCTACTACTTTACTCTCTCAATTTCTCTGTTTATATACTCTTTTGCAGCCCCCTCCCACCTTTTAGACTTTTTTTTTTCCTCTGGGACTTTCCCCTCTCAGACATGCCCAGGACATGCCCAAACCTAGCCCCAGACTGGGCTTAACAAAAAAGTCAATACTGCCATCTAGTGGCATTATTCCACATTACGGCATGCATGTGGGAAAAAAAGGTCATTGGTGGGATGAATTCCTTACACAGATCGTTTGAGGGCCAATATAGAAATATATGGGGATCAGTTTATGGCACATTCTGAACCCCATATATTTCTGTTTTGGCCCTCTAAAGAACTATGTAACTTATACAATCCCATCTCGGACAAGAATACTTGGATGGCATTGGTCGAAAGCAGTCATGTGGAAACCCTGTATATATTCCCATATTACATCTCTGAGCCCCATACATGGCTTGCGAGTAGATTATCACCCTTAGGCATCTCTGGAGCATCTGAAATGGCATGCATGTGTAAAAAAAGGTCTTTGGTGGGATAAATTCATTATACAGTTTGTCAGAGGGCCAATGCGGAAATATATGGGGATAAGTAAATGGCATAAAATGACCTCATATTTCTGTATTGGCCCTCTAACAAACTGTGCAACATATTGTTGGATCTAAAAAAAAACCTGTTCTTTTGTCTTAGTTGCTTTTCATATAACCTAGAGAGCAGTTATTTTCCCTCTTAAAGCAGTAAGTAAACTTTTATGAAAATAACTTTTTTTCATATTTACTGAAACGGTCACAATACTAACAGTGGTACATGAGACAGGGAATCCGTGTTAAAAAAAAAAACCAGGAACATTTCAGTTCTCCTAGTGCCTCTTATGGCATTGGCAACAATCCACCGCACACCAGCACAAGTCACAAATTAGGCCTGGAGGAGTTTCTAATACTGTGTCAATCACAACTTCTCATGCACACGTGCTTCAGACTCCCCACCCCTCCCCTCTGCACATGCTCCTTCCCCTATAGACTTATATCATTTGTGCTCGGTTCCTGGTGGAGCTTGAAATTGCAGTTGGTGACTATTTTGAGTTTTATTTGGTAAAAATGTCAATCCCCTATCAGCTATCAGCAATTGAAGGGCAGTAAATCTCGATCTCTGTATGGCAGACGGTTAAAATCCAAAAACATCAAAATTTCTCAGTCAACACTTCCAGTTCCTCCATTATCAAGAACTGCATAGCTGTTATACTGGCAGAAAAAAGATCAAAGATACTTGCAGAAGAGCAGTCAACCAAGGTGCAGTTTGGTTGTAATAAATGCAACCTACACAAGCCAGGCATAGGATCTGCTAGCATAGTGTTTGTAAGTTGTTTGTTAGCATGCCTCTACATTAACATGGCACACCTGAAAACTTACTATGCAGCAGCAACTGGGCTCCACTTGTAATAATGTAAAAGCAATCGGTCTGTAACAAAATAGACGACGGCATGCAATACTTTGAAACTGTAGCTCTAATAACTGGTGCCTATGCATGTTTGACACCCTACTGTAGCATCACAGCTTTGCATAGTCTTGCCCAATGAAGCAGTGAAAATAGTAGTCTACACACAGCCAGGTCAGTCAGTAGCTAGCAGCTGGTAGGTGGGTTTTACTGTAATATACAGGATGCAAACTGCCTTTTCTTTTTGTAATGTCCCATTCCCTTTTCCTATGGTTGGACCGAGAGCAAAGTTATCACAGAAGCCAGGACTCATCTTTACACTCCAATAATAAAGAAAAAGTTTTCTTTCAATGTTATTTGTCACTCGGTAGTTTTCGTAATGCGTACGGCTAGTTACTCAATTTGGCATCTAATCCTGATGTCATAGAGCTGACATTAGCTTGCTCACTTGCTTGGCTGATATTCAGCCTTGTTTTTCTATTCTCTTCTGATTACTAAGTGCAATTACAATGACTTGGAGATGGCATATTGTTGATTTTTCAATATTGCAAGTAACTTTGGATAATAACATTAAAAAAAACTATCAAATTGGACGTTGAGGAACTAACGATTTGGCAAGCAAATGAAAAAGAATCAAACAAAATGCACCCTATTGAAATAAATGAACAGCTCGTTCAAATACTAAGATGTAAATAGAGCATGTCCCAGGACCAATTCCGTGAACCACTGCTCGTGCTAAATAATTGCTCATTGATATCCAAGGGGATTAAGGGTAATGTCCTGGACAACACATGGAGATGGATAAATTACCACCCCAGTTAAGTTTGGGGGTCTAAAATCTTTTGTTTACAGAATTCTCTAAATTCTGTATGAAAGCATTAATATAATGCAAAATAAAAATGATAAATTAGCTTCTCCATGATTAAGAAGAAATATGAACTTTGTCCTGTATGACACATGGTGTATTGAACAGGACAAGTCTCGTAAGACACACTTTGATTTTATCAATTTCAGTTTTCTGTAGACCAAAATCTTTTTTTTTTCCCCAGTCCAATCATAATAGATCTAGGTACATCTAGGTTTTTGGTCTTAACTCAATTATCCACAGTCAGTTTTTTCTGCGTCCCGTACGACACGCCACTGACCACAAAGCGATAAAACTTTGTTGGTTGTAATATTTTCTTTCTCCATCCCACCAGCCCTCTGTCATTACCATAAAACCAATGTTCATTGCCATCGTGTTTAATCACAAAGCTAGGAAACATTCTCTGAATGTTCGTAGGACACATATAGAATCACCCTGTATAGAGTGCTCTGGTTCTGGAGCTGTGCTTAGGAACTGCACCAAGGCTGTTTCCAGCCTGTAATTCCAACTTTCCTCAGTGCTCATCACCCCCACAAGGTCAGCTTCAGTGACAGATCTGTGGCTGCCTCAATTTAACTCCCAAGGGTCAGCATCACAAAACTGCATTTGAACTGTATAGCCTGTGTTTTTTCATTAACCAATGACAGCAGAAAAACTTGTCTAAAGCAACTGATGAAAATTCAAGTTATATGGGTGGTACCAGATATTTTATACCTGTGGGCATGGAAAATGGTGCTGAGCAGATCTAGGCTCTACCAGCCAGATTTTGGATATTCTCAATAGAATACATTTAATAACGAAAAAAAGATTCCAGGAACTGGGCTTGCTGAAAATTATGCTTAAAATTGTCCAAACCCTACCTATTTCAAATTCAGAAAAGAGTTAAAAAATTCCCAAAATGATTGCGCCAGGCTTTGTAATGCAGTTATTTCAAAGAAATGGATGTACGCAGTGACAATCACCCTGAGGTTACTTTTGCTGCATTATTATTATTATTATTTTTTTTTAACATACAAGTGAGATTGTCATTTCTATATTCTCTGAAAAGCAAGCATTTCGTCCTTTCATACATTGATACAATTTGCAAGACTACTGTAAGAGTGCACTGGCATGGAGTCACCCAATCATTACTTGAGGAGTCCAAAATAAAATGAACCCATTAAAATCCAGGAAGGGAGCCTTACTCTTAGAAGAGCCATAGCCCTGCATGTTTTAGATATCTCTCTGCCCAAGCGCACTCTATATACATGATTTTGCTTATCAAGCCCTCGATGAGATGCAACCATTTGAAACAGATGTGTTAGAAAAGAAAAACATCTAAAACTTACTTGGCCATGGATTTTCAGGAGCAGGGTTCCTTACCCTGAATCAAATTGACCTTTTAAAATTTCTGCCTCACTCAAAATTCTTTATCAGGGTTCTAGACCCCCATTGCTGACACAAATTACTGGGCTACATCAAAATGTGAATGTTGACTTGACAACATTACATCAGATTTTGTGTTTCTACACCGGTGGAGTTGTCTGATGTATTGCCCATTAATTACATACTGCACAGACATACCCTTACAACGCTGAAACACAGCCCATTAAAAATGTCCTAAAAGGTATACAGAGGAGGGTTTTCCAAAATTTAAAAAAAAAAAAAAGGTTCACTCACACGAAAAGAATTCCTCTCAATCATCACTTATGACCCACTAGAAGTGCATGGGGGTATTCTCCAGAGACCCTGCCGTCTGCCTGCATTTTGGCATTTTACTTGGCCCTGAGTGTTTTTGGAGTCTTTATTTGAGCAGTGGGTGTGTAGCCCCCAGCTAATAACAGCATGCAGGATATGAGGGTAGGACTCTGTGAAAGCTAGGCAACCCAAGTTCCCAAGAGAAAGCTAAGAAAATGACGGTCGCAGCGCAGAAAAAATATAAGGAGGCGAAATGTCAAGCATAAAAAGCACATTACTAAATGAATAAAATATGGCGTTAGCTTTGACCCACGAGTAAACACTGGAGATCATCATTGCGATCACGAAAGGCGTAGAATTGGCCCGTTTTCCACTGAAGAGCTAAGTGCCAGCGATCAGCTTAATTAGCAAACTAAAATATTTGCTTTCCTTTTGCAACCAATGTTACATTCCAAAAGTAGTAGCAAGTCAACGAGTTGCGTATTTTTACGTGCAATCAGTGTGCGTATACACCAAGTCCTATTATCCCTCAACCAATCCAGATAACTTCATTTTGAGAAGGTAATCCTTGAGGTATGCAGTGCTAAGTTTTCTTAGAAAACTTTCTAACATGGAGGTTGTGACAATTGCAAACCAACATAGCAAGTAAGTAGATAGAAGGCTACATGTCTGAAATAAGCAGGTAACTTATATAGGCTAACATTATGGTTGGAAGTGTTTTTTATTTTTTTAATATCATTTTTAAAAAATTTTTTAAATATCATTTCTAAACTGGTATATACAGATTTGGATATGGTCTAGAACAAAAATAGAATAATTTTGAGCCGACTAGTTAAAATTACATTTACACTAGCTACCTGAGGTTTGTACAAGATGAAAGAGTTCATTTCCCCGAGAGCACAGCTTGAATTAGCATCAGGGGGCCTGCACTCCTGGCGTGTTTGAGCTGCCAAGGAGGGGCCAACATCGAATGTTGTGTTTACAAACAGCAACTGACAAATCCAAATCAATATGCTTTAACTTTTACACAGTGAATTCACAAAATGTAATAATCAGTGGCGGCTGGTGAACTGGCGATAGGGGAGGCTCTAAACAATCCCTTAAAATTAATGATTGATCACAACCTGTTTTCAATCATTCATTTAAATTACCATTACAGAAACTCCAATAACTCAAAATTCAGATGAGGCCAGTTTTCATTTATAACGCATACAGATTACTACTCTGGACTTCTCACGCTTTTCTTTATTCAGGGATTGAATGCAATGCATGCGTTTCATGATCGCTTAACCAATTAGGACCCGATGTGAAGTCTGCATCGCACTCGCTTTAAAAACTGAAGGGGCATGAATATTATATTTATTTTTCTGAAATGTGAATGAAGTGCATCATGAGGTGCCCTAGGTCTTAATGGGTTAAATGAAATGGGGGCATTTGAAACACCTTTATGCAATTCCATTGCTTCCAACCCCTCCAGTGGACTTCAATCTTTTACATAGGCGTTGATTGAATCATTTCTGACTACAGCAGAGGAACGTAAATATTCCACTTACACTCACACCGAATGCGTGACAGTTCACAGTTATACATTAAAAATGAAAACTCAACATTATCAGGGGTGGCCAGTTTTCAGAGTTTCTGTAATCGTAATTTAAATGAATGATTGAAAACAGGTCATGACCAATCATTAATTTTAAGGGACTGTTTTGAGCCTCCCCTATCGCCAGTTCACCAGCCACCACTGTTGGATATATATTGCACTGAAAACCCTGACAAGTATAGTAAACTCAAATGTTTTGTGGAAGCCATTTTGAGTATGCCAAATTAGTGATCTTGTGTTCACAGCATAGGGTTTGTTTATGTTTATGTTCATTCTGCACAATGCAATCAAGTTGGCCTTCACAATTTTTGTGTACAGTGTGGATTCTGAATGCTCTTTTTTTGTCCATCCTGTACCTGAATGCATCAGCTCAATATATAAATCAACAACCCTCAGCATTCTGTTGCCTCTTGGCGTAATTTCACGCTCAACGTGGAAGCCATGCCATTGTGCCCAATTCAATTCTGGGGAAAAAGTAAATTTCATCACATTCGGCAGACTGTAAGCACAAATTGCAAATTAACCACGAGGATTTGTTTCAACTTTAGTTCATCTCAGCACAAAACATGCTAATTATGATAGCAAATATTCATATTCAGATGTTCAAGTTCACATTATAGCGCAATAAACCTAACATTTCTTCAGTTACAAATCATTCATTTGTCTGCAAAAATCTTGTGTTCTCAATCATACAAAGCCTTCTGGTTCTGGTAGCCATTTTCATGGTCTTCACACATTTCATTTAACTTCAGAGAAAAGTCCATATACCTAATTAAGCAGAGAAATCACTTCTTTACTTTTTGAATTTATAGCGTTACGTCTGCCACCGACCATGTTCTCTAAAAGCAAAAGGTAATCCAGTCCGCATAAAGTGCGGGGTACGATAAATAAAATGGCTGACTGCTTGAAGTGCAGCATACATAAAGCTGGGGATGCGTCAGAAGTATTTACCCCAGTCAGTTAGGGCCCCACTTCATTATAAATGTCACATGCCAAAGTATTTAGTGTGGGAACTTTTCCGCAGTCAAGGAAAAAAGGTATGGTAGTGAGAGTTGTCGAGCCCCCTGTTCCCAAAGGTGGCATCATGGCACGTGTCACTGCAGAGTGACGGTTCGGCCACGCCCCCTTCCTCTCCACGGCCTGTAGCCGGCGCCCCTTCTGATCTTCAGCCCGGTGAATCGCTCATTTAAAGACACCCCTGTCTGCAACACAGGCAACAGAAAAGGAAACAAAAGTGAACAAATAGGCAGAGTGACCATCAACTGGACGAATGCTGTCAGTGGACGAGAGTTGGGTATATCCCCAGCATTCTGGGCATTGGCATAATGAATAGTTTGGCCTGGTGGTGGCGCTACAGGAAAGGGCAAGGAAATCAACAGGGGAAATACTCTAGGCTCCTTGAATATCGAGAGCAAATTTTACCTGATCCCCTTAAGAGCGCTTTCACTTTCTGCATTTTAGAAAAAGTAAAGTTTGGCCTAAGGGTAGTGCAACAGAAACAGCCATGGTTTCGCCAAATTTAGAGCACTGCAACATTTTTAATTGGATAGAAACATGCTGGTAAAAGTATACATCTTTATGTCCCAGATGTCTCATTCGGCACCAGTCATTTCTCCTGTTTTTTTTTTTAAAGTTGAGTTTGAGTGTGTCCTTAGGTACTTTTGTTAAGACATGAATGAGATTGACCAAGTGTGCATGAGCACACATCAGACCACATTGTAAAATATTTTTTAAATGCTTAGCCCAATGAAAAGGCTAATGGGAGATGGCATTAGATAATTCAATCCAACATATTAAATACACAGTTAAATAATTTTGCGTATCACAAGTGATGTTTTTGTTGGACTTTTCCTTGCCAACTAGCAAGAGATTGACTTCAACAACATAGCTGGGTTCTTCCTGAGACTTTTTTTTCCTGTATTCAGAAGAAAAGACCTTGAGCTATTTTAGGACTTCCTGTCTTTATTCTTCTCTCTGAAGTGACTTTGAGACGGTACTTCAGTTAAAAGCTTAATACAAATAAAATTGAATTGATTAAATTATATTCATTCAGTGGGTAAGCCATGGCATGAGTCAGTTGAAGAGCACCATTTCGCAAGGGTCACCTGATTGGCTACAGCCTTGAAGTTGAATCTAAGAGGGATGCCTTTAGGGAGACTGGCTGGTTCTGGTCCTGTTGTTTCGAGAGGTGGGTCGGTATCAGGAGCCTCCTTGACCTTCACCCTGAAAAACAGAAAGAGGGTGTCATTTTTGTTTCCGCTATGCTTTACATGCTGTAAGAAGTCCCTCTGTCAAACATTTTTATTTATACTGGGGCTTCCAGTTTAAGATGAGGCTAAGGATGATATTGAAGTGAAGTTCAATTTGCGGGAGAACCATTCATGGATTTAAAAATGTTGGACGTAAAGTGGGTCTCAGACTATATAAATCAATGAATAAACAGTGTTGAGCAGTATTAGGCCAAACTACACCAATTAGCCACAACAATACAGCCGCTTGCTGAAAATAGTGTGGGTCTCCTTCATACAGCCAAAGCAGTCCTGGCCCACTGAGGCATGGACTCCACAAGACCTCTGAAAGCAACCTGCGGCACCTGGCAGCAAGAGGTCAAGCCCAGTCATTCACCTGGTTGGGGCCCCATGGATTGGACTTGTTTTTCCAGGACATCCCCCACCTGATTGATTGGATTAAGGTCTGGGAATTAGGAGGCCAAGTCAATACGTTGCTTTCCCCCCCCCTCCCCCTCCCCATGCTCCCCAAAGCGTTCCCAAAATATTTTTTGCAGAGAGGCTGGGCACATTATCCTGGTGAAAGAAACTGTGCCATCAGGGAACACTTGTCATGAAGAGGTGTACTTGGTTTGTAAAAATGTTTTGGTTGGTAGTATGTGTCAAAGTAACATCCACGTGAATGGCAGGACCCAAGGTTTCCCAGCAGAACATTGCCCAGAGCATCACACAGCCTCCGCTGGCTTGATTTCTTCCAATAGTGCATTCTGGTGGCATCTCTTCCCCAGGTACGTAGTTTATAACCACTCAACTGTCATAATGTAAACAAATTTGGTTTCAGACCAGGCCACCTTCTCCCATTGCTGTATGGTCCAGTTCTGAAATTCCCGTGGCCATTGTAGGGGCTTTCGGCAGCAGACAGGAAGGAGCATGAGTGCTGTGACCAGTCAGCAGCTATGCAGCCTGATAAGCTGCAATGCACTGTGTTCACCTTTCTGTCACGACCAACATAACCTTTCTCAGCAGCTTGTGCAACTCCAACTCTTCTGTGGTATAAGAAAAGACGAGCAAGATTTTGGTCGCCAAGTGGAACACTGAACTTTGGGCACCCATGACCCTGTCCCCAGTTCACAGGTTGTCGTTCCTGGGACCACTTTTAGTTGGTATAAACCATTGCATGACAGAAACAATCAACAAGACCTGCTGTTTTTGCAGATGCCACGAACTTGCCACAGTATTATAGACCTTGTCAAAAGGTGCTCAGATCCTTAAACTTGCCTAGTTTTCTTGCTTCCAACACTTCAGGAGCTGACCTTTCACTTGCTGCCTAATGGACTCTTCAGAGGAGCCATCGTAACAAGATATTCAATGTTATTCACTTCACCTGTCAGAGATGTTAATGTTGGGGCTACTGCTATATAGCTCTTTGGGTCATAATCATTCTTTCAAAATTAGCATGATGCTGAAGACAACAGTTTCAACAATAAGTTAGATAGCAGTGCATAACTGCAGATTATTAATTTGGTGATAAACAAGATAAACATATCTTTAGTTATTTAAAAATCATTGTGTTTGATTTACGCCTCATTGTAAATATTTTTTCCCGCTAAGGCCAATTATGAAGTCAGGATTACTTGAATAACTCACGGGGTATCCGCAGAAGTCTTGGTGTTGGGTACAGACACGGTTAAAATTGAACCAGAAGAGGGCGCCTTTCTCCAGCTTTTAGTAGAAATTCGGGGGAAAAAAAAAAAAAAAAAAATTGGGGAGAATTGATTACCACAAATATGACTTTATTGAATAAAATGACATCAGTAGATGCACTTATCCATCATGACGTCCAAAACAAAATAAATTTGGACATTGAAATAGCTCAAAGGACAGGTTTTCGGACAGAAACATTAAGATGAGCAACAAGTGCTAAAATCAGCTGTTCTTGCCAAACATCTGTTTCCATCACACTTACCTTCTAACGTTTTGGTATCTTCCAAATCTGTCATTCATTTTCCGAGGAAGAAACTTAAAGGGAAAATAGAGAGGAGGCTTGATATGAGGGGAGAGATTTCCAGCTGTGGGCTCCCTATGGGTCATAGTCTATCCCAAGCACTAAGGACTGCCCTTTCTAAAATAAAATAACTAGCTGGGGCTTTCTAGCAAGCAAAATACAATAAAACTGATTAATAGTCAATTGTAAAGTTTAATATCAAATCAAAGATGTAGAAATATCTTTAGCAGAGATTTTTGCTCCACGATGTGAATATGCAGTAAAGCATCCAAGTGATGTAACACTGCTTCCCCAACAATTATGCTCCCCAGCATTTGCATAGAATCAACTCTGAATGGTTTTTAATTTGCAAAGTAATGGGTCGATATTTTGCAGTGCATCACTTACCGTTCTATTCAGAGTAAATGGCCTTTTCTGCGGTCCTTGTCTTTGCTTCGATTGCTGAAACTTTCTCTCTACATATGGCCGACCAGTCCTGTTGCAATATCAAGAGCAAACATAGTTCAAACACAGCATCTAGGCCAGAGGTGGGCAACGAGGGCTGTATCTGTCCCTGGTCTTCACATCAACTTCTGGACTTTAATTAGTTGATAATCTAAATTAGCCAAACCATTTCTGAAATCTGCCATTTCAGCTGCCATTTCTTTAAGTTATCATGAATGGCCAACAAAGACTGTTCTCATCTCCCCACATAATTTTTCTTTTTTGATCTAATCTTTGCACAAATCTATTTTTGTATATGCAATCAATTAGTCAGGGTAATTGATAAAAATGAAAACCTGCATATACCGCGGCCCACCAGGACCGGAATTGCCCAGCCCTGATCTCGGCGAACTCAAGTCAAATAGCAAACCACCCTGCTTCACCTTTAGCCCCGCCTCTCAGACGTATTAATTAAACTGGAGAATGTTTCAGTTGACTCTCAAATCAGGCTATGCTTTTGAAGATCATAAAATTCTTCTCAAAATACAATGTTGGAAGGACCGAAGACAGACAGACAGAGAGAGACGAAAGTTCCTGAAAAGGTTCCATCACCTAAATCCTCATCGTGAAATCAACTCTGAAGAAAATGAACTTCAAAAACGATGTAGAATAAAATACAGAAACAGTGGCATCTTAGTAAGATGGAAATTGAAAGACAGCCAGTATAAGTTAGCACCTGGTACTTTAATTTTATTCTCTCCCCAGTTTCTCCTAAAAACATACCTTCTAATTGGCCAAGATGGATTCCTGTATGGTTGATAAAACTTCCTGTTGAACCAGGGCTGGGCCTTCACCCCAGACTCTGTCGATGTTTCTGTGCCCTAAGTATGTTGAGATCACAAATTGAACAAACAAAAACACCCCACACAACATTGCATTTGCAAAAGGACACAACCCTTTATAAACACTTAGAGCTGCCCAAAGTACAAGTAAGCATTTAAGTCACTTATCACTATTTTTTTCAGCATTAAATACAGTGACGCATCCAGGGCTGACCTGGCTTTTAGTGCATAAACACCTCTTTCCTTATAATTTTCACAGAAGTTATACACCAGGTAACTGATTCTTACGTGCAGTAAATCCAAATAATAGAATATACTTAACCAACAAATTAAATTGAAACAATGAGTTAGTTGAGCGGGGATGATGTTTTGTTCCACAAGTCTTTGCCAATACATTATAGGCTTTTTGACCCCACAATTTCAAAGAAAAGAAAAGAAAAAAAAAAAAAAAAAAAATTATAGATTCTGCATTTAAAATTCAACAGGCTTTTTCTGTTGTGTAGCCATGGGTTGCATACATGATAAGAAGAGTACATACAGGTAAAAACTTTGTTTTGAGTATTATGCATTTTTATACAGCGCATATACCTTCGCAGTCCATGGCTTCCTGTGCAGGGGACTAACTCCACTTGTACGAGGTGGGCCTTTTTTTAAATTGTTCGGCCGTATCCTATAGAAACCTTGTCTGTATGGCTGAAACCGTGGTCTGTATGGCCCTGTAAAAAGGAAATGGTGAAAACGCTCACGTTATTTTGCCTCATTCCATAACAAATAAATGACTGGTTTAGAAAAACCATTTCCATGTTTAAGCTGCTTTGCTGTAAAGTAGCCTGTCAGGCAACAAACATGAAGAGACTGTTCTTACGCTTAAAAGCTGGACGATGAAACAGGAAACATGCAAATAGGCCTTGGCGCAAAGGGAATAGAGCCATGGGGAACAGAAAGCAAATTAAAGCCTTTGAAAGGCATCTGATGAGAGCAAATCAGCAAAAGTGAAAGACGAACAAAGTCTGGAGTCTTGCAGGCCAGTGACCTGTATAGCCTAATGAAGCAAAGGGGTCAAAAAAAATTAAGAGTAGACAGACTGCAGAAAGCAAAGCAACAAAGAGAAAGTGAAAGGTTTTTGCTATCAGGGTCAGCGTGATGGAAAAGCCAGAGAATCAAATGGATAAGCCTATTAAACATTTGCATTTCTGATGTTCCAGTACACACAAATTCACAGTGAGGCAGCTGATTGGCTTGTGGCCTTGTCACTGTGTATCCCCTACTTAAGTGGTTCTCAAATTCAGTCCTGCGGGATTCTGTTGTGTCTTCCCGACTAGATGTTTGCATATTTTTGAGGTCCCCTTGTTCGTGAATAATTTGGAGAGAGAGAGACAAAATCGTCAGAAGACATCTTTATTCCAGCCTTGAATCAAACAGTCCAAACCCGGAGAGCAGTACCCGGCCAAGAAGTGCTAACTCGGCGTTCTTTACAGAGCAATATTTATGGGAAAAACTCAACCAACTTTGTTCCAATCAAAATATATGGGTTGTACCCACCTTTATCTCTAATGTTTTTTTAACCAACTTTGCTCCGATCACAATTCTTAGGCTCCCTCTCAAGTTTTTCTTTCCCTTGGATTTTCTGAGAAATATTGATGGCACACAGAGGCATTTGTTTCATAAAAAAAGAATAATAAATAAATAAAAAGAACATACACTTAAAAAGGTGTGGGAAAATAACAGTTTAAGAGTGGAAAAACAGTCAGATGAATAGGATACAAGAAGATACATAAATGATTCAATTGGTTATGTTTTCAGTTACAACTTGTGATTTTACTGAGCAAAAATTGATCAATGCAACAGAAATCAAATGCGTCACCTGATTGTTTTCGAATCAACTGAATATAAGCCTGCTAACTAATCGAAGCTACAGAAGCCTGCTGCTTCTGTGTGTGTGTGAGCTGCTTATGCATGTGTGAATTTAATTGCCTGCATGTGTGCGTGATTGTGTGTGAGCTGCTTGTATGCATGCATGCATGTGTGTGTGTGCTAATGTACGTGTGCTGCGTGTGTGCGCGAGCGCCTGTGTGCACTGCCACTGCTCGTGTGTGTGTGTGTGAACTGCTTGTATGTGTATGTTTTATGTGTATATATGTGCACATGTGCCTGTTTGCAGAACTTTGCACTGCTCATCCCCCCCCCGTATGTGAACTACTTGTATATGCATTTGTGTGTGCGTGTGTGTGTGTTACTGCTGCTTACATAATATGGTTGATTACGATTATTCAACATGGCAATTGATCTACAGATGAATATCATGAGAAATATAATCCTCAATATATGCTGGATTTATTACCTTCGCGTAATGTTTTGATCCCCGTGTATTTATTTGTTTGTGTGTCTGTCTGTATGCGTATCGAATAACTCAAAAAGTACCAAACGGAATTTCATAAAATTTGGTGGGTTGATTTGGCATGACCTGAGGATCAATCGATTAGATTTTGGGAGTGATCGGGTCAAAGGTCAAGGTCAAGGCCACGAAAAGGTCAAAACCGACTTTCGGCCATATCTCGGTCAATTTTTATCCGATCGGCATGAAACCAACGCCAGTGGCGAGGGATTCAGTGGCGTCGGCGAAGGTATGCGCTCTACCGAGTGCCCGTTCTAGTTCCAGCTGCATTAGCAATACCAGAATTTTAAAAAAACGTTGATTTTTCTAAACTGGGATCTTGTCCAGCGGGATTACCTAAACGCTTAAATTCTGATCAGACATAGCCATGCACGCCACGAAAACAATGTAGGATTAAAATTTGAGTAAATTTCAAAAAATCATGTGATGTCATGAAGGAGGTTAATTGTCTTTAACCAACGAAATTAAACACAGGTAAAACAGCAAGCTCAGATCGCCAACCCTACATATTTGGAGAAAAATGAAGTATTGACAAAGCTAATGATAAGACGCCCACTCGCATGACGTTGATGGGAAGAACAGCAAATTATCGCGAACTCAACAATTAAGTTAAGTCACCTCTTTTGAATTCATTACTCACTTCTAGTGCAATGAACGCAATATAAAAGTGCTAATTTTTGTGGCACTCAAAAACTATGTTGGCGCAATGCGGATTATAGCAGTGAATAATCCCACTTATAAGACACGTCTTTACTTAAAATGAACAGTTTGTGGCAATTTTTGAGACTGTATCGGAGCGAAAGCCAGCGTGTAGAAATAACCCCCCCCCCCAGGACCGAATTTATGAACCACTGCCTTACCTTGCTGAAATGGGAAGGCCCCCCGTTTAAAAGGGAACCGCCGCTGTCCTTCAATGCTAAATTTTCTGAGGATGGAATTTCTGTTGGCCACTCGCTTCTTTTTTGTCCTTTGAGCATTTGAGGATGTTTTCTGTTCCTTTTTGTTGAGTTCGATAATTTCATCTGTTGAATGAGGACACAGATCTGAGGGGATGGAAGTCTGCTCACACTGTGGCGTGTTTTGCACGCTGGAGTCTGCGGTCTAGGCCTAAAGGCTGAGGCAAGTATGATAGTGCCCCTCTCACACCGTTATAATCGAAAGTGAATTATATGACATTCATGTAAAATTTATCTTAAGTACACTCACAATCAGAATTGATTTATCTCTCATGTAAAACAGGCCATTGTTCACTTGAATTTAATTTCATTTGTGACTGACATGCGCAGTATGCAAAGCTACAATCAATAAACTGCTGTTGGCTGTTCTACCCACAGTACGAACTCTCGAATACAATTAGTAAGCTTGTGACTGTCCATCGTACATATTATGACATGTTTTACAAGGTATTACCAACCAAGTGTCATATCAATCTTCTCTGAAGTGCGTGACACCTCCATTTTCTCCGTGTCCGCTTCGTTGTCCCCCATCGTCTTCTTTTGACGGGTAAATCTTAATATGGGCGTTTTCAACACTTGAATCCCTTGTAACAACTAGCAGCTGTCTTACATCAGAATATTTAAGCGTTGTACCCAACAAATCAACAAAAGAACTGATTATTAGTAAGCAAATATTAAGCTAAATAAAAACTTTTTGCATTACATGTCTCACTGGTCGTTCAGCATAGCCTACAGCTGTCTAGTTCTAAACGGCTGTGCCTGGCCGTCACAGAAAAGCGATACGCATTCGTCAACCCACATAGCGAAGCCAAAAATAACTATGTTGTAACGACGAAAACCTTACGAGGAGTCAGACCTTTAACAGGGACCAAATAAAACGGAATTAATACTTAGAAATATTAATCTGCTAAATTAATAGGCCTATCTGAAATGTGCCACATTACCGCAGTGTGTCTAATAAGCTTCTAATAAACTATTCACACACAGGACCACTCATAAGCAATGTTAGCTCTTCTAAGAGCATGTGAAAGTTAATAGCCTACCGAGCTGAAATTTACAAAAGAAAATGTCTACATTGTTACAAGTGCTGAATATTTGCAATGCATTTAATGTTGAAGTTGCATCTTTATTATTATGATGGAACTTTTTAAATCAATCCTGACAGGGAGGGAAGCCAAAACCGGTAATGCGTCAGCCGGTCCAGTTGAAGTCTTTAAAACGTTTGTCAGATGAGTAAAAAGACCAATGGCCTCGGGTACGATAAATCTAAACCTCCTGTGACGAAAGTTCTTTACAAACGAGCACCCTCATTTACTCGCTATCATGGCTGACATTTTTGCAGTTGAAGTCGATTTTAAATCTGTTGGAATATGCTGTCCAGGTGAACTGAGATATGGCTCCGTATGTTAGCACCATGAGAAAAGAAAAAGGCAACATGTAATGAAATTGTTCATTGAAAAGTTCATCCGAATCAGTTATATTCTTCTGAATGAGCCATTGTTCGTTCTCTGTAAAAAGTGATAAGCTCAATAAGTCATCGTAACTTTTTTCTATCATTTACTTCCACTTACCATCATGAGTTATGAAATTTCAGCTTAATTTCATGAGTTCCTGGTACTCCAACTCAAGGTTGTAAGCCACTTCAGTGAAATGAAAAGTTGGAAAAAAAGCTTTTCTTGAAGTTGAGTTTACTTACCTTTTTAAGGCAGCAATTGAACTTGAGTTTTCAAGTTGAACCACCCTAATATTTTTTACAGTGTTCTGGGTCATTCCATATAAAATCAACAAGTGCCTCCCACCTGAACCCATTGATTTTTCTAGTACAATGACCTCGTATATTTAATGAATCGTTGCCAAATTTTATTTTGATCTTGAGAATATGTTTTGAGCTACTGGCTCTAAAATTACGCAGGGGTAGATCGAAATTTCTTCTCTCTTGTTTCTAGCATTTTTGAGTCCTCACAACTTCAGATGTATTACAGATAGCAAAATGAAATTTTAGCTGAAAGACATATTGGAGCACTGTTAAAAACTGCAGTTAAAACAATTTAATGCCCATTGTAAGAGTCGCAATTGTAAGACAAAATCTGGATTTTCTTCAAAGAGATTTGTTCCGTGACCAGCTTCAAGCATCAATATCATGGGAACTACGGAAGTTTCAATGGCAGTACTGTACCAGTTTAATAACAATGCTATATTCTACTGAAGAAAAGCTTAGGAACCATGGATATATCATGTGTTTTCTTGTTATTCACCAGAGAAAACTTGAAAAAGTGCATGTAAGGAAAACTTCAATGGGTCATAGCACCATGTGGGATAGGCTGTAACTCCACATTGACGAGTGTGAAAATTATTTGACACAGAAGGAATCATGCTTAGAGGATGAGCTTGGTATTAAAAAGAGTCCTTTCATATGCCATAACTTCATTTTCAGCCTATCCCACATGGTGATATGACTCCTTGAACTTTTCCTAATATTTACTTTTTCAAGTTTTCTCTGGTAAATTACAAAAAAACACATGACACATCCATGGTTCCAATACTAGTTTTTACCACACTATATCATAGTTATTAAATTGGTGCAGTGTGTTGCTGTTGACACTTCTGATATCTTTAAGTTGTCTACAGAACAAATCTCGTTGAAGAAAATCCAGATTTTGGCTTAAGACTGTGACACAAAATAGGCATAAAATTGATTTAATCGATGTTTTAACAATATATATTTCAGCTCTGAAAATTTATTTTAGCTATCTCAAATACACATGAATAATAATAATAATAATACATTCTATTTGAAGCATCTTTCAAGTCACCCAAGGACACTGTGCAATTAAACCAAGAATAAAACAGTTATAAAAGGACACTGTACAATTAAACCAAGAATAAAACAGTTATAAAAGGACACTGTTCAATAAAACCAGAATAAGACTGTCATAAAAGTAAAATACAGGGACAGAAATAGGGACAATGTACACATGACACTATACTATAAGCACAAAACACAGAGTTGAGCCAGTAGTGCAGTTGGAAGGTTATTCCAGAGTTTAGGGCCAGCCACACTAAATGCCCTGTCACCTATGGAGCGAAGATGGACGAAGGGGGTGGATAAGAGGTGAGCATCAGTGGAGTGTACGGTGCAGGTTGGTTGGTATGGGGTTAGGAGATTTAAAAGATAAGAGGGTGCCAGATTATGTTGGGTTTTGAAAACGAGCAGAATGATTTTGAATTGAATACAGTAATGTACAGGGAGCCTGTGTAATTAATGGAGGATGGGAGTGATATGTTGCCGGGCCTAGTATGGGTGAGAACTCTTGCAGCAGCATTCTGTATGTATTGTAGTCTGTTTAATCTTTTCTGCAACACCAAAGAGCAAGGCATTGCAGTAATCAAGTCTGGAGGCTATGAAAGCATGAATGAGGGTCTCAGCAATGGAGGAATTAAGTGAGGGGCAGAGCTTGGAAATGTTTTTGAGGGGGAAGAAGGCAGTTTTAGTAACATTTTTTATGTGAGAGTCAAAGGAGAGTGTTGAATCAATTATGACACCAAGGTTTTCACTTCAGATGTTGTGGTGGTGAAATGGCCAGGAATGGGTAACTGAGAGTGTTTGAGTTTTTTTCAGTACCGCTGGTGTGGCAATGAAAATGGCTTCCGCCTTATTATGGTTGAGCTTGAGAAAATTCTGTGTTATCCAGTTGCTAATGGCATTAAGGCAAGACACCAGATTGGAGGGAGGGAGTGCGTGGGAGGGCTTTGTGTGAATGTAAATTTGTGTATCCTCAGCATAGCAATGAAAATTTAAACCATACTGAGGTATGATGTGACCAAGGGATAGGATGTAGATTATAAAGAGCAGGGGACCTGTAGGACAGAACCCTACGACATGAAATTATGAAGGCTCAAAAACTCTTGAAAAAATGACGTGAGAAATTTCTACGTACCCCCGTGTAATTTTAGAGCCTGTAACTCAAAAATATTCACAAGATCAAAATACATTTTTACAAGGAATAAATTTACTAAAATGATTTTACCACAAAAATCAGCTGATTCCAAGGAGGTCAGGTGGGAACTTTTTTCAGATTTGGTTGATTGTATAATTGGATGACCCCACCGATTTTCTTCTTCAATAAAATAACACATATGGGGGTCGACATTCATTATAACTCCATTTAAAAATCTGACATCCGCATTTTCATTCATATGCCTGAGTGTGCGGCTCATTCAAGTCAGCGAGGCTGGCTGAAAACGGAGGCGTTAACCGTTGCAGACCAATGGTGAGGCTGGATTTGGTCATGTGAATGGTTCAGTTAATGACAGTGTTCAGCCTTCGAGAGATACTCCTCTACAGTGGAGTACATTGCACTTTCAACTGTGCTGCAAAGCCACAAAGCATGTATATTTCAGTGAAGTCGGTAATGGTGAAATGGATAGAATAGGTGCAGCGTGATCAATTACTGACCGACAAGAATCCAAAATTAGGTTGCACTGTATTTTGTTGGTGGCCACCTTTGAATAACGGCTACGTTTTACGGAATAATCACCGCTAGGTTATTATTCAGCAAAGTATAAGATCTGAGGGCGAGCAAAGGAGTAGCTACCTGCTCCTTGAACATAAAGACCCTCCCTGTACTCCCCCTCCCGCTCCTCTGTATTTCCTAGACTATGCGCATGGGCGGAGAGAGTCTCTGTTATTATTGTCTGGATAATATCACATATGAAAATGGCGGCTAGTCAGGGAGGCGTAGGAACAGTTACAGCTTTGCATGGCCATCACTATCCGGGTGGACCACACTGGAACCCAGGGATACTTCAACATCAGCACCATCTCCACACGGCGCGAAGCTTGGATCGCGCCCTGGAAGATGCGGTTTGTTCAGGCATATTGAATCTCAGCGGGAGAAAGCTAAGAGAGTACCCGGGCTTGAGCTACGACCTTACGGACACAACACAGGCAGGTGAGTTCCTAAAACGACGGAACCCTGCTGCAGTAACCGGAGTTCTTAGGTGAAACACTACGAATAAACAAAATATATCCTGCTGCTTACTACAATGAAGTATTTTGTATCTTTAAGTCCCTTTCCATTCAATTCTCTCGTTTCAGTATTAAGACTATATAGGTAGCAGTAATACAAGGCATATTGTATACATTCTCTTTTTTGATTAGTTAAGTACATGCAATCGCCAATAAAGAGCAGTATTCTGGTAAGGTTATTTGTGGGAATAGCAGTATGGTTGGACTACCTAAGTATGGAGTGGCCCCTGAGCCGCAGATCATTGTCAATAGATGGTCGTTTGCCGGTCATAGGTTTGATTCTCCGAGCTCAGATACTTGAAGCGGATAGAGATTTTATGTGCTACTAATTCGGACCATCATTAGGCCATGCTTTTCTGCGATCAAATCAAATCAAAATATCTATTTTAGAAACCTGTTGTGAATCGTTGCACCACAGCGCATATTGGTGTATTTTGCACAGCCTACTATATCTGGGCCTAAGCTTATTGTGTGTGCTTGGAATGCTATAGAAGTAGACAAAAGGTTGGTTACCGTTCCTTAACTTACAGTTTTTGGGTGTGATTAATATTTTGATATTAATTGAATTGTTATATTTCGTGTATGCAGAACAAATAATTGTTAATAATGCGTGAAAAGATAACCTATTGCCTGACCTGAATATCTCTCGTGTCATGTGTTTGATGTAGCTATAATAAGACAAAGAAAACTTTTTCAAACACTGGTATAATTAGGCCTACATAAGCCGGTCCCCAGTGCCGAAATGCGATAACTGACGCGAATAATTGCCGAGTCCAAATTCATATATCAAGCCTTCCCTGTCTATTAAACTACCACGACATGCTGCACGGTCTACCCCTGCGATGGTTGAATTCATCTTGTCTTGCAGAGCACTCCACGATTGAGTCATAAGCTTACCAATTGAGAGGCACGCATTCGGGTAATTTTGACCTGTGTTGGTTTTAAACGGTAGTAATCACTGTATTAATCGTGTGATGGAGCTCTTTGAACTGCTAGAATAAAGGTCACTATTACATTGGAGACGCAGTTCTCCCGTCTCCATTTATGTTCATTCTGAACTGGGAAGCGAAGCCTTTGTTCTTGTGAATGGCAATAGCTACCCAAAGTATACTGGCTCAAAGAAAAAGCATTACTGCTTGTGAGATGGATGTCTGCTTGCATTTCTTCTTGCATGAAAAACGCACTGTTTCAGTCGAAGCCTTGAGACAGACAGAGGCTGTGGCCCATTGATCGGTGGAAAGCGTGTCTTAACAATGCCGTCACTGTAGCTGCTTGTTAAATTTGTCCCCAGCCTGAGAGAGTTTGTCTGACTTAAGAGAAGTATTATTTATAAGAACTAATTAAAATGGCTCCCCTTTTCTGGATTTTCGAAACTACAAATAGAGAAATGTCTGAACGGAGGTCTTAGAGTGGGCCGAGTCAACCGAAACGGAGAGGTAAATGGGGGCAATGGAGAAGAAGCATTTTTTGCCCACAATGAGGTATGCAAAACAATCGCTGTTTATAGCTCACGTTTACTTGATTAGGGTTGCAGTCTTTCTTCTGGTTGCGAGACATTGAATAAAGATGCATGGTTGTGCAATTGAAAGAAATGTGACGTGGACGGGGTGTCACCGTCCGTGATTCTATAGCCTACCAACTCATGTTCGTTTCGGGCGCCGTATTTACACTGTATTTCGTGAAATGTAATTAACTGAGGACTTGGCACTTTGTTGTAATTCATTTGTGGAGCGCTAAATATTGTAATATGTACATTAAAAAATATTCATTTGAAGAGCATGAGCTAAGGGTTCATTTATAGTGATTGGTTCATTCATTATAAACCCCATGACATGATCACGTTTCATGATTGAATACTGAAGTTAGTGTGGATTTCAGTTTGCCAGTAGGCTACATGCTGTATCATTTACATTGATGTGACTGCACATCCAGACGTTCTATACGAGAATATGTGATTCAAGTCCTGATTACAGACATTGCCTGCCAATGGGCCTGGATGTCCATCATTTCTCTTACAACCTCAACTTGGAAGAAGTTGTGACAGCATGGAAAATGCACTTAAAACAGAAATCTGTGATTTCCCTAATGTACTTTGATTTGTATTTCAAAGTAGACAGTATGGAGAGAATAGACATTTAATGTTTTGTCTGGTCAACTTAATTTTATTTGTAAATAATATGAATCAATTCCTGCCATCCAGGCCTGCAACACATTCTAAAACAAGAGCAATCCGAGATTTCTGATCTCCGACAAAGGATGAAATTGATACAAATGCAAATGCGGATCCGGATCATCACCAAAATTTAATGGAGTCGTCCCTGGACCAAGATCTATCTCTGGTAAAAATTTCATAAAGATCCATCCAGTAGTTTCCGAGAAATCTTGTCCACAGACAGACAAAAAACAGACAAATAAATAAATAAAATAACGGACCCGATCGCATTATCTCCTTGGCGGAGATAAAAAGTCAGTATGGGGCAATTTAGGACCATCTATTTCACCATCTGTGGTGCAATATACAATCAAGTTTAAAGGGGTCTGGTGGAATTTCTGTGTGGAAGGGGCAAGGGCGCAAGCCTAAGCTGAAAACCTGTGGTCTCTGATCACTCAGATCAAGGACCATCATTTATCTTTAAGTGACACAGCCACACAGGCTCAGGATAACTTTATCCGACCTTTGTCAAGCACTAGAATTTGTAGTTACATCCATAAATGTCAGTTAGAACTTCACTGTGCAAAATGGAAACCTTAATAGTGTTCAGAAGCGCCGTCAGCTTCTCAGGGCTTGGAGGCATCTGTGAGCGTGCAATGGAAATGTAAATTGTGGTTTTACAAATTCTAGGTCTTTCTTGAAGAAATGGATACGGTGTGCTCCTGATCAAAGAAGAAAAGGACCACCCAGACTGTTACCAGCCACAAGTCCAAAAGCTATACTCTGTTATTGTCTGGAATTGTCTCAGTGCCCATGGGAAGGGTAACTTACACTTCTGCGAAGACACCATTCCATTGATGCTCGAACGTATATTCAGATTTTAGAGGAGCATAGATGACATCTTTACTTGGAAAACCCATGCGTATGTCTACAAGACAACACAAGACCATATTTTGCATTGCATTGGCAATTTGGCATGGCTGTATAAGAAGAGGGTGCAGGTGCTGAACTGACCTACCTGCAGTCCTGGCTTGTCCATTATAGAGAACATGTGGCCCATTTTGAAACATAAAATGCAACAACAAAGACCCACACACTTTAAAGACTGGTTTGCAGTTAAAATAGGACAAAATTACACCCCAAAACATCAGTTAAGTGTTGTGAAAGAGATTGAAAGCATGACAAAGTGGTAAATACTGTACTGTCTCAACTTTTTTGAAATATTTTGCAAGAATCCAAATTGAAACGGGTATTTATTTGAAAAATCAATGAAATTTATGCTGTGAAACATCAAATAATGTTCCATGTAGGCTATTACATTGCATTTAACATAACACATCTGAAAGATAACTGAAAGCAGTGATTTGCAAATTTTCTTTTGAATTTAACACTTCGTTCCAAATTTTTTCTGATTTATGATTGCAAATACAGAAAAATTAGATGCAGTTATGCAGCGTATCATGTGACTGATGACACTTTTCAGTGCATTACAATCAGAACTTCTGTTTTCTGTGCCCAAAAAGTCATGAGAGGCTGTTCTGACAGGAAGTGTCTGGGCTATGTTTAGGCTGTAGCCTGCAGAGATGTGTGTGAAGCTGCCCTTATTGGCCTGTCAGATTGTGGCCGCTTTGAACACGCTGCAACCCTCCCCCTATAATGTTGTGTGCATGCGAGGGGGAACACTTTAATATGAAATGGCATACCAAGGCTTGATTTGGAGCATTTCTTCTCCAAGCCTGCCCCAGGATCCCTTTTAATGTTGGCTGTTGCTCAAGTCTGAGTTTTACCAAACTGTTAAGTATTGTTTGACACCACTGTTCATATTGAGAAATTCCAGGCATGGATGCCATGAAGGAAGTATGCCCTATATGTTTTTCTCAATACTCTTATCCTTGGACCCTTATATAGTTATCATCAACTATAGCCTTCCATTATATGCTACATGGATATGGAAGAAAGTTGCTTTTGTTAAAATTTATTAAATGTAGGCTTAATGTTGAAACCAGCCCAGTCTTAATTTCTGGACATGTGGATGGCTTGTCACTGAAAATAAATTGTATATAGAAAATGAGAGGACGAAGCACATGACCTCGTGCCAAACCTGCAGTCCTAACACGTTTAAAGGAAAGTTATTGATGAAATAGTAAATAGGCGTGAACTCACCAAGAAGTTAGTATCGTTAAGCTAAGATGTTTGTCTGGGAATCCCGTGGTTTAATGTTTGAGTCCTTGGAACACCATTATCGGCTATGGCCGATAGACCGCATGAGCGTGGCAACATGGGCGAGGCTCAGTCTCGCCGTCAGTAATGAAGGTTGAGCTGGTCATATTTTGTTAATCTCATCGCCCTGTAGCGGCCGCTCCTAGTTAGCCAGGTACGTGTAGCTGTACGAGCAAATTGTAGGCTGACTGCATTATCCTCCAAAGGCATTGGCAAAGTGTGGTAGACAGCAGAACTGCGGTGTAAAGGAAGCAAGGGCTAGTCTTCATGAGTCGGAGCAGGTCACTGCAGTGGACAACAGTTCAGTTGTTTTCAGGGTGGAGAAAAGGGTGGGGGGTGCATGAAGTTAGTTGCTTCAAAAACCAGAAACACTAGGGAATTATTCCCAACAAGATTTTGTGTGATAGATTAGAGTAGACCTTCGGATTACATTGCTTGCTTTTGAAAGGAATTGGCCTATGACTACTAGGGCTGCTGTGGTTTGGTATGTGGTCAATAGCTGACAACTGTTGCATTTTTGACGCTCTTTGTTGCTCTTGTGCTCAACCTCCAATGACAATTTTACCGGCCATTAGCTGTTGATCACCTTTAGCGTTCATCCTTTTATGTGTGCAGGATAGATGATTATTAATACTTTTTATGTGTGACAGCCAATTGGCTCTATGAAAAGTCTGCTTTAAAGCTGCTTTACATTGTGGAAATTAACAAATGGACTCAATTTAAAACTCACTTAAGCAGAACATTGCTAAAAGGAAATGTATGCTGTAAGTGTCGGTATTCCTGCAATCTTTAAACATTCCTTTTAGGTTTCACATACTTCTCAACTTCGTCATCTTGCTGTACCATCCTGTGGTAATTATTGATATTTTTTGGGGTGAAGAACTTGATAAATTTTTAAGAAAAGGAGAAGTATAAGGGTAAATTGTTTGATTGTACTGATTAATTTAGATATAGGTGCACCTTTACTGGTGGTTTTATGCAATTGATCCATGTGTCACCGGTAATGGATCATGAATTTAATTTTATTTTAAACATGACAGGAAATGAGGTTGCTTTCTGATATCTGCATTTATCCTCCTGGTTCAGAGGTAGAAACTCTAGGTTGAGAAGGTAAAGTCTCATCGGTATTTTGTCCAACTTGCCTGGATTTTCTAATAAGCACAGTTCCTCTGTCAAGAGGAAGATATAATTAGCGAAATACGCCGGCTGTGTTCACGAGTGGAAGAAATATGGCTGGACTCTCGCTTTCTGACCCGTGGACTCCCATTTCTTTCCTGATGTGATTCACATTTAAAAGTGGCTCTGGGCAAGGGCGGTTATGACCTCTCAAGAGCACAGAAAAGATGGTGATAAATCGTGCTTTCCAAGCGCATTCTTCCTGGCCAACTTTAGATTCAATTTTAGATAAGGCAAGGCACCCTAAGAGAGTATGTAAAGCCTTTTAATTGGGGATTGACTCAGAAATACCCGCCCAGTGAATGATATTTTTCGGAAAGAAAATATAATGTTCTTTTATCAAGCTCTTGCTTGGGAGGAATGTGCTGCTGCATCCCCGTGACGCTGGTTCCCTCGGAGCCGTTTGTCTGAGGTAAGAGGGAGTCTGTCCTTCAGAAGGGTGGGAGCGCGGAGATAGCATCAGCAGCAGGTGCAGGAAAACACCGGTCGGTTGACCGTGGGTCCCTGGCCATAGGGGCAGAATGCTGTAAATAAGGTAAAGAGGAGGTCGAGCCCGACAGGCAGAGGGATATTAATTCAGGTGACTGGACTCTGTGCTTTTATGGCTGTGGGTTAAAAGAAAATCCAGTGTAAGTGCGTGTGTTCTCTGGAGTGAGATCCACCTCTGACAGAGTTAGGCTTGAAATTAGGAAAGACGGACTGGCATTGGTTACCTGAAGGGTTAATGAAGGAATGGAGAATAACCGGCCCTCGTCTGCTGAATATCTTCACAATTATTCCATTGAATGGCTTAATGTGAAGATGGTACTTATGTGGTACTTTACTCTTCTTCCCTGTTGATCTTCAGCCTGTAATTCCTGCTCACCGCATGGCTTTGACACTGTATCTGGGCCTGATGCAAGTTTAGCTGGCTGAGTATGCCTTCAAAGCTTTTAACACATTAAAAAAAAACAAAAAAAAATGAAATAAATATGAGATAGTTCCGTTAATTGTTAACGAGTGGAATCGTTTCATTAAGAATGCTAAACATGGCCCTCAAAGAGGTGTTTCTGTGTTCTTAAATTCACCGTTTAGTATTTGCTGCACTAACAGGATGTGTTGTATTCAGTATGAATATATTTTAGCACCTTTTCTGTTTGTAGCTGGGAAAAAAAAGTGCAACAACTCACTCGCTCCCTCTTCCTAATCTGCCACCGATTTACTCCCAATGAGAAACTCGTCTTTACCGGACTTGGATTTGCTGTATCTTCACAACGCAACACCATGTGCAGTGTTTATCTTTTTGGGAACATATCACCTACTAATCTTGAAAGCTCCTTCGCTTGACCCCAGGTCTCCCCGCAGCAGTAATAAAGAGGATTCAGGATTTAAAGGGTCTTCCGTCGGCTCTCCTCTGTTAAGTGGCACGTGCTACATAGCAGTTTGCTGCTCTGCTGGGTTTGAATGGGTTGCTGTTTTGCCAGAACGAATACAGCTGAACCACAGCTATTTTTTTTCCTTAACTGGTGCTTTTTTTTGATGGTTATGCGGCAGTGCGCAGTTTACTTTTCCTGCCTGGGGGGTAGAAAAGAGACAAAATACCACAAGTGCACATTCGCACCATCGTACCCATGGGCTCTCAGGCATGTTCCTTATGTGCACTGTTTTACGATTGGTCCGAGAATGTCGCACCAAGGTCTGCATACCAGAAAACTTAGGTTTGTGTAAATTAGCGCTGAGTGAGAATGCTGCTGACAATGTCTTCTGAACGGCTGGCTTATCTTATTACTTTTAAGTCACATAAGAACGGGTTTTTTTTTGTCATGTTCCTATTTTCTATTTACATATTTGTCATGCAAAACTAGGAGGTAAGACTGCATAAAAATGGCCTTGTATTTTAACCATACCCTTGTAAGTTAGTGTTTATTTTGAGGCGAATGTGAGATGACTGCTCCTGTTTGTCTGTGTGTTCTTGCTGTTCCTCGCTCTCAAGTTTCTGCTGACAGTCCAGTCTTCAGTGACGTGTTGTTTGTGTTCGTCTCAGAATGACTGTTGACACAAAGATTTTCTCCTGGCTTTGTTTGCCGAGCCAGCTAAGCATCTTTACTTCTGCCCCATACCTTACTATAAGGTCTCTTTTGTAAAAAGATTATCACAGTATCTGTAAATCCAGAACTTCAACAAAATGTTTCAGATATATTGCCCCCTGTCTGTTATTTGAACTCAGTGCTCTGATCCTGAGGTTGGAGACCATCTAACCAGTGTCTAACAGATAAAATCTTTTATACACCTGTTAAGGTTCACAGCTGCTGGTGACAGAATCGGTTCTTTCACTGCGGTCATGGCCTGTTTACACCATCCTCATCTGGAGAGAATTTACTTGGTTTTGATAGCAGCTGTTTTCCAGCTTAGAAACAGCCTTGTAATTGATCACTGGTATGGGATCGATACTCGGTTTTGGCCAGTACCCTAAGCCCATGTATCAGTATCGGTATTGCGACTGAAAAAGTAGGATCGGTGCATCCCTCATTCAAATTTTCAAAAAGACTGCCGTGAATCCCGTGTTGCTAAGTTGCTGTTGCGGGTGACTGGAGAGAAAGAGAGAGCTGCAACACTAAGAGAGTTCTAGCGTGCAAGTTTTCCTGCGGTACAGGCCTCTTTATCCATCCATTATATAACCCGCTTATTCCTGGTCAGGATAGTGGAGGAGCTTGAGCTTATCTGGGTCTCGGCCTTGTTTTCATTTTGTATGTAGTTTTGTTAGCATTTATCCACTTCTGGTTACATTGCTCCAGTGTCCATGAGAACAATAAATTCGCTTTCTGAAAATCAGCAAAAGTAAGGCCCATGGGGAAAATCTCTGTCTGAGATTGTGTTCGTAAGATAAAATATGCATTTTTAGTGAGATAATGTATGCATTTTCTCACAACCACGTGAAAATGAAATACTTCCTGACCATAACATGTGAATGTTGCTAACGATGCGCTACCATGAAAAATAATTAAACTACATTCATGCTCAGTGTCGGAACCAACTGATGATCTGAGACCAGTGGGTGATGTAGTCCCACATTGCTTCAACCTTACATGGCAACATTCACCTTTCAAGGTCTCGAAGGCTTTCATGTTTGAAAAAGTTTGTAGTGTTCAACCACACTATCCCAGTAAACAAAATTGTAATGCTTTCCACACATTAAGCTCATCATGGACCTTTATGATGAATTAAATGATAACCCTGTTCATTTTTAGCATAGACACTGGACCACTGGAACTGCAACTAAAATAATGCTAGAGAAGCTGTGTACAAATTGACCTCACACTGTGACTCTCTCTGGGCGAGAGGCAGGAACACACCCTTTGCCAGTTCATTGCAGATCACACACACCATTCATTAACCCGCTCTTACCTAATGGCAGTTCACCTCAGATGTGTATGTCTTTGGGCTCGGGGTCCCTGTGAGAACTTGAGAACTCCGCCCAGGAAGGTCCCAGGTTGGATTCGCTCCAGCCGCAGTTTTGCTGTAGGGCTGTGGTGCTGCTGCTGTCCCGGGATACCCCCTCAGTACAGCTTCTTGCGAAGGAAAAAAATGTTACAGAAAGCTGACCCGCGTTTGAAGTCTAACCGATGACTGCATTCTGGATATTAAATGCGCTCAGAAGGATGCCTTCCTGTGGGAATTAGGGAGCCAGTAATCAGGAAGTCCAGCTCATTGATGGATTTAGAAGCTTCCAGAAAACCCTGGTGGGTGATGAAAGTCAATAATACTCTCCCTACACCATTAAACTGAAATGATACTTGGGCATCATGTTGCCTGTTTGCTTGTACGGGTATTTTTGTGCATGTGCTACTGGGATACGCAACTCTAGTATTTGGAGGGCCACTGTGTCGGCAGCTTTTTGCCGTGCCTCTTGACAATCCGTGTGTTTCTGATTGGCGAAAGTGCACATATGTCTTGTTTTCCAGGCATTAATTGCCTGTTGATAGAAAGGAGACCACAAAATCCTGCAGACACTGCAGCCCTCTGGGACTGGAGTTGCCCTTCCCTGATGTACAGTCCGTAATTTGGCTATGGAGGGGAGAATTACGGCATGAAGCCCCATCTCTGCCAGATTGTATGTGTTCATATTTGGCCGTCAACTGGAGTAGCATGTGGGTTTTTGAATTATTTGCATGTGAGGGCATTAACCTGCCGAGACCATTAATCTAACCACCTGTGCCAGGCGCTGGGCTTTTGAGGTTCTCTCGAATCAACATTCCAAATTTTGACTGTAGACCTAATGAATAATATTTCAATAGAAAATATTATGAGATGATTCATCTGATTAATTCTCATCCTGAACACTGGTCTGCGTACTTGCTGTTAGGGGAGAGCAATTAAATATCTCAAATTTTGCAAATACTGCAAGTAAGACTCTGTCTACACAGGTTTTTGGGGAGACGGGAGTCATATTTTTGATGCTGTAACGCAATGATATTTCTTGTAAAAACTCATGTTCCTATCATTTTTCATGGTTGGCTTGTCTTTATCTTGGTGCTAAGCAGAAGCCCGATAATACGGGGATAGAATTCCAACTGCAAAGCAAATGGTCCTAGAATTTATTGTGACTGCCAAATGAAACTTGAATCGCTTGAGTGTGAAGAAGAGTAGAAATCCATGTGTTTTGCTATACGAGCTTGTGTTTTGTTCAATGCACGATACCTTTCATCTATTCAGAATTTGGCCACAAAAGCAATGAGGGTGTCAAAGACTTATAGAAGTGTGAGAAATATGTATGGAACTGCTGAGAACTATCTGCCATGAAAGCCAAGTAACATTATCCTCTTCCTTTCTCACAAGGGGTGCGAGTGGTACAAGCTTGGGCCTGGGTATTGGAAACTAAGCATTCTTTTACATGTGAAAATTAATTTACTGCTCTTGGATGATGGATATTGAATGGTCTAAATTTTGCATTTGACTTACAGTCCTTGCCACTAATCATGGGATTAATTCACACATTACACATTAAACCATTTGTTTAATTTGAAGAACTCTGTTCAGCCGTTCCACGTAAATGGATACATCATAATAAAATTATGAAGTTTGTAACTGGGCCCTTTATTGTTCGTTTTTGGGAAGAGAGGTATCTTAATGACATCAAACTGAAATACCGCAAAGTTACCTTTGCTAGTTAGCCCAAGGCACACATTGAACAATTCATGATTTTCGGTTCCCCCGAAAGACAAGAGAGGGCACTTTGAGACGATGGAAAATTCCACTGCAGGTATTGCATCTTCCATTCTCTCTGCAAAGTAATAAAATAGCTCATACCTCTAACGTGTAGGAGCAAACAGAATGCGCCTCTCATCTCTCTGGAAATTTTAGATTTCAACAGTAGACAAGTACCTTGGCGAGTGTCACGAGTCACAATGGAATGACTGCGTTGGGTTTCTCTCGAGTGGGATGCACTTCCAGAAACTTGTGGGTAATGCTGCCATGAGTTACCTACTGGGCCAGCAAGGAGATGAGACGTTAAACCAGTTTCTGCTGTCTCTCTTAGCTGTGTTTGCTCTTATGGTGTGTTAGCTGGATGTTAGTTTACTTAGGCTAAGTTTAGGAAACGCAAAGACACTAATTATTTGTATTTGTGTGAAGGAACGTAGCATATAGTTTTGTCTGAAACTTGACACAAAGTAGACGTACACTCAGGCTACATTTGACCTAGATGGAAACGGGAAGTAATGTCGTATGTAGCCATGTTCTCATGGCACGATAACCACATGCTTCTGGTTTTCTAATTCCTAATTTCAAATTCTCAACGTAGACGGTAGATTGATAGTTAAATAGATAGATAGGCAGATAGATTGACCTAGATGCGAGCTACCTCACGGGTAGCTCGAGTAATAATTTCATGCAAGCCTCACTAAAGTTTCTGTCACTCTGATCATTTCAAGAATAGATGCTAGCAATGATGTCTTAAGTAAGTTCTTCCTGGGCAAGTGAGCACCTGTTATTTATCGCCTTACTTCAGACATTGGCTCCTACCCCGTGCAGCAGTGAGCACGGTATGTCTAGGTTTTGTTAGAGGTTGGTAATGTTAGAAAGACCCTGACCTGGAGAAAATTGGTGACAGATATGTATTTTATAGACTGAGCAAGTGTTGAAGCTAGTTAATGATTTGTGTGTGCAATAGAAAACAATGGTTTTATTTAACATTATAAAACAATACCAATTTAATACACTGGAAATGGTCCTGTCAAGTGATCAAAATATTGTTTTGATCTTGAATGGAAAGCGTTAAGGCAGAGCTGACCCTCAGTTTTGGTGCGACAGAGGAAGTATGACTTAGCTCAATACTGCATTTCTGCTGTGGTACAGTTTCATGCTGATGGCGTGACAGGGGAGGCTGTTATTCTAACCATTGGTTCAATACATTGTCGGTAATCCATGCAAATGCAAAAGCTATAAAGATATAGAGATATTACATGTTTTTCTAAAGAACCTGTGTTTCTTTTCTTTGTTTTAATGTGGACTGACAGTCACTGGAGGGACCTTAAAAGTAGGTCAGTGGTCAGCTGGGGACATTGAGGGACAGAGGGTTTCATTAAAGGATGGTGTTAGGTGAAGTGCCACTCCTAAAATGGAGGCCCTTGCTTTGCAGCACTAGGGACTGTAACGGGCAGAATATACCCCCCCCCCCCCCCCCCTATCCTCCCGTTCTGAAGAGCAGATGGTCTGTTTGTGGATGGAGGGCGCACAAAAGAAGTCTAGCCCACTTCCCCATCTTTAGATACTGATTTTGCCCCGTGTTACTGTTTTTCAGTTCAACAGAGAATGGTACTCCTGCTACACTATCTCAAGGTCCGATGGAACCATTTGCATATGCTGAGTTTGAATCAGCTGACAACTACTGCCTTTTTGGAGTACCATTGAAAGCTGGTTGTCTCATACATTCAATAGTGAATGCTTATTGGCACTCCTGAAGTCGCACCATTAGTTTGGGAATGTGTGACCCACTGCACTTTATCAAATTTGCTCAGAGCCTATGCTAAAGAAATGCTGAGAGAGGCAAAGTGTATCACTTTAGCACTGCTGTCCATGTCTGTTGCGTAGACTGTACAGTGCTTCTTCTGCATGCACTAGAGATGTAACAGTTGACAGGAGGGGAGAAGGCAAAATGGTGTTCTTGCTTAGAAAACTGGCTGTTAAAAAATGTGCAGCCCCCTTTGCTGGGTCAAAATATGTGAGTATGCTGTGCAGGAGTTGGGCATTATTTCAGTGCACTTCAGTTGTTTAGGGCAGGGTATTTAAAATTCCTGAAGCTTTTTAAATATTTCAGTATTTTTTAATGATTTATTTTTTCCTAAAAATTCTTCACGGTTCTTTTACTCTGTTTGTATCTGTAGAGTAGATTTCTGAGTAAATTCTTTGTCACCATCCGTAGTTGGCGTTCTGGTCCTCAGTTGAGTTACCAGCGATGGTGGTTACATCAGCATTTGGATGTTCTGTTATGTATGATTTTTAGTCCTGAAATGGTTAATGCTGATTGAAGAGATTAGAGGAACCTCTGTTTTGAGTTTCTATTTTGCGTAGCAGGTGAATTCTAATGACGTTAATGTGATTTGTGATTGGATGGCTTAGTCTATGAATGGCTATACATTCATCCTCATCTTTCATGCAGACACATGCTGCCACTGGGGGTCTGATTACACACCGGTGGGGGTGAGACAGAGCAAAGCCGGTCTGAGAGACGAGCTCCTCTCTGAGGGCTTTACGTCTCTCCTGGGCAGACGAGGATTTGAATCATTTGTATGTGGAAAATAGGAGGCAGGACATTCTATATTCCATGGGTCCTAATCTTCCCTAATGCACGGACCCCAGAGCTGTCATTACAAGAACAGGAGATGTAGTGCAGGCTCACAGTTTCAGCTTGTATCAGCTGTACTCCTGCGTTCCCGGCGTGCTCATTTACCTGTGCGTGCGCATGCCACTGTTCTCACTCTGCAAAAACAGGAAGGAAAAATCATGAGTTGATATTGCCTGCTTTTCCCATCTGTCTTCACTGCAATGAATTCAATTGTGCTGCTTACCAATCCTGTTACGTGTGATGTCATTTGAGGAACACGGTTCCATGTCGAGTGATATTGACCCATCGGGCAGGCTGCTAATGAAATAATACTTCAATACTGATTTATGAGTGTTGATGTAGAAATCAGTTCTGACATTTGATTATTTGTTTGGAGGGTTTGCTTTATGTGAATGATAGTGTGAGTGAATTTGATGAAGTCAAATATATTAATTTGCATATACTACTTGGGGACAATGCAGTATATTTTTCAATATGTCCGTCATCTGGATTTTTATTTTTTTTTTACAAAGTTTAAGTGTCAGACAGATGGGGAGTCATTTATTTTAATTGGAGACCCCTGAATGTGCAGTTGTTGTCAGTGTTGCTAGTTTCTTGGTGACTTTATACGCAGCAATCAGTGTCTGGCAGACTGCAGTCCCAGCTGGCCAATTAGACCAGGTTCACAAAGAAAGTCTGAGTAAAGACCGAGGTGTGGGTGTTTGGGGGCCATAATGAGAAGATGGGGCGACATCTGTTTTCCACGATCCAATCAGACCAACGGGGTCTCACTTTGGGCCCTAATAAGCTGGTGTACTTGTCTGCATCCCCTTGGCTAAAGTTTGGGCGGGAAGCCTGACAATTAGTCTGCGGCAACATATCTGGATAAAAAACTTTTCAGTGTTACGGAAAGGATTTCTTCTCATGGGAGCGCTTGACGTGTGGATGGAGTTATCGCTGTTTTGTGGTGGTTTTTGCCTCTTACTCGAACAGTGTGTGCAAATGGCAGTGTCTTTAACTTTGCGCATTGCGCTTGAGCAAATGCGTCAGTGGTATTTCATACGCCTGTTTACTGTGACTGTTAATGCATTTCAGTGAGAGCCTCAACACAAGGACTGCCTCTGTCAGTCTCAAGAACAGCCTGTTCCCCGAGACTGCCATGGTTAGGATGTTTTTGGAGCAGTGCATTCGCCACACTCGTGCTATACAGATTCACCATTGAAAATCATCCCACTCCAACCTGTCAGCAGGGACAGATGAGGCTGTTAACGCTTACCGAGGTATTTAGGCAGGGTGTCGTCTGCTGAAGCAGATTTGATTTTGGCCTTGTTATGGGCCGCTGGTTCTGGGGTCGTCTGTTGCGGCAGCCTGACTTCTTATGAGCCTGCTGTTTCTCTCTGCCGCCACATGGGCAAGGATGTGTCATGTTTGCAGCTGGGTCTGCTTAATCTAATTTTTTTCAGGCAGGTACACCTATATATTAACATGACGGAACAAACCCTGCTTATATGTAACAGTTACACACATCCACATGCAATAATGAATGCTTAGAATGAGAAATAAGCTGAAAAACTCAATTAACTGAGTGTTTGCAGGTGGAACAGCTGCCTTTTATAAACCAAGAAAAGTGTATAGCTTGCCGTAGACTACATCCTCTCTTTCAACTGCTTCTCAAGTAGTTTTCGTGCATTATTTTTATGGACCTGTTTTCCCCCTTATTTCTGCTGTATACATGATGCTGTTATTGTGCATTTGGCCAGAAGAATCGCAGTCCATCAATAAATATGATTTAGTGCGTCTGTGACATTCTTGGCATTCTTGAAAGGCATGACAACTGCTTTGCTTTGCAAGTGCGGACTCGCTAATCTGACAGTGTCACATGATTTTTAGCACTGTACATCCCTTTGAGACCCTTGCTTTCATTGTTAGAAAATGCCTCTATAACCCCTTCCTTATTATCTATACAGTTCTTTTAGGTGTCTTTGATAGAATTCTCATGTCAGGTGTTACAGGCAAATATAGTAATACTGCTACTACTACTACTGCTGTTATTACTACTACTAATACTACTACTAATAGTAATAACTAGAAAAGCACTCAGAGAGAGCAGACCTCCGCCAGGTGGCAGCAAAACCCAAAAGCATGGCGATTGGAACTCCGGCCCATTGGAAAGACTTGAAATCTTGAACTATGGTGTATATCTCCGTTGTACTTTGGCCTAGAGATGCCAAAATTTATTCACTTGTTCCTTGTCCCAATACCCACCTACACTGAAAATTTCATCAAAATCCATGCATTACTTTTTGAGTTATCTTGCAAACAAACAAACGCTGGCCATCACATAACCTCCTGCCAACTTCGTTTGGCGGAGATGATAATGCATTTTATTTGAAAGTACCTTACAGGGCATCCAAAGTCCCTGTACAGTAATAAATAGCATGATTAATACACCTGCAGGACAGTACAAAACAGGTGAGCGGATAAACAGTTAAAAAAAGTTGTGATGCGCACTGACAAATTCGTTTTCATTTTCAAAATTACATTGTGGTTTGTGCTGCACCCATTTGGACTCCAGTGAAATTATTGTTCTCAGTTTGTTGTTCAGATTAACGGCCCGTTGAACCTAATGTGTCTGCAGCGTCTGTCTTAACATTATAGCGCAGAATGTTCTTGCAGCATTAATAAGCCCATGCGGATATGACAAGGTGTGGGCTGTCGGAATATACTGTTGTATCTTTCAGTGACCCGGAGAATGAGGTTGGTCCTCCTCCTCTGTAACTCCCTCCCCCTACCCTCAGCTTATTGGAGACTCGGTCTCAGCCCATTTGCAGCTCTGTCTCGGGGGACTGGTCAGTGTCGAAGCTGCTTGGAGTCTTTCAGGAGGTGGGCGGGTTGGGGGTCTCTGAGTGAGAATACTCTCGGCTGTGGGGGTGCCCTGTGGGGCCCCCCCGTCTCAGAAAACTGATTTCTAAAATCAACTCCGTTGCAGTGCTTGATGGACCCTTCTGGCATGCAGCTGAACCTCCATTAGCCGCCTGATCTTTTTCTCTCTCCATTTTACGCCTCATGAAGTAGAATATATGAGCCACGGGTGTGTCGCTCTCCAGTCTGAAATATACATCATTTTCTGCACTGCATGCCTTAATTATTTTATCATTTAACCTGATGAAATTCCAGATTTTATATTCAGCTTTATTGTTTATGTTTAAGTTACTTTTTATAGTTTTCTCTAAATTTGTCTGTACTGTGTCTTCCCAGCATTTATGGTCACCAACCCTACCCTTGAGGATAACCTTATTCAACTCCCAGCTGAAGAGGGAGTCCTGCCCTCGAAGGGTGTTTGGCTATTACCGGCCTTTTTAATGCGGAGTCACCTCCAGACCCTATGGAGGAGGAGATAACCTGGACCCACCCTGGTACAGCCATGAAATGTTTTCATCAACCTCTGAAAATGGAGAATTTAAATTGCTTCACCCTCCTGAAAACAACCAGGAAGATTGAGGCCTTCCACCGTTTGGGGAGTAAGGGTGGCCCAGGAATTATGGGTTATCATGATGTGGGTTTCTTCTTGAGAGGAGGGGTTAAGCTTTCTTGTATTTTCAGCCGCAGTCAGTCAAAGGTTGCCCATACCCCTAATTTTGCGCTTTGCAGTCCACCAGCTAGCTTTGATGCTCCTTGTGCCTGTGGTTTGGCGTAATTACTCACTTGTGACGGAGTGACCGAAGTCTCCTGATGAGCTGGAACAGTTGGGCCTACTGCTCAACAGACCCATTCCCCTCCCCCCCCCGCTCTGTTATGTAAATACACTTTCATTGGTTAACATCTGAAAGTCTCATGGGAAAGTTGGGTTTTTACAGGGGTACTGCTGGTTGGCGAGGGAAAAGCAGAGATGTGGCCTTATTCGTTTCAGTCCATCTGAACTCAGAATGGCTCTTTAATGGTTATGTCCTCATGACCTTTTCAGCATCATCAATCTTCAGGCCAGTTATGGGGCTAATGGAGAGTCGTTGATTAAAGCATCACTTATAATGAGGAGTGAGTAATCTTAATGAATTGACGGTTTAAAGAAGCTTGTTTTGAAGGGAAGTTGCCGTCAACACCATATGCCTTGTCTAGCATGGTGACATGTTTTTTGTTTTTAAAAACAGGCATATTCTACGTATTTCAGTGTAACTTGCCTGTCTCAAAAAACAACCGCAAATAGAGTGTGCTACGCTTGATATAATGTGTTTAACGGTCAGTTAGATGGGGTAATATTGCGCCTCAATGTGTATAGCATGAAAGTGCGTTGAATAAACTTACCAGATACTAAGGACTACTGGAAACATCAGTGCTAGCTGAGTTTTGAAACAGTTAAGGTAATATCAGTGGGCTTGGCCCTTGACCTCACGATGGAACTGCAACGGCAATTCCTAGTTACACAAGTTGGTATATTCTGTAGCTGTTCCCGTCATAATGCAGTTCAACGGGCTTAGGGTTTGAACATTAAGATTTACCTTCAGCTAAACATACAAAATTGAGCTACAGTGTTTTTGCCTGAGCAGCACATTTTGACAGTTTAATATTTTGTATTTATTGTGAACGAGGTCCTCAGTAAGCGTGCTGGTACATTTCCTCTCACGTCTCTGTTTATGTGACTGTGCTGTCTGTAGCAGTAGAACTGTTTGTCTGACACTGCAGTGTTTTGCCTCCTCTCATTCAAAGGATTTTTCTGGCTCTTAGCTACCGAAGTGGTGAAAATGTGTCATTTGTGCCTACGTATATGTAATTAGTGTGTGTGTGGGTTTTTGCACACACTATGTGTGTTTTTTAGCATTTGCCAATGGTTTCAACATGCATATTATGCTGTATGTTTATGTCCTTTTGTAAAACTAGAGCAGTGCCCATTTGTACCGTGCTTGTGCAAAACGTGTCTGTTTGTGCCGGTTGCTTGAAGTCCTGTTGGCACCTTTCTGGGGATTTCTCAAGAACTGCTTAGCCCAACATCTTCACACTCAACACTGCAATTCATTGTCTGCTCCATAATACATCTGCCAAGTTTTAAGTCAATAGGATGAATGGTTGCCCAGGAAATTGAAGGGCAGGCATATACACATACAAACAGAAAGACACCGATGTGTCCATTTGGCGTTCGATACTGCCCTTTGAGATGTTAGTTAACACGATAGATTTGGTTTTAAGAGAAGTGGTATTTTTAAACATGTTGTATATCTTGTGTCATTACTTATGTGCTTAATTTTGGCAGTTGGCAGGGTAGTTTGCTGTTCAATGAGCTGAGCTGGTTACTTTAGGGTAGGGAATTGCAGTCCTTGGAAGGGAAACCTTTGGGTGAGACACTTAAGTGGAATTGCCTCAGCAAATGGTTAATATTCAGGCTTCTTAAATGACCGTGTCCAAGGAGGCAACCAATGAATTATGCAGTATCACATTCGCTTTCCTGTTAAGCCAAAAAGTATGGATTTCTGTATGGATTTTTGGGATGGATGGATATTTTACAGATGATCCAAAACATTATGACCAACTGCGTAATAGCCTTTTGGTTCTCCTTGCGCAGTCGAAATGGCCACGACCCGCTGAGGACTGGTCGCTTTACGACCTCTGAAGGCACCCTGTAGTATCTGGCACCATTACATCAGCAGCGGATCCTTTAAGTCCTGTAAGTTGTTACAGGGAGACACTGCAGTTTGGACTTGTTCTAGCACATCCCACAGATGCACAAGTGGATTAAGATCTGCGAAATTTGGAGGCAAGGGCAAGAAGTAGAATTTTACGGCTTATTCCTGAAACCATATCCAAACAATTTGTGCGGGGTGACGGAGTGCATTATCCTGCTGAAAGAGGGGGCTGCCATCAGGGCATACTGCTGGTTTGAAGCGGTGTACCTTGTTTACAAGATAAGTAGGTGGCGCCTGTCAAATTGACATCCACATGAATTCCTGAACCCAGGCTTTCCCAGCAGGATATTGCAGAATCTACTGAATATCACACTCCCTTCACCAGCTTGTCTGGTCTTCTCACAGTGCCTCCTGCTGCCAATTCTACACCTGGTAAATGGTGCACATACCCGGCTGATGCTTATGATGTAAAAGGAAATGGAACTCATCAGATCAGATTACCTTTATCATTACTTCAACTTCGAGTTTCTACGACTATAGGAGCCTTCAGCAGTGGACTGGGGTTATCATAGGCCTGGTCTGCGGCTTAACGGGGTGCGGTGCACTGCGCGTTTTTGAGGCGTTCCTCCTGTTGTCATCGGTAAAATTTTATGCAACGTGCCACAGTGGTCCTGTACCCACCACTGCTGACGGCCCGCCCCTCACAAGCCTTGGTGTTTCGACGAGGCTCTGACTCCGTCCTCAAGCCTTAATGATTTGACCCTCTTCAAGTCACTCGGGTCTTAATGTCTGCTCATTTCTCTCAAACCTATTCATCAACTTTGAGAACTCACCGTTCACTTACTGTCTTATATATCCCAGATTTTGACATGCACTATGAGATAATAAACGTTATTCATATAATCTGTGAGTGGTCGGAATGTTTTGGTGGTTAATACGGCTTCGTAGATAAATCAATGGCAGTTTTGATTGAAAGGTGAAACTCTTTCACCCTACTGATGCTGTACACTGTGTAGTTGTTAATACGCTTGACTGGTTGTGTTCAGTTTCTCTCTCTCTCTCTCTCTCTCTCTCTCTTTTCCTGGGAACTCTCACTTTACCGTGATTTGCAGTTTGTTTGTTGTGTAATCAACGTACTTAAAGAAACCTTCTTTTCTTTTCCCCAAAGATACTTTGTTGCTGTCTAAACAGAGGCTTTCTAGCCATTTACAGATGTTGTCTGAAGAAGGCAGAATTTAATGGGTTTTACAGGGTGGCTGCATAGACTTAGTCTTTGTGTGTCCGAACACTATTGGCTGTAAATGAAAAGTTTGTTTTTTTTTGTGGACATTTATTGAGCTTATATTGCAATGCTAATCCACTAAGAATTCAGCAGCAAAACTTGTACAACTAAATGGGACTTGATCAGAAAGATTTTCATTCACTTGCTGATGAAGTTTCTACGATCACTGATTGAGGCGTGCATGTTGGTCAAGCAGAAAGATGGGCGCCCCCGTGCTCCCAAACACAGATGGACTGTACACACACCCACGCACAAACACGCACGCACACACACACACACACACACACACACACACACACACACACACACACACACACACACACACACACACACACACACACACACACACACACTTAAGCAGACGGTAGACTGTTAATTAGAACTCTGATAATTGTAAACCTCCCTGTGTTTGGGGAGCTTAACGAAGATTCTCCAAGACTCAGCTGTGCAAATACATCCTCCTCCAGTTTAATAAGTCTGTGCCATAATGTAATTGGGGGATTCAAACATGACCAAGCTGCTACTGAATGAAGTTCGCATACTTGTGCAAGAAATTGTTATAAAAGCTTTTACATAGGGAAACCCTATTAATTTCAATTGCTTTTTGGCTGGCAGAAATGGTCTACTCTGTGCACTGTGCTTCTTTGTACGCATTGTATCGTTGGTTAAATTGAGGACAGGTTTTGTGGGTATACTGACTAAGTCTTGGTGAGGTGGTCTGTAGCCATAAACCGTGCAAATAGCCTTGCAGCTGTACATAGTGTTACAGGAAATCGGCCGCTGTTTTATATGAGTGGGGCCACCAAGAGAGATTTGTGCTTCCTCTGATTTAAACAGTATGCCTGAAGAAGATATACAGTTCATTCTAGCTATTTAGCTGATGCTTTTATCCAAAGCCACTTATAGTTCATTAGAAGATGTGTGGGGGCCAATACCCCTGCAGGAATGTGGGATAAAGGGGCCATTATGGGCACAACAACTGCAGAGGTCTTATTGTCGTTACACTGAGATGTGAACCACCATTCGTGATACAGTTAAATTCCCTGTCCATTCGCCTGTAGGCTGCCCTCAGATATTGTTTCCGACTCATAGACCATTCTGTGATTCTGTGGCGGGGCGCCACAGCTTTGATGTGGAGCGTAACTAGTTGATTCCTGTCAATTCTAAGTAAATGCGGAATTGCTGCGTGTCGATAAAGTATGCGCAAGTTCGCTCAAGGAAAAAACCGGAAAATTTTAAACGGTACTCGGAGACGCGTAGAATTTGAGTAATCTCTCCCCCCTCAACAAAATCAAAATCATATCTGCTTAAAAAATTGGTTTGCCACCACACATCACTTGCCGGTCTGCGGGAAACACTGTTTCATGTTGCGAAATGCATCGGGAGGGGATGTGTTCCTCTGCCATTATATATGCTAGATTCTGCCGGAAGAATGTGTTCTTGCACTGTTTTATATGGCGACGCGTTTTATACGGCAATATTCATCAGGAGGAGATGTGTTCTTCCACCGTTTTGCATGGCTAAGAGGAATGGCACAGGGCTCTGCCAGCGGTGAGCGGGTATTTGGTCTTCCATTGGTCTCTCTGACAGGCGCAGTTACCAGGCAGTGTTGCTGGGTTCGGTGAACGCTGCAGAAAGCCCAGCCTGTCGTGTCGAATTAAGGTCAGCGTGCGAGACCTCCACGAATAGGCTGTAAGACTTCAGGCCAACCAGAGAAACACTTCTGGATCCACCCCCTTATTTTTTAGCTCGCCTGCATGATGTAGGATGATCCCTGTATAGCACTGAGTCATTATGGATCAGCAAGAGATCAGCTTTGTGTGAAGACTGTTTGGTGAGGTTTATGTTGTTTTTCTTATCTACTGCTTGTGTACAGTCTGGAGTCATGACATCACCTATATTCTTATTCTGTGGATTTGATTCATCACTATTTTTGTTTTTCAATTTGGCATCTCCAATCCCACCTGAATCTGGAATGCCCTGTTTGGGAACTGTGTATTAGGTTTGCTCGTATGCAACCCCATGTTGCCAACTTGGGAGAGTGAAGACAGTTCCTGGCTCTCCTACGTGGCACGCACCTGTCAGCCACTGCTTCTTTATGCTCATTGGTCAAAACCTCGCAAGTTCAGAACGAGGACGGAGGATACCTGAATATGAGCAAGCTAATAATCTTACTGACGAGCGCCCGGCTGGCCGACAGGAGGCACTTGAGCAACAAACAAAGCGCCAATTTTTTTTTTGTGTCCCATCCCGGCAGTCCTTTCCCAATTTGCATCCCTGTAGCGCTGAGCCAATCGTGCCCTGCTCTGAAAAGGCTGCCGATCGCTGCCGGCTTGTACTACTGGGGATCGAACCCACGCTGTGGTGGATTCATTACTATTTTTAAACTGAATTTTTCCAACTGTTCTTCTCAAACCTGATAGATGATTGGCAGCGTGTGCCGCTGAAGCATTCTAATTGTAGATTTCAGGAAGTGCTTGCTCAGATGCCAGGCAGGGATTTGGCCCAGGAAGAGGAACAGGAAGTGTCATTCTTGGCCTGAGGGTTATTCAGTCTTAATTCAGAGTCTGTATCCTTGGAAACAGCATGAAATTACAACTCCCGTCTACGGCTAATAAACAGGGTTGGAAGGTCTTTGCCTCTTCCTGCTAGTGAAATCACTCTCAGTGTGTTTTGAGGAAGACAAACTATGGGGAATATTCCCTGTTATTTGTGAAAATTGTTCACTCAGTCAGTGGTTTCCAAAACGTCTTCTGTTGTAAAACTCGTGTTTACTGTGCTCTCTGTGATTTGAGCGCCATAGGAACCTTATAAACAGTATTTGGTCTCAAATGGTCATTCCATTTGGCAGTGGCTTGGTGGCACTGTGGATATCACTGCTGCCTTGTGACCAGGAGATTCTGGGTTTGAGCCTTGGCTGACCTGGATCTTCAAGTGTGGAGTTTGAATTTTCTCCCTGTGTTCATGTGGGTTTTTTTGCAGGTACTTTGGTTTCTCAACCCCAAAAAATGTGAATTATTGGAACGCTCATGTCAGTGCCCCTGACCAAGGGACTGGCTCTACAAGTGGAGTTCATCCCTGGGTGCTGCGCTGCGGCAGCCCACTGCTCCTAACTACGGGAAGGGTCAAATGGGATTCGATAAAGTGTATCATCTTATTCATCTTCGTATATCAAGGCAAACTCATATGACCCCCTGTCTTTCATCGTGTGCCATCTGAAACAAATATCAATAATCAGTTGGCTATTAGATCACTAAAGAGTAAGAACATTTTTTAGCTTCTCAGACATGTTTTTAGCCTCTCAAGGGCCCATCTGCATTCTCAAAGCAGCAATGGATGTGCACTACCTGACTGCAGCTGTGAGCTCTGCTCCATAAATTCTGGCTGAGTGACTTAGGAGCTACGGCCGTCAGTGTGACAGAATGACTGTTCCGCTGTATTAAATCAGGTGAAGTCAAAGATAAGATCAAGTGTGAACAAATCTGTTTTTTATTTATTTATTTTTTTTTTATTTGAAAAAAGATTCAGTTCTGGCACAGTCTTTAAGTTATGTGTATAGTAAATTATTCTGCTACTTTAATATCTGGCTTTTTCTCTCATCATCTGCCTAACTTTTGAGCTCATTCCTTTGACTTTGATTCTTCTGTCAGGTGGCACCTGAAGTCCGTGGACGGGCTCTTCTGTTGGATATTGCATGGTTGCTCGTTTCGAGTTCGGCAGAGGGAGTCTGTCGAGAGCCAATGGCTATAAAAGGTGGCGTCATAAATTTGCCTTAAAACTGGGATCCTCACGCCTGTGTGTTTTTCTCTCTCCACCTCCAGATCTATCGAAGAACAGGCTGGTGGAGATTCCTCCTGAGGTCTGCCTCTTCGCTCCTCTGGAGACCCTCAATCTCTACCACAACTGCATCAGGGCTCTCCCAGAGGCCATCGTCAACCTAACGATGCTCACGTACCTGAACGTCAGGTCTGTGTGCTCTCTAGTGTATTCCTTCCCTTAGAACCAACATGACCAGCTCTCCTCTTTCAGATCTGCTATCAGTGTGTACCTCAAGAGGTAGGATTTCCCTCCTGCCTCATTAGGACACACCCCAAACGACCTGCTAAAGTTCTCGATCCTCTAGTGATTACTGCAGCTGGATTGAATGGGACTTGAAACAAAAAACTACAGGACGGTAAAACTTAAGGAACAGTCTTTGTTGCCTCTGGAGTTGAAGATTCTGAGGGTCTCTAAATTAGGGACATTAACTTTTGGCGCAGTTGGGTACTGTATTCACCAAGCCTTCACCGGCTATCATTAAAATGATGGTCTCCCTGTTCTGTACGACTGAAATGCATTTGATATGTCAATTACGCCTCTGTAATGTTGGAATTTTCCATCTTAATATGTATTTATTTCACTTCAATTAACGCTATTATCATACCAGCTATTTGAATTTTTAACTGTATTGAACATTCTCTCATGAACTTAGTATCTTCTGTGTGAAATTAGATGACATTTGACATTCCATTTCTGGTCTTCAGTCGGAACCTCCTCTCGACGCTGCCAAAATACCTGTTCGATCTTCCACTCAAAGTGCTGGTTGTGAGCAACAACAAGCTAATCTTTGTTCCAGAAGAGATCGGGAAATGCAGGGACCTCATGGAATTGGTGAGTAAACGGTTTGCTCGTTTTGCATCGTATGTGCGTACATCAGTTTGTGATCTGCACCTAGTGTGTACGTGTAGAGTTGAGTATGTCTGTGCTTCCGCGTATTTATGTGTGTGTGTGGGTCAGTGCTTGTGTGCTGAGTATCTCATGCCACTGGAATTCCCCCCTCTCAGGATATAAGCTGCAATGAGATCCAGGCACTGCCCTCACAGATCGGCAGACTCCATGCTTTAAGGGAGCTGAACATCAGGAGAAACTGTCTGCAAGTTCTGCCTGAAGGTGAGGTCATCTCCCCAGCTTTTCCCACACCTCTTCTTCCGTTCATCCGCTTCTTCCCATGCTCCATGAAGGTATGGACCCCTCATCCCTTCTTCCCATGTTCAGCTGGCTCAAAGCTTCCAGCATAAACTGGCAAATGCTGGACAAGCTGCTTTAAACTAAGTTTTAGGCACCTATATTTGGTTGGCCAGCTTTTAAGTAGCTTAGCATCCTGTAGTCTCATTCTCCAGTTTGGCGATCAGCTTACTCTTCCAGTTGAACCAGCTCTGACAATCCGTAGACAAGCAACAGACTAGCAATGTCTGGCAACTGACTCCTTATGACTAGCTTGAAGCATCAAAAATGGCTTTAACCAGTTGAGAATTACTGCTGGTCTCAGCAAGAATGTCAGGCAGACATTTTTATCGCAAAAGTTGTTTAACAAAATAATGGTTAAATGGTTGTCTGAACGTTCCTCTTTGTTGTGGAATTATTTTCAGAACAAATGGCCTTTTTGTACTGGATACAAGCAGGTAAAAATTAAGAATCTCTTGCTCTGAAACCTCTTCTCCAGAGCTGGCTAGCCTGCCCCTTATCAGGCTCGACTTCTCCTGCAACAAGATCTCCGAGATCCCCCCGGTCTACCGGAAGATGAGGGAGCTGCAGGTCATAGTCCTGGACAATAACCCCATGAAGTCACCCCCTGCTCAGGTTTGTGTGTGTGTGTGTGTGTTCTCAAAATGAACAGAAATACAAATATCTTAATTGAAGGGGTAATCCTGCATGAAAAAGAATTGATTCGACTGGTGAGTCCATGTTCAAAAGTTATATAGTACTGCCATCTAGTGGACAGTACAGGTACTGTGAAAATAATGGTTGCTTGTGCAATTCAACTGCTTGGACTCTGTCTTACACCTGGCGCATAGTGGCGCAGAGACTGACGCTAGTGTCTTTGCTAGTTTATGTATTGGTGCAGTTGTCATTATCCCATACAGCGCCCAGTTTGCATTAATAGGAAGAATATTTGTGCCAAACTGAGTGCCCATGGACGTGTTTGTCTTAAAATGAGGTGTGGTCAGCCACATTTAAGGTGCTTTGCTATCTTGAGACCGCAAAAAGCGATTACTGTATGGGCCAGCAAAAACCTGGTTTAAAGGCAATGGTCATATTTTGACTGCTAATTTCAGGGCACATAGTCAGGTGGTATTATGCATTTTATGCATTTTTCTAGGCTTCTGCACAACGCTTGTCTCAAACTACACATGCAGGGATGAGCAGAAGCACCCACCCATGCAAATAATTAAAAATAAAGAGATTTAGATGTGAAAGAATATTGAGAAGATATTTTAAAATACATGTCAGAATGGTTAGTGCGACTGACGTCCGCACATCAGAGCATGACGAGATGCAGGCTATTTAGTAATTCATTAGTGAACCTGTTCCATCAGATAATTTGCAATTCAACATGTGAATTTATGCATGTAGGTATTTGCAAATTCTTCTGGGTATGGTCACTTCTTGTGATATATTCGAGCTCTTTAACTCCTGCTGTTTTCCGGAAGATCCCTCCTGGAGGGCTGGCTGTTGAGGGACAATTGTTAGCCTATGTATGAAATACCACTTCTTGTGTGTAAAACAGTGCGAGGATCTTCAATCAAAACAGGAACTGTAACAGAGTGAATGTTTGAAGGGCTGAAAAGGGGCTTCAGATCTCTGAATAAGTTCTGCACAGGAGGACCCTTTATCTGCAATTATCTGAAAAATCTATTTTGAATCCGACCTGATTCCTTAACCTGTAACCAATCTGTCCCGCTTCTATTATCAAATACGAAACTTCATATTTCATTCAAATATCTTCATTATTATTTACAGTTTGGCTGACAAATGAAGTGGCCACAAAACTTGGCCCTTTCCGTAGCAGCAAAAGCAACAGATGACATTATTGCCACGTCTATAATTAATCTGAATTTCTACCATATATCTGACTCGACCTTCAATTGTCAGCCAAGCAGAAGCAAGTTCTTTTCACTCCTGTTGGATATTATTCAAGAGGTTACGGTTGCATTTTTCAAAATAATATTATTTATTATTATTATTATTATTATTATTATTGTCTTTTTCTCGCTGGCTGCTGTTCTCACTCATTTTAATTTCTCTCGTTCGTTCTCCTCCAGCGTGTAATAATTATATTTACCTGCGACCCTGCATTAGTATAGTTTTTTTTTCCGTTTGCTTGTTTTAATCACAAGGTGTGCTGTAATGTAAAGTTCAAATGCAGCCCCGAAATTCAAAATGAGGATTTTTAACATCTGGATATGAATAAAATAATTATAAAATATAAATGGTCATTATTTTAAAAAGCATTTTTATAACATTTTTAGAGATCACTGTATTCACATTCCATACTTAAAGTAATGGCAGCATACTGTTTTCTTGCTACCAGGAAAATACACCTTTATAATAGCAATTTGCCATGGTGCCAGGGCATCTGGTTTTTTAAGGTAATGGGAGATGACACTGATTGGTAGATTCCATATTATGCCCAAAACATGCCTATGATTTAAGAAATTTAGACTAACACTTTTGAACCACCGTACTTTTTGACCTAAAAACCCGCTACAAGCTTCAGACCTTGTTCTTAAAATAGGGCCCCATGAGTTTGTGAGCGCATTTAGTTTGTGAGCATGGTCACGGCATGTAAGCTCTGGCGCTGATATAATTTGTGTCTTTGGTGGTCTGTCATGGCTAATGAGGGATGACTGAGCTTTTCTAATTTTTTTGTATTTATTTATAGGTTTGTCTTAAAGGAAAAGTGCATATATTCAAGTATTTGAATATCAAAGCTTGCAGAACAGACAAGAAGCCAGACTCCCTTGACCTCCCGTCCCTCAGCAAACGAAGCCTCCCGCAGCCTTTGACTGACAGGTAACCATTTTTTTCTGCCAGGCAGCTGTGAAGAGACGACCCTGGGATCCAGCCCTAAGCCTCATTAGCTCTATATACAGCGCCCTCCATAATTATTGGCACCCCTGGTTAAGATGTGTTCTTTAGCTTCTAATAAATTCAGTTTATTTCTAAATAATATAGGACCACAAGGCCAACCTTTAATTCAAGTGCATTTATTCAGTGGGAAAAAAATCCCTCATTAAGAAATAATTCTTTTACATCAAATCACGTGTGCCACAATGACTAACACCCCCGATGTTAATACTTTGTACAACTGCCTTTTGCCAACAAAACAGCACCTAATCTTCTCCTATAATGTTTCACAAGATGGGAGAATATAGAAAGAGGGATCTTCAACCATTCCTCTTTGCACAATCTCTCTAAATCATCCAGTGACCTGGGTCCTTTCCTCTGCACTCTCCTCTTCAGCTCACTCCACGGGTTTTCAATGGGGTTGAGGTCTGGAGACTGAGATGGCCATGGGAGGAGCTTGATTCTGTGTCTGGTGAACCATTTCTGTGTAGATTTGGCCACATGTTTAGGGTCATTATCTTGCTGAAAGACCCAGTCACGACTTTTCTTCAGCTTTCGGGCAGAGGCCACCAGATTTTGATTTAAAATGTCCTGATTTTTCAAAGTTTTTATGATGCCATGCACCCTAACAAGGTTCCCAGGGCCTCTGGAAGAGAAACAGGCCCACAGTATCACCGATCCTCCCCCATACTTCACAGTGGGCATGAGGTGCTTTTCTGCATTCAAGTGATCAGCTCGTTAATCACCCCCTAAAGCTGATAACAACCTGATCATTTGAATCACCTGTGCTGGTGCAGGGAGGATCTAAAACATGCAGGGCAGGTCAGGCTCCAGGAGAGGTTTAGGAAACACGGCTATATAGCATCCAAACTTTGAGGTCTTAGGTCAATTTTTCTGTTTCAGAAACTCTTTCTCTGTCCTCTTTTGTTCGGAATTGCTTTTCCTTTCTGAGCAGGGCTGTGTGTCTGCTGGTTTGATCCAAATAGGTCATTTTTTACGAGACAGCTGTGCATTCTCTTTGTGTGAAATATTTCATTTGGCAGTACTGCCTGTGGAATAGCTTTATCTCTCTGAACAACAAGCTAACTAAATTAAAAAGAAACTTTTTTCTTTTTCACCAATTTAAAAATAAAGTTATTTTGATTTCACTTCTGCTTTCTGCTATGCGTTATGTGATGGGAGTGTTTAGCAAATGAGTTCATTATTATGATTACGTAAAGCTCAGACTGGAGGGCCCTGGCTGGTTAAAAAAAATGTTTTTTTCAAATGTGCTTCATTTGAATTATGAACAATAACATGATGATGTACTTCTCTTTGGAAAGAGGTGGTGGGGCAGCTTTTTATAACCCTAAATTAGAGGATGCGTTGTTTTTTTAACCCTAGAACACTATTGCTAAAATTAGTAATACCATCACTAACGCCGGGTGATTTTTTCCCGATATACTAAAATACCCAATAAAAAGTACTTGTCATCAAAATATGACAATGCATGACAAATTAGAGTAGTGTTCTTTTATTTTCAACTGTGCCATGTCTAACAAAATGAAAAAAAGTACCCTGAGGTAAACAAAACACCCATGCCTTCAAAGATGTCAAAGACAATGCTGAAGCTACCCAGGGACCCATAACACTCAGACAAACGCAACATAATGAAAATCACGTAAACACGTTTGCTCGGGTGAAAATCACCCGGCGATAGTGTTCTAGGGTTAAAAAAGGGCCGTCGTGTGCGATAGTGTGGTTCTGGAACAAAGATCCAAAACTGTGCATGATATTTTAATCAAGAGGTTATTATAGCAGTTTGAAACTTGATTTACCATTTTAACTTGGGGATTCATCAGTGACATCAATTTGCAGAAATTTGCCTCTGAATGTATGGAGTCATTTAATTATCACCTTGATGATGATGATGATGATGATGATGATGATGATGATAATAATAATAATAATAAAGGTTACACGTAATAAACTTCTTAGGTAATGTTATGTATGTGTCCATTCATGTGTCTCATGTGTCTCCTGATAATTCTTGAAGATAGTCACAGGGGCTGGGTCCTATCCCAGAATCCATTGTGCAATAGGCAGAAATACCCCAATCTCAGTTGGTTTATCAACAGCAGGGCACAACCACGCGCACGTTCCGCACATATGAGTCTCTAATTATAGCATACAATTAGGCTGCATTTCTTTGTTATGGGTGGAATTAGGAGCACCGGCCAGACAGTTTTGTCAATTTCCTGTGGAATGACTCAGAGAACACTGGGTTAATTATCATTCACTTTACTGTTGATTAAAAAAAAATCATTAACTGTACCAATACAGTGATCTGCCGGGTCTGAAATTCTTTATCAAAGATGGAACTAAACAGCCCCTATGACATTTGGGTCCAAGCCTGGTCATTTTTTACCTAATGAATGCATGCTGTCTCCCTATCTCAGACACAGCTTGGATTTAAATAGAAAGTCTAAATGTACTTCATTTAGCGGAGTTGATAGAAAGCCTCCGGCGAGATTTAAGGGCAAGTATGTGGTTAAATGAGGGAAGAGCCTGAGATAAATTTCCCAGGAACTGGCTTTTCCAAGGAACTACTGAAGCTCAAAGGAAAAGTGAGGTCATCTGATCTTATTGTTTTGATAACCCAAAGTCACTGCCTCAAAAACAAATCGGTTGAAAATGAAAACCTGAACTCGGGAGAAATATGCTTCAACTAAGACAAACGATGAATGAAGTGTTCTTGATCATCGCACTGACAACTCCACAGCCCAGCCATAAATTATTAAGACTGTATATATATAGGAAATGCCAAGAGAGAGAATAATTTTATCTTAGAAGAAAGTGGTGAAGTATTGAGGTTGAAGATGGTTATGTTCTGTTAGACTGGTTGAGTGAAATTGGAACATGGGTCAGAAATTGATGAAAGGAAAGTTCTTGGGCTCTAATTTCGTAGACCAGGGCCAGGCGCAGCGCAGGCGCGGCGAACGGGGGGTGCGCCGCGCCAATGGGGTGTGTCCAGGCGTATGTTGCAATTTCGTGCCCGGCGTAGCCTGGCGCAAGTACTCCTCTGTCCCGCCTTCCTGCGCAAGTTGGCAAAGAAGGCGTGTTTGGGTGAAACACAGCCGTGTCAAATATTGCTCATTGGCAAGAGAAACGATGGATAGCGTGTTCCTATTATTACAGCCTGTTGCTGCTTAAAATTTTGGGATTAACATGCATGGATAACAATGAAAGATACGTGACACATTTATTTTAATTATGTGATCTTAACTCTGTACGAGATCATAGCAATCAGGCTGTATTCCTTTCCCCCACTAAAAACGATAAAACCCAAGTGACAATAATAGTAGCCTAGTATTAAGCCGCGTGCACACTGGACGCGAAATGAATTTTTCGCTCGACAGATTGCATTGAAAGCAGTGTCTTGTGTCTGAAAGTCTGACAGGGTTTTAATATATCTCCGTGTCCGACAGTCTATTATTGTTTTTCATTTCTTCAAATCTACTGACTCTTTTAGATATTAAACGTGAATGTTTTGATAAGAGGACTCAGTTCTTCAAGATGACTACCGAGAATTTCAATCAATGTTTCTGTTTAAGCTCTGCTCAATAAAGCGAGTCGACATTGGCACGAGGCAATGTACAATGTCTCCGTGTCTGACAGCCAAAAAAAAAAAGAGGACAATTAGAACAGATTGATAACGAAATAAAGAATAAAAAGAAACATTTTAACAACAGAACATCCAACGAACACTGCGATTCATTTATTTGCGAGTCATCTTTTTTTCATGTTCTGTTGGTTGGTGATGTGTATGTATTTTTATTCTTTATTCCGTTATAAATCTGTTCTCATATCAATACTTTTATTTTTTGCTGGGTGCCGGACATGGAGTATTTTGCATTTCGCGTCGGACAGTCTTGATCGTGCATGCGATAATTCATTCACACTGTCAATGGTCATGGAATTGATTTGCTCTCTGATTGCAAGCACTATTTTATCTCTGCTGTGGAAATAAAGCGTGAATCTGTTCAATCCATCTGACTTATTTTCAAAAGAAAGACCGGATAAAGACTGTTGTCTATCTTCAAAGGAAGAAAACAGACGAATAAAAAGACCAAGAAAAGTCGATAGCTCTTTGCATTGACTTTGACTGTAATCAGTCGTGCGAAAAATTTGTTTCGCGTCCAGTGTGCAAGCGGCTTTACCAAGCATAGAACGCAAGCATTATATACGCACTGCCTGATACCGAGGCAGTTTGTGGTTGGCTGAGAAAAATGTGAAGTTGTTAATTTGCATCATTGATTCAGTTGCGTTGATTAAGTCAGGTCGAGTTTCCATCACGCGTTCCAACCGCCTTTGATCTGACATGAGGACAATCGATATAGATACTACAATTTATGTGCTGATTCAGACAGTTACATTAAACAGTGGTTGCTGTAATTATTTACTGTATTGAAATGTGCCTGACATTCTGGAAACCTGCCTGTGAGGTTTCAGTAACGTCTGCGCACTGTGTGCCGGTCAGCCAAATTACCACTGCACAGAAAGTGAACCAGGTTGGAGCTGGCGAGCTTTCTGCGCAACTGCAGCGAAGACTTTTTCTACAAAATTGTCACTGCGTCTTGATGAATAAGTGACACCTCCCCCTACTACGCCGCCACACCCATCTCGGCGCACGTTCGTCTGCGCACGGTGTTGCACCTCACGAAATTACCTCTGTGCGGGCTGCGCCGGACGAAATTACCACTGCGTGGGCTGCGCCACGCTGCGCCACGTGCGCTGTGCCAGGAAATTGGAGCCCCTTATCTTACCGACAGCCCGAAGACTTGGCTGCAGGTTATCAAAGTTGAGTAATTATGGAAACTGAAGTCCCAGCCTTACTCTTTGAAGCTTCCATGTCATTATCCCCTTATTTACTTTTATATGAAAATTGCCCTCTCCCTCACCGCCTCAGCTGATGTATGATGAGCGTCATGGCTTTCCTCAAACGTCATTTTGAAACAATGCTCTAGTCTGACTCACTTTGTGGGCGGGCTGTTGCTTTGTGATGTAATATGTTATGTTGGTCACAGTTTACTTTGTCTGCCCTGTCTTTTACAGTATGGAAGATTTTTACCCCAGTAAGAACCATGGACCTGACTCAGGAATTGGGAGTGACAATGGGGATAAGAGACTGTCAACAACAGAGGTCTGTGGAACTTCCCGATATTCAATGTTGCGTTGTCATGTAGAGTGACCAGTGCAGTGTATGTCAAGTGGTCTGTGTTATTGTGCAATGAACAGGGTTCTCTGTGCCTAGTGCTCTATATATTGTCATATATAAGGGGATGAATATCTTAGTCATTCTGCATGTTGCCCGATGGCCTAAAGCTTATCAGATAACTCTTATTGGGTGAAACAGTTTGTTCCCCTCATTCTTTGTAATAATTGGTGATCTCTTCCCCCAAACCAAGTTTGGTTGTCTTGTTTTCTGACGGTCTGATTGGTATTTCCGCTGATTTCATATGGCATTTTTAAACCAGTTTGAGTCGGTTTGGCTCTGTTGGCTGAAGGTTATAGAAAGTTTCCTGTGGTAGCTGGGTATATTCTTCGGTTGCCTATGGTTGCGCGACGCATCAATGTGTATGGCATACTGTTAGTGCACCTCTTGCTTGTTTTGTTATGGGTATTATGGCCTTGCTGTAGCACAGCAGGTCTTTGCGTGTCTTCATTGTATGACCTGACCTCTGCCCTCTGCCCTCCCCAGCCCTCCGATGATGACACCATCAGTTTGCACTCACAGGTCTCCGAAACCATTCGGGCCGACGCCCACCTGCTACTTACCAAACTGGAAAATAAAGGTGACCCTTCATCCCATCATTCACTGCCTGTACCCAGCGAATGCCATAGAACAGTGCAGAATGAAGAATTTGCCAGACATTTTATTTTCCAGTTCTTTGCCCCCCCTATTGATGTCTAATGATGGTTAAGGTCATTTAAAGTTCCCCTATCATATCATCAGGTGCTAGGCCAATTAGCCATCACAAGCCGTTAAAAAATTTGTCCCTTCATGACATCACATCGAGAAGGTGCTGCCCAGGGGCAAGAGGGCTGATGAACTTCAGCCAACCAGTTTGTCAGTTCCTTCATTATTCTGGGCGGTCCCTCCCCCTTGTGATGTCAAAAAGGATAGATTTTGAAATAACCTGTAGTGGCTCAGTGCTTATGCTCCTTGTTGCATGGTGAGGGACCGTTAAGGCCTGAGATCTTCTGCTAATAAGGCACATATTTCGTATAGTAAAGCGAATTGTGCACTGAACTCTCACCTGATGTCAAAAACGGCTCTGAGCAAAGTCTCAGACAACAACAGTAATATTGCACAGTCAGTTAATTAGAATATACCAGACTTTGACTCTTGAAATATGAAATTAACTGAATATTCGCGTCTGTAAATAACAGATGGTTGTTGTGTAGCCTGCCCTGTTGTGAGGTTTTCTAACCAGCATGCTGCACATTGGTGGGCGGTGCTTTAGCAGATCAGGAGGCGTATGACTTCATCGACCCCAGCACGGAGGAAGAGGCCGTCCTGTCTGAGGAAGATGTGCAGCAGAGCAGCCGATATGTGACCTGTATGAAGGTATGCTCCACTTTATTCTGGACAGAGTGTTTCATGCGTCAAATTTCTATTGGCTGTTTGTTTTATTGCCTGTACTGAATCCATTGCTTGTTTGGATAAACAGTTTGATCTGACCTGTTTACTTTTTGGACATAAATGAGTAGAGAGCTGTAGCTTGTGTGCCCAATGAAAATGTGTTACCTTTTCCTCTCAGAAAACCAGGCTTATGCCGTCGGAGGTGACGGCTGGGGGTAAAATCCCCGAACGTCCCCAATCCTCCAATTCCCCAATCCTTGAATAGACTTTCATTTGAACTTAATTTCAGGTCAGTCGGTCAAATGGTTCTGAAGATATAGCCAAAATGGTAATTTTCCATCACAAAGCGCCACCTGGTGGCAAAATATTGAACCATACAGGTATGATGTCATCATGTGTCACGTTGTGAGGCCATGACCTTGCAGTGCACATAGTTTCATGTCAGTTGGAGAAATAGTTCCAAAGGTATGGCAAAAATGGTGAATTTTATGTGACAAAGCTCCACCTTGTGTCAAAATTTTGAACCAAAAAGGTATAATTTGATTTGAGGTCAATCTGACAAATATTTCTGGAGATATGATAAAAACTGTGATTTTTTTCCGTTTTTGGCCCCTGGTGGCCAATCGAGAAATTGTAAATTTTCCAAAATCGGATCAGTTCTTCCTCTTTATGATACTTACTTATATACAAAACTTGAAATTTGTAATAGAAATATTACTGAAGTTATCGCGGAACAGTGATTTTTTTTCAGTTTTTGGCCCCTGGTGGCCAATTTAGAAATTGTAAATTGTCCAAAATCGAATCAGTTCTTCCTATTTATGATACTTACTTATATGCAAAACTTGGAATTTCTCATTGAAGTATTACTGCAGTTATCGCGTTAACACGTAGTGCGGCGGCGGCGGTCGGACCGAGAACATAATTAGGCATGAAATTTCCAATTTAAAAAAGTTTATTAATAAATTTTTTGAACATTGGTCATTTAACTCCACAACTCCACAAGTGTTGCTGTGGTTTTGATGATATTTTTTTACATGAACATGTTGGATTTCAGGAGCTGGAGAAAGTCTTGAGCAAGTCGCACCAAAGTGAAGACAAAGAAAACGGAAAAGAAGAATCTGGGTAAGATCTGCCTTACCTCTCTGTCCTGTGGGCGAGCCTCAGTATGTGACTTGAATGAATGACATTTGACTTCCAAAACGCTGTTGGGAAATGCTAGTGGTAACGCTGTGGCAGATCAAAACTTGCTGTGTCTTACGACATTCTGTTAATTTTGTGACATAGGACAATAGCGCTATGTGCTGTTGTCAATAGCGTTTGTCTGAGACCTGCGGGCGTTGTAAAGATATGGTTCCATTAATGTCAATCAGATCAACATCTGTCACTCCCTTTAAAACCAGTGAATTAATGCCATTGTAAACTAGCAATTTCATCATTTCAGGTGAAGAACAGGCACCTAACTCTGAGTGAGTTTGCCAGGAATGCTGTACTCAAGGAAAAACAGATCTACTATTAAAGCATTGTGTGTGAAAAGATGTGGGCCATTTATACCTTATTTCCCCTTATTCATAGAAAATATTCACAAGTATAAATACCCATTCTCCCTCCCTTTCCAATTAGACGTCACCACCATGTTGTAAGTGTTGTTTATAGGGTGCAAAATGAAAGTAGAAAATTAAGGGAAAGAAAATTATGTAAATCATATTATTTGTGAACTGGTCTGCTGGCTGGGGTTCGTTCTCATGGAACTACCATTCCATAGAGCCACACCATTTACATTAAAAGATGGCCTGGGTGTATCTAAAGAAAAACAAGTTCTCTAAAACAAAGCTTTCACAGTGTCAGCTGTTCTTGTTGACACACCCCTTAATGCAGCGTTCTACCCATTGTGATGCAAACGTCATTATTTCATACCACGAAACTACCAAACAGAGCGAAGGCATAAGTGAGCCATTTGTGACGGACCAAGTTGTGAATACCGTCGCTGCCACATGCATTTCCGTTTGCGAGGGCTTGAAACTAGAGGCCGATGTTTCTGTTGTAGTTCAGAGAAGGAGCCCCTGGCAGAGGAGGAAGAGGAGGATGAAGTGAAAGAAGTTCTTGACTTGAGGAAGATAGCGGCTCAGCTGCTGCAGCAGGAGCAGCAAAACAGGTGCGTCCCGAGCCTGACACCCGTCATCAATCCACCCCCAACTCTGGCATCAGTTTTCCCAGAAACCCTGATCATTTATGCTACAAGCCTTAACGTCCTCTCTCCTTTCTCCGCTTTGCAACATTGTCAGGATAATCTCACATTGCTTGATTGCCTGACTGACAAGTGTGAGTCAATTCCAGACCAGTTCAGTCTATTCCAGTGTCCCCCAATGTCAGTCCTGGGGGTCCACTGTGTATACAGGTGTTTATCCCAACCACAACTGCAATTGTAGGATTTTAACAAGCTGTTAATTTTTCATAATTATGAGAACTTTTTGTTAAGAGCAATTATTTACACTCTTAAGCAACTTCTGACAGAAACGCTCTAGCAAACCCAAACCAGCACGGGCTTATTCACCAAATACCCAACACTGGTCCATTCAGAAAATGTATTAAAGTTTCCTTGATGAGATGAACAATTTACTTGGAACACTATGGCTATTCTTCAATTCATTAATTATGCCTTATAATTTTCTTCATCATTTGACAGAAATGAAATCCAAGTGACCCAAACCTCGTTACCTGATGAGAATGAGTGGTCTTTTCTGATGACACAGAAGCTAATTAAGTACTCATTTTGAATCACTTAGCTCTCGTTTCTGAATCACTTAGTGCCGTGGTATGGAACTATATTGTTCAGTTCATGACGGTCTACAGCTAGTCCTTCATTCCTTCATCTTCTGCTTTTCTCTCACTGTACTAACAACCATCCCTGTCTTCTGGCCTTTGCTTTTTCCCCTTCCTCCTCCATCGCTCTTTCTTGGATTTGTGCTTGCCTCACCAAGGCGACGGTCGCTAATATGTAGAGCGTCGTTCAGTCAGAGCCTTTTCCACCGGCGGAGGGCCACTGCCCGAGCACAAAGGTATAAACAGACAGGAGTGGAGAAACTGTATGTGTGTGCATTAGGGCTGGGCAATATATCGATATTATATACAGTGGGGGAAATAAGTATTTGACCCCTTGCTGATTTTGCAGGTTTGCCCACGAACAAAGAGTGCAGCGGTCTATAATTTTAATGATAGGTTTATTTTAACAGTGAGTGACAGAATATCACCAACAAAGTGGAATAAGACATTGTATGCATTTTAGGAATTTATTTGCATATTTTTGGTCAAAAATAAGTATTTGACTCCCTGGACTAACAGCATGTTCATATTTTGTAGAAAAGCCATTATTGGCCAGCACAGATGTCAAACAATTTTTATAGTTGTTGACAAGGTTTGAGCACATTTTTGCAGGGATGTTGGCCCACTCCTCCCTGCAGACAGCCTCCAAATCATTCAGGTCCAGAGGCTTGCAACCCGAATTTTAAGCTCCCTCCAAAGATTTTCAATTGGATTCAGGTCTGGAGACTGGCTAAGCCACTCCAGACCCTTGATTTACTTCTTCAGCCACTCTTTTGTTGCTTTGGCGGTGTGCTTAGGGTAGTTGTCGTGCTGAAGCACCCATCCTCCGCCCATGGTCAGCTCTCTCACTGAGGGAAGGAGCTATTGGTCCAGAATTCCACGGTAATGGCCCCGTACATCCTCCCCTCAAATGCAATGGAGTTGTAGCTGAAAAGCAACACTGTGCTTGACGGTGGAGATGTTCTTTGGGTTGTACTCTGTGTTCTTTGCCCTCCAAACACGGCGAGTTGAGTTGAGCCCAAAAAGTTCTATTTTGGTCTCATCTGACCACATCACCTTCTTCCAGGCCTCTTCTGAGTCATCCAGGTGGTCAATGGCGAACTTCAGGCGGGCCTGTACATGTGCCTTCTTGAGCAGGGGGACCTTGCGTACGCTGCAGGATTTCAATCCATGACCGCGTAGTGTGTTACCAACTGTTTCTTCTGTAACTGTGGTCCCAGCTGCCTTCAGTTCATTAACCAGTTCCCCCCTTGTGATTCCTCACCGTTCGCATGATCAGGGACATCTCATGAGGCGAGACCTTGCATGGAAGCCCAGACCGAGGGAGGTTGGCGGCACTGTGGTACTTCTTCCATTTCCTGATAACTGCACTGACAGTTGATCCTTTCTCTCAAAGTTGCTTTCCGATTCTCTTGTAGCCCATCCCAGCCTTGTGTAGGTCAACAATCTTGTCCCTGATGTCCTTAGACAGCTCTTTGGTCTTGCCCATGGTGGAGATGTTGGAATCTGGTTGTTTGGCAGTGGACAGGTGTCTTTTATACAGGTAATGAGGTGAGGCAGGTGTATTTGATGTAAATAATTAGTTGGGATTGGGGGTGTGTCTTAAAGAAAGACTAACTGGCTTGTGGGACCCAGAATACTTGCTGTTTGGTAGGGGGTCAAATACTTATTTTTCCTCATCAGATAGTTATCAATTTTTAAAAATTCATATGATGTGATCTTCTGGAATTTTCTTTGTGATTCTGTCTCTCACTGTTAGAATGTATATACGATTAAAATGATAGATTGTTGCATTCTTTGTAAGTGGGCAAAACTGCAAAATCAGTGAGGGGTCAAATACTTATTTCCCCCACTGTTGATATAATGGTGTAAGCTATTGTCAAGGATCTTGGATGGTGTAATATTGTGATATGATATAAGTGTTGTCTTTTACTGTTTTAAGGGCTGCACTATTAGACCATTCTAGCTGTTGTCTACACCTGCTTGGTCGTCGTGCATAAATTACTAATGACTGTCAATCAAAAATCACACTGTAAGAATATTTTGTGAAAACATTCAGTCGCTATCCCTACAATGTCAATTCTGAGGTACTTGGTCCAAAATATCGCAATATATGATTTTGTCCATATCGCCCCGCCCTAACGTATGGGTGTTCAGATGTGTTTTGCGTTGTGTGTCTGTAGCATGTGTGGTGAGTGTAGGATGTGTGTAGTGTATGTATGTGTTGTGTGTAGCATATATGTACGTAAGACTGTGTGTGCTGGGGAATGTTTGTGACTGCTGAGTGTGTTGCATGCATATAGTGCTAGTATATACAAATATTGGTATGCTGGGGAGTATTTGTGTTGTATGTGCTTGTGTATGTTTGTAGTTTCTTTGTGCAGACCTGGGTTAACTGAGTGTTCATGAGGTTTGTTTAGTAAGTGTGTATTATATGTGCAAAATTTGTTCTGTGTGTGTGTATATAGGACTGTGTGTCCCATTGAATATTCAAGCACTGCGACTGCAGTGTCTGAAGTATGAGTGTTATGTGTTTATACAGGCTTGGGTGAAATGGTGAGCATTTATGTGTTTTGTCTGTTGTGTGCGTGTGTGTGTGTGTGTGTGTGTGTGTAGCATGGCTGGGATCAGGGTTAGGCCCTGGATCGCTTTCTTTAAAAATCTTGATGAGTTGGACCATGGTGTTACTGAGGAAATGCTAATGGTTACGGTTAGGTCCTCTGTATTGTAACCATTTGTCCGATTGACCTGAAATTAAGTTCACATGCAAGTCTATTGAAGGATTGGGGAATTGGAAGATTGGGGGCGTTCGGGGATATACCCCCAGGCTTATACTATAAGCCTAGTTGTATCATGAAATGGCTCACGCAGTTTGAATGTTGAGTCCTCAAATGTTTGAACAATTTGTAAGTAGCACAATATTTGCTGGTATAAAAACAGTTATTCATTGCAGCTTGCCGTTGGGCCAGTGCTTGCAAAAGGATTAAATACGTATCATCATTCTTGATGGGGACATGGTGAATGTATTTATGATATGCTGCTGACGCCCAAGAAGAGAGAAGGGCATTTTTGAGGTTTTTGTAAGAAATAAATTTCTGAAAATATAATTATTGTTCAATCGTGTTCACTTTAGCTTGACGGAGATCACAAGAATTAATCCGCTAACTGGATAATTATTTTCATTCTGCGATACTTTATTGCTCTGCAACCAAGTTCCACGATTCGTGCTCAGGGGAGGTTGAAAACTGCCTTTTGTGATGTGACAATAAATTTGAATGAAAATGCTTATTTTGATTCAAGATGCAAGCCCAGTCAATTTTTGTTTACTGGAGCTAGGCTCACGATTACCACCGTAAGATGGCAGCCTCTGGATGTTTTCCGTTGCAGTCGGCCGATAGCATGTCCAAAGTAGTGTAACTTTTAGCTCTATGGCTGACCCCTTATGTTTGGAGTCATGGTCATAGAAAGACTTTGATTTGCTGATGATTGTTCCTCCACAGATGCGCAAGAACACACGTTTAGAGTGTTTTTTGGAGATGTGCATTTGTGTTAGCTGGGTATTGTTATTATAATTTGTGTACTTCCTTGGACCTTAGTTCTGCCCTCAGGCTTTTACCTTAAGGTAGTGCCCCTCGAACCTCTCCTGGAGGACCACTTGTCCTGCTTGTTATCCCCGGCCACGCGGAGTTTTGGGCTCCGTCCATCTGTACGAACATATAAATGTGTATATTTTAAGAACCGTCGACTAGATTCTTTTCATATTTAATATTTAGGTTTATCTCAGTGTGGGAATGGTACCATGCCGTTTTGGTGACCTTTACCTTCATTTCAAGGTCACAAAGGTTCAATTTGAGTATCTTTGTCCGTCCGTACAAACACATAAACTTCAATATCTTAAGAATCCTTGACTAGATTTTTCTCGTATTAGGCAGCTAGGTTCATCTCAGTGGGGGAAAGATACCATGCATTTTGGTGACCTTGACCTTCATTACAAGGTCACAAATCATAAATTTGAATATCTTAAGAAGTATTGACTAGATTCTTCTCGTATTAGGTACCTAGGTTCATCTCAGTGGGGGAAAGATACCATGCATTTTGGTGACCTTGACCTTCATTTCAAGGTCACAAATCATAAATTTGAATATCGTAAGAAGTATTGACTAGATTCTTCTCATATTTGGTACCTAGGTTCATCCCAGTGGGGGAAAGGTACCATGCTGTTTTGGTGACCTTGACCTTTATTTCAAGGTCACAAATCATAAATTTCAATATCTTAAGAGCTATTGACTGGATTCTTTTCACGTTGGATACCTGTGACAACCCCCAAAATTCGGATGTTTTCTGGAGGTGATGGAGGTGACAGCTTGTCAAAATAAACATTGCCATGTCGATACTTCATCAACTTTTCAATTGGAAAATTAAACATTGCATATTCTAATTACAGAAATAACAATGAAAAAGATCCGCAGAAGTCATAATAAAGCATATTAAATGTTGTTGACCTAATGTGGTGACTTTCTGAGTTTGTTGTTTTTATGAAATATCTCCTTGATCGAGTGGCAGTCAGCCATTACAAATACATACGGTGGTCATGTCAAAGTTAATTACTGAACAGTGATACATTTTTAGATTATAATCCCCCGCCGCGCGATTAGCGCAAAGCGGGGAATATAGTATTGGGGTCCGTCCGTACGGACACATAAAATTGAGATGGCGGGCGATATTGCCATGTTAGTGGCAGACACTTGTTTTATATTTTTCCCTGCTGCAGCACAGGCGAGAGAGAGATCTAAAACATGCAGGACAAGAGGTACTCGGGGAGAGGTTTGAGAAGCACCACCTTAAAGATTGGCTACAAGCCACAGTCTTCTCCATGCCAGGTCAGGTTGGAGTTTGGGTATACGGTTTCAGTTACAATAACTTGGATTGGAGTTCCATGGAACTCTGTTCAAATCCCTGTATTAAGCAAATTATTAAAGAGAATCCGATTAGGTTGTTGGACTGTGTGCCCACTGCCCAGCATTAACACTCATTCTTATTGCAGGGGTATTTTTTACAAGCAGGTATTGGGCCCTGTTTTCGCCGGTGCAGACTGTACCAGCACTCTCTCTCCGTGTTGTGTTACTGGCGTGGGCAGCACAGTGGCACCGCAGTTAGCATTGCCGCCTCACAGCAAGAGGATTGTGGATTTGATTCCTGCCTGGGGTTTGCATGTTCTCCCCGTGTTTGCTTGGGTTTCCTCCGGGTACTCCGGTTTCCCCCACCCAGAAAAACATGTATTAAAGGAACATTCCATCCAGTACCCCTGACCAAGGACCTGGCTTTCGAACTGGAGTTGATCCCCAGGCGCTGCTCTGTGGCTGCCCACTGCTCCTTACAATAGGATGGGTTAAATGCAGAGAACAAATTAGCCCACGGGATTCAATAAAGTGTATCTTATCTTGTCTTACTGGTCATAGAGAAGCGCCACTCATTTAACAGCATATGCCATTAGTGCAGTGATGCAATGACTCTCAAGTTTTGCCAAAACAGTACATTTTTCGAAGGATATATTGCGATATGGCCCAATACTCTTCTGAGAAAGCCTTAGGTAACAAGGTTGCTACTATGCTGTGAAAAAGCTCCCTCCCTGATTTCTTCTATGTTTGCTTATATGTCACATTTAAATGTTTCAGATCATCCATATAATTTTAATTTAAGACAAAGACAATGCAAATAAATGCAAAATGCAGTGATAATTTCATTGATCATTAATTGATTGTTTCATTTATTGAAGCTGAAGAGTTGCACAAAACCTCACATGTGAAACAACCATTGCCCTCCTAAACCTCGTACTTGCACCTCCCTTGGCGGAACTGCGTTCAAGTGTTTGCGATTTGCAGTTTGCGTTTGCATAGTCTTTTGTATCTCTGAAGGAGAATTTTGGCCTCCACCCTTCTTTTGCCCGCTCCTCTGCAGAATTGTTTTAATTCTGCCACATTGGAGGGCTTTGGAGTACTAGTAAATTACCCGTGGCGAGAATAATTTCGACTGTGCGAGCATCGAGATGGAAATACAGCAGTTACATTTGAATGCCACACCCTTATCCCCAAGAGGATCTTGTGATGACCTACGTCCACATACCAACTTTCATGAAAATCTGTCCAGGGAGATGGGAGATGTGAAAAATGGACCTTTGACCCCAGTGACCTTGACCATTCAAAAATCTAGCCCCTCAAGGACAATTCCAGGGACAACCTACATAGACCCACCAAGTTTGGTGAAGATCCGTCAGAGGACCTCAGAGGAGAAGGGGAACAAACAGACAAACGCTCCTCAAATTATAGTATGATTAACTGCCTGTCTTAGGTCATGACACAGCATCTCATCAGATGCAAGACAGAATTTTGATTAGCCCTCACTGAAACTTTCAATTTTTGTCTTCTGAGCCATTCAGCAGTGGACTTTCTTGTGTACTTTGGAAGAGTGTCCTGTTGTATTACTCCACTGTGCATTAACTGTAGGTTGCAAATTGAAGGCTGAAATTCCTTCAGAATTTTCTGGTAGAGAGCAGAATTCATGGTTCCTTGAATTGTAGAAAGTCCCCTTGGTCCTGAAGCTGCAAAACAGTCCCTGTCCATCACTTTACCACTGTTGTTTTCGGCTCTAACTGTGGAATGTTGTGTTGCCTTTATGATAAATGCGACGGGACCCATGTCTTCCCAAAATTTCCTCTTGTAACTTCACAGAATGAAAGTCATGGGAACATGAAGATGATTTTTTGAAGATGCATGACAAGCCTTTGTTTTCATTTTGGTCAGTAGTGGTTTTCACCTTGTGGCTCTCCCATGGATGCAATTTTTGCGCAGTTTCTTTCTTTTTGTGGAATCGTGAGTTCAGACTTTAACTGAGACAAGTGAGGCTTATAGTTCTTTGGATGTTAGTCTGAGCTCTTTTGTGACCTCCTGGATGAGTCATTGTTGCGCTGTCAGAGGAATTTTGGTTGGCTGGTTGCTCCTGGGAAGGCTCACTGCTGTTCTAAATTTTCTCCATTTGCAGACAATTGCTCATTGTTCACTGGAGTCCCAGAGCCCCAGTAATATTTTTGTGACCCGTTCCAGACTCATACATGTCAACAACTTTGTTTCTTATCTGTTCTTGAATGTATCGAGGGTTGACTGCAATAAACAGTTATGTCCAATATATAACATCTGGACATAACTGTTTATTGCAGTCAATATTTGATTGCAGCAATCATCTGATGCTTTTTTCCAACTTCACATTGCCTGGCAGGCTCTAGTTAAGTGATGTTTATGGTCAACAGGGCTGACAGTAATCATGCCTGGATGTGTCTCGTGAAACTGAACTCAATTATGTCTCCCCTAAGGGAGTTGGTGGGGAGGATATTGTTTTAGGTTCATTTGTTGTCGGCGTCAGCATTGGCATTCCCATCGTTTCCGGTGCATTGCTCGAAAATGGCCTGTAGAAATCGGAGGCCAGTTGCAGCGACAAGAGGGAAATGAGCAGCATGGACACAGTACAAACACAGAGAATAATACAGACCACCGGAAAGTGCTTGAGCTTCCAAAGGACGTATAATAGTCCAAAACACAGAAGCAAAGCGAGATAGAAAAGAGGGAGAACTCGAAGAATAACAAGAAGATAGAACGTCAAACAAGTCTTTACTGCAGATATCTTCGGCTATAGTGTGTAGCTACAAACAGACACTCTCGCTAAGAGGCGTGGCGAACATCCGGCTTATATAGAGTCCGGGGAAACGTTGCCGCAGTTCAAAAGCAATTTCTTTGCATGGCAGCGCTATGCCCGATTCACTGCTATTGTAAACCTGTTGGGAGCTTCGGCTAAAAAGCCATTTATTTCGAAATGTTGCGTGCGTACGGAGGTGGGGTATTCAACAAAGATTAGTACTCGTTATCATGTTTCAATACGCCCCAAGTCAATTTCTCACCGGAATTCTCCTTTAAGAACTGTCTATTGCTTTATTTAAACCTGGAAGGCTAGTGGTGATCTGTCAACTTTGGGGAAGAAATGAGTTGGGGAAAAAAATCATGAATGATTTGCGAGTAGACTTTACATGGCGATTTGACTCTCTCTTTGTCGATACAAGATCTCGGCCAAAAATTAATGCAACTCTGGATGGAAATAAATGTTATAGCATTGCAGGAAATTGTGGAAATGATGCACACTGTGATTGGAGGTAAAGGCAGCCAAACAACATATGCGGAGTGGCCTAAAAAAAGTCGCTCTCTGAAATATTTTATGTGTAGTGCGTGTGTTGAATGTGTGCAGTGTGCTTGTTGAATTGCGTGTGTTGGTTAATGTTGGAGCAGTGTGATTGCCGTGTGTGTATCATGTGAATGCAGTGTTTCCGCACTGGTATCGGTGGACTGATGAGTGTTTACTTGGTGCTCATGTTGTGAGTAGAATGTGAGTAAGTGTCCACTTATGTGGAATTGTGTGTGTTGGTGGATGTTGGAGTTGTAAGTGCAATGTGTGTATTGTGCATAAGCAACCCCGGTTCTATTCTTGAGTTTGTGTGGTATGTTTGTATTTGCTGGTCTGCAGTTGGTGTTTAATTAAAACAGGCACGCATGCCAAGTGATGCATTTATTTTGAATGCAACCATGCAGTTAAGCCAAAGAATTCAGCTCAATTTGAATGGCTAGATGTTTTGAGCCAATTGCAGCGTTTAATCTTCATTTCCAGATTCCTGAGCCAATCAGGGAGCACCACAAACAATAAACAGAGACCACTTAGGAGGTAGGTTACCATCCAGTTATTATTACCACACAAGATGAAATGATTAAATGAATTCTGTTCTGAAGTTCTGTAAAAATACAGAGATTGAAGGATTCTAAGTCGCACTATGGCCTGTGAAAGGGTTCAGGAAACTGTCTATTGCCTACTGATTGATGAAACCCTGTCTTAGGATCCTCTAAACTGTATAGTGTATGCATTGTCTGGCCAAATCTACAACCTTAGGCTCAAACTAAACATGCTGTCATTTATTGTAATTGATTTTATAATACTTTTTTCCATCCAAATGTATTGCACACTTTGGCTGAAAATCTGCATTGAAGTGTTTGCGTTGCCCTGGGTGTTGAGATTTGTGTATATGTAAAGGCACATCTCGTTTCTTTCAGTTCTTCATTAGATGAAGGAAGTACAGGAGAGTCCGCTGTTTCTAGTCAGGTAAGTTTGTAGTTCATGCATCTCAGCGGCTCAGAGAAACTCAAAATCCTCGATTCTATGTTTGTTCTTAATTATGTATTAACAGATTTTAGCTGATCGTATACATGCACTTCCATTTGGGTTCTGTAGTATTATATTTCAATTGATTACTCAATATTTTTATTGTTCGTGGTTGGTAGACTGATTATTTTGTATTTTTTGTAATATATATATGTATATATATTGTGTTGTTTTGTCTGAATATGCGAATGCCTGTGTGCTGCCTACTTGGCCAGGTCACAATTGTAAAAGAGATATAATCTTAATTGTCTATCTGGTTAAATAAAGGTAATATATATGTTCGAGGTGAACGATTTTATATGTACCTCAGATCTATGTGGTTTTCCAATGAAGTTCAAACCATTTTCCTCTCGGGGCCGACTTTAGTGGGTCCAATATTAAAACCTTTTTGATTGGCTGTATGCACATGAGTTCATGCGATTGCATATCTCTTGTGCACTGCTGAGCTTTATTCCCCAGAGTTAGTCCTTGTACTCCTGGTCTATGACAGTGCAATGCTTTGTGCCTTGTTTTGCAGTCCTCCTCTAGCTCGGTGGACGGTTCCCACAAGCCTGAGGTGGCTGACTCTGATTCAAAATGGCCTGAGGGACACGCGGTGCTACACCTGGGAGAGGAGCGCAGGCGGAATAAATATCTGCGGAAAGATTATTTGAAGGTAGTGTTATTTAATCCAGCTGTGTGAGCCAGCTGTGATTCTTGGCCAGTTTCCTTGGAGCAACTGGGGGGAAAAGTTCGGTTCGAGTCTGGGTTAGGCCTAAACTCCTGTAGAGTAAAAATCTGGATGAGCTGCATCTATTTCATTGGAGCGACTAGGAGAGTGGCAAGGGTTAATTTTTGGGCTAGGTCCTCTGCTTTCCACTTCACAATATATGATGAGCTATTTCCTTGGAGCTATTGGGGGAACGGTTATGGTCAGGGTTGGAGTTAGCTCTTGCCCCTCTTTAAAATTCTTGATGCACCGGCCCAGTTTCCTCGAAGCCACTTGAGATATAGTTATTGTTATAATTGATGTGATATGAGTTGTCCCTGACCCCTGTACTTTGAAATGACTCATTAGCAGGGCCATATTCCTTTGAGCAACTGGGAGAATGCTCTGACAGTGTCTCGTTACATGTGTTGAATATTTGTCAGGCTAGTGCAATTAATATTGGCTACAAGCCACAATCTTATCTGTGTCAGAGTAGCCTGGAGTGTGGTTACTTGGCTTCAGTTCTACTAACTTTGATATGACTTCCACGGAAAATGTGGAGCTTGTCACAGCGTGAAAGAGGTGGAACTCTCTACTGCAGAATTTCTCAAAGGAAACAAACAGTTTGTTCAAAGGGTATTAGACCTGTTCTGCTCTGCTGAACAGATTAAATAGGATCTTAGTAGGGTGATGGGCTGAGGCCCATTGTTGGCGTCCATTCTTATTGCAGGGCTACATTTCACAAGCAGGTATCAGGGCCTGTTTATGCCTGTGCTCACTGGACCCAACAGCTTTCTCACCAGCTGCTCAGACGGCTGTAGTGTGTCTGCGTCAGTTGCAAGGCATATGTGATGAGATGTACCACAAATTTCATGGGTGACAACTCTTATCTGAGGCCACTGTATGTCACACTCCTCAAATCGTTCCAAAGTACGAAACAAAGCATCTGACTGACCTGGAGAATTGGGGACAATCTGTCGAGAATTCCTGAAAGCGAAACGGAGACAAACCAACTGCGCCATCAACCTCTCTGAAAGGAAAGTGTGGCTCATAATCACTATACCAAGCTGAAGTCATTCTGCACAGGAGAAGGGAGAAGAACTATCTCAATTCCAATTGGTCTGCTCTCTTATTATTCATTAGGTTGAGGTAATGTCCATCAACAAACAGTTTGAAGCGTTTTCACAAAACCTATACGCTGAGATTGTTTCAGATTAATTGCAGGCCACAACATTTCTTGATAGACTAGAGTTGCCTTCTGAACCACAGTCTTGAGTCCCTTTCTTGAGTCCGCTTTAGTGACCTATATGATGTTTTTCAATTCTGATTCCTTTAATTTTTGTTGTAGAAACTGGCAGCTTTTACTGCGCTCAGAGAAATTCAGAGCCTCAACCTCTGTGGAAAAAAGGATTCACAGTATTGCTCAAGCTACAGGCCAGTTTTGCTCATAAGAAAAGATGTCAAGCTAAACGTTAAGGCACTTACTCTTTGACTGGCATTAGTTATTTTTGCCATTATTAGTGTAGATCAGACAGGACTTGTCAGGGGTTATTTCTATAATTAGACTATTGGACTATAATAAATCTGTTTTAGTGCCTCTTATCAGCTCTGGCAGAATAACCCCTACGGTTTCATGCACTTCTGTCAAAAGCTTGTTTACTTACCAGAAACCATTAATTCAGATATAAAAAAAACAATATTTTCAACAAGATAAAGCTGACACTCAAAGATGGGACAATTTTAAGAAACTGCTGGAGGGTGGAATCAATACTGTGATGATGATTGGGCTGCCGTGGGTTAACTTTTTGCTGTTTATGCACCACTCTCACCTGAACCATAACATTTTGATGATGTAAACTCAATGGTTCCATGCCTCAGAATCAGGTACCCTGGCTACCCTTCAAGAACCCAAACTTTCTGGCAGACATTTAACTTCTACTATTGGTTCCTCAGATTAGATCTATACACTTGAGTTGTGGGCGTACATACTTGAGGTGGCCTTTTTAATCATGTTGTAATGCCTTTCTGTTTAGGCTTGTTAGTTTGGTAGATTTTTACTCATTTTTTTTACGACTGATATCTGCCTTGAAAGCACAAGGTGATCCTTGAGTGTCAAGTATTTCTATTCACCCAAAGTTAAGTTGGATCAAATCAACACTGAAAGAAATTAATCCGATCACAAGGACATGTAACATAATTAAAGCTGCGATGATAAAGCCGCTTTCACAGCGAACTCGGAATGAATTTTTCGAACGACAGATTACATTCGAAGTCAACGCAAAGACGCAAATACACGCGTTTTGTCCAGTGTGAAAGCAGCTTTACAGTGAAATCTAAGTTTGTATCTTTACATGAAAATACTTAGTATTGAATTTCTCTGCATTGGTTTAAACCATAAGATATTGTGAGTGTTTTTTTTTTTTTGCCTAAATAGATAAATTTACGTAATTTCTGCTCATCTTCTTATGTTCACCCACTCAACAAGGAATGAACTTGACTCTGGCCCAATTCCAATCCGCCCCCTGAAGACTCAAGCCCTGAACCCTCACTGACTTAACTGACGTCAGCTGTAAGGGACTGAGTGTGACAGTCTGAGAGGGCTACAGATCCTATAAATTGGAATGGAACAGCGCTTATCCCCTTTCACGATTAGATCTGACCAAATCATCAGACTGCAATAATCACATACTACACGCAGTTGAGACAATCAATGCTAATATTTTTTTTGCTCCCTCCATTATTACCTCGATCGGACCACTCTTTGGTTTATTTACCGTTTTTTTTTGTTTACATTTCCGGTATTCTGATAGCACCCCCGTGTTTGACATCACAACGCTATGAACTGTGGGTAATTTCCTTACTCAAAGTCAGCAGCGGTGCTGACTTACTGTAAGGGGGCAGTAAGGGCTCATTCACGGACTCACTGACTTGATGATCTGACAATGGAACAGCCCTCACACACTCATGGACTTCCCGTGAACGTGCCTCTAAGTCAGCAAGTCCGTAAGGGGTCGGATTGGAATTGGGCCTTTGTTCCGGTAATATTGGCCAAAGCCAAACCACAGAATTTGAAGCCCAGTGATTGGCTGAAGCTTGGGGCAATGCACGATGGGATACACAGTTGACTTATCTTCTATTCTTATGTGCATGATCCTGTACCTTGCAAGGTATAATGAACCTGAATAATTTCAAGGCTGTTGCTAATTGTCTGTGCTCAAAGAAATATTTCAACTAGAAGAGTTTTATACCCATCCAGGTGTTGAAAATGCTGAAACATCCAGTCACATAACCCTCCGTTCCTATTATTTCCAACCTATTATTCAGTGTTCATATTCAAAACATTGCAATGATTTTGAATCAGGGATGTTTGGGAATCAGGGATGTCCGATTCTCCTGGAAAATTTCTATGTATTTTTTGGAATTGCTTGTGAAGGGAATTTTTGGTGGCATTTGGGAATGCCCAATTGTTTCAAATTCTGGACTCAAATTTGTCAAATTTGTTTTACCGCAGTCATTGGAAATTGACAATAGCCCCAGCTTATTTCTGCATCTTGTGATTGGCTATGCTTGTGGAAGTTTTTTATCTAATTCCATTGAAATGATATATTCTGGATTCATATCTGTTAAAAAACATTATACAAGTGGGTAACTGCAGGCATTTGCTTGAATTAAAACTGGTGATTTGGTTACATAACTTACAAAAAATTTTACTTGAGCATGCAATCGCGCCAGTCAATGAGGCTCCATCCTCGGTTGTTGAGGGTTCGTCCTAGTTTTCCTCATATACAAGGGTTCATCCTTCTGTTGTGAACTCGTGTTAGGAAAACTGTACTCATGACTATTATAGGCCACTTAATGGCCTATGAAGCATTCTTTAGATCGTCTGATGTCCTTTTCTTCTTGCCTTGTTTGTGTCAAAATAAAACAGAGGTTTTGATGAAAAAAGAAATGGCTGATTCTAACAATACTCTCCCCATTAAATTAGACTTCTGATTCAAAAGTGTTTGCTAACCTGGTCAGGCATTAGGGGAACTGGGGGAGGTTTCACGAAATATTGACTGTACGGGCGCTAGTAAATCACGGTGGCACTTATTAGATAAAAGTTTTTCCCCTGTCCCTTTACAGTACAAGTGCCAGGCTGCCCGGAGAAGTCTCAGCGCGAGCAGTAACGAGTGTGGGGTGAGTGCACTTTGTTTTGTTGCATATGTTTGTTTTTTCTGGGTATGTTTTGTCTCTGGGAAGTTTGCTTTATAAATGAGCCGCATATGTTTTCACTTGTCGAGTACCTTCTTTGAAATATCATAAAAGGATCTTACGCAAGTGGACGTCTCATATGAAAGTTTTGAAATGAGACGAGTAAATTTTGGGTTTCTGGCAACAGTCCGGTAATTTACTCACTAAGCATAACTATCATTTGAGACGATCAAAAGTATAAAGCGCTGCTCAGACATGCACTGAATACCGGACATTTCATGTTGGGCAGCATGTGTGAACACAAATAGGTGTGTTACACAGCCGGGACATTAAATTGACAATTTCCTCGGCTGACCCTAGTATAAAGTCCGGAATATGTCCGTTTACAGCTCGTGTGAACGCAGCAGGTAATTACCCGGGTAAGCACTGTGGGCGTGTTGATGATGTATGTCATGCGACAAGGGTGAAATACAAACTTCCGCTGCTGAAAAAGAAGGAAGAAGGGTCATTTAACAGCGAGCAGCGAGAAGAAACAAACAAACTGCAATGGCGAACTGGAGAGACAATGAGATCCGCGAACTCCTGGTGGCGAGGGCAGACGCCACAATTGTTCGGCAGATACAGGGGACGGCGAGGGACTCGGTGGTCTACGACCAGATGAAGGTTTTACTTGAGCAACGCAAGAAAAGCCATCATAACAGCTGAGCTGCTAACCTCGTCCGCTATCTTCGCTGTGTTCATGTAAACACTGTGATATTCACCGCAAGCTTTATGCGTCATGTCCTGCCTCCTGGGCACTCTGTCCTGGCGCCGCCCCTAGCCTGAATCACACGGAACATTTCCTCCTAAGTGAGAACGCAGTCTGCACGGACAATACGTGGGTGGGTGTGACATGCGTGAAAGGGCATGTCCGGTTAATGTCCGGACCTGATTGTCCTGACATTTACCGGTGTTCATGTCTGAAAGGGGCTTAAGATTCTGTCTATTTCATGAGCTGGATGAATGAAAGCTACTACAGTTCTCTGATAATACAGTAATGGATAATAGCTCAACGCTTCAGTATTCTGTTGCATTTAAGTTTTACATTTACATATTAATCATAATGAAGGATGAATGTTCGCCTTTTCAGGCCAATTTTGCCAGTAGGTGTTGAACAGATATATATTGATAGTTTTTACTCTTTTAATCTTAACATGATGTTTTTATTGCAGGAAGGAGTGCAATCAGCTGATGTCAGCGCAGGACTGACCGTGTTTGGTTTGAAACCGAGATCAGGTGAAATTCTTCTACTGCCTCCTCTTTCAGTTTTGTTAATCGAATTGGAGGCCTATCTCTCAGCTGAAGTCCCACTTGATGATTTTTAGTGGGCCTCATGCAACTCATCAGGGTGGCAGGGTGGGCTAGCAGTGAATCAGGTGACAGAGAGTTGTAGAGTTGCTAGTTGGGATTCTGACTTACACCTGTGGAGAAGCAGTCATGAAGAACATTTTGGATGTAGAGGCCCCTTAATACACTAACCCCTCCAATGGCCTTACCCCATTCATGTTTGCGCTCCCTACTGCGAACTGTTGTCTGTTGCATTTTGTCCTGGGGTGTCATTTTATAACAAAATGTCTGCAGTACACCCCTTGTCAAAATGAGTGATTCAAATGTGAGTCACTGGAGTCTCCTGTCTGACATCTCAATGGACGGAAACTTTGTGCAATAAGAAAAACAGCTCATGGGTGTTACAAGCTATTATTTCTTTTACCATGGACCCCGCTGTAGAGCACCTTGAGTAAATGGGCTGTGTTCATCTTTTTTTTTCTTTTGTCTGAGCCGCCATACTATTGATTAAACAGTACAGTTTTAGTGAAGTAGATGCAATGTTGAAAATGAGAAACAGGAATATAATAATCCACATAGAAAAGAAAACCGTACAGGAGTAACTCATCAGCAGATGCGAGTGAAGTGAATGGTGAACAGTATGCTTCACGCTGCATTGTACAACCTTCACACCAGATCCTCAAACTTCTTGGGAGTTCATTGAACTTTAGATTTATGACCGTTCAGTTCCTTCAATTTGATAACTGCCATGGGAAATTCCCAGCGCTGACACACATTCTTGTTCTTGTCCTCGTCCAGTTCGTTAGAACCTCTATGTGGCTGATTTTCATTGCGATTCTTCAGTTGCATAAGCATGAGGGAAGTTCTTCAATTTGCTAGTTTCCTGATGGTTAGGGTGCAGACAGAGTGTCTGCAGTGCACTGGCAAAGTTAATACTCAATGATAAATGAGAACATATGGTAAATGTCATTGTGCTTTGGATGAGGACTGGCCATTTAACTCCTTATCCTCTCAGAATAGGAGTACACATAGAAACTGTGTGCAAGTGATACAAGCTACATCCTATATCTGTAGCAGAATACAATATAATGCAGTAGGCAACAAAGAATGTGCATATACATGGCTGCTAACAGGTCCAGAAGCAGTCTCTTTTCAACATACATTCATGAAGTATCTGAAGGAGCTCTTCACTCAGAAAATGATTTAATTAGCAAATATGGGTCGTGCTATCTATATTATAATAGCCGGGTGGCCACTGTGTGTGTGTGTGCGTGCGTGTGTGTGTGTCCGGACACTCAGTGCTGTATTCCACCGGGCGCGTATCTGCAGCATAACGTAAGCGCCGCTATTTGGCTCGGTCTTAAAGGCGACTGTGTCCAGCCAATCAGTGCTAGACTCCGCTGGGCGCATATCAGTGCTAGATTCCACCGGGCTCATATCTGCAGCATAGCGGGAGCGACGCTGTTTGGCTCCGTCTTGCAGGAGACTGTGCCTGGCCAATCGGTGCTAGTTTCTGCCAGGCGCGTATCTGCAGCATAACGTGAGTGACGCTATTATAATATAGACATGCAGGGGGGATTCCCCCTTTGTCCTCTCCTGGGGATTCCCCCTTTTTGTCCTCTCCTGGGGATTCCCCCTTTTGAAGTTCATCCCCAGGAGTCCCGAATCCCAAAAGACAGATGCCAGGCCGCAAGAGAAAATAGCGCGTAATCTGCAGCATAACGTGAGCAACACTATTATGCTCCATCTTGCAGGTGAATTCGTGTTCCACTGAGCGCAGAATGTCAGTGCAGCGTATTCCCCTTGATGGTTACTTAGTTTTAGTTATTATAAAAACATTGGTCGCGTGACAGCCACCTTGGTGTTTATCGAAACACCCATAGCAACACCATAGCAATGTGATGACATCATAGAGGTGCACGTGATGACGCCATAATGCTGCACAAAGTTACATAAAATAGAACCCGTGGATCCCCACGGGCAGAGTGCTAGTTATATTTAAAATAGCATGTGCAGCGCCTTTTTGTGCTCATCCAGTGTTGAGCCAGTGCCTTTGCTCGTTGGTGTTGTCAAGCTTTACTGTGATAAAAACCCAAGATACTTAGATTCGACATTTGCACTAGCTTTACATTGCTTCAGTGGATATGAGGTGAATATGAGCCCCATGGGCAGTGGGTTTAGGACAGTATACTTTGGTTTGGTCAACAGCTCAGGTTCTCACCCAATTCTTCTTCTGTCCTCTTCCTCACCTTCATAGCTTTTACCAGGGGGAGTCATCAGGAGTTGGGCTCCACAGATCCGGGCTTTACAATACGCAGGAGGATGGAGCACATGCGGGAGGAGATGGAGCAGATTCAGCTCCTGCGCCAGGTGAAAGGACCGTGGCCATCGTTTCGCTGTCTGCTCTCTCTTAACTCCTTCCCCCTCACTAGCGCCTCTCGATTCCTATCCCTTATTTCCCCACAAGCGCCTCTCTATGCCTATCCCTTATTTCCCCACAAGCGCCTCTCTATGCCTATCCCTTATTTCCCCACAAGCGCCTCTCTATGCCTACCCCTTATTTCCCCACAAGCGCCTCTCTATGCCTATCCCTTATTTCCCCACAAGCGCCTCTCTATGCCTATCCCTTATTTCCCCACAAGCGCCTCTCTATGCCTATCCCTTATTTCCCCACAAGCGCCTCTCTATGCCTATCCCTTATTTCCCCACAAGCGCCTCTCTATGCCTATCCCTTATTTCCCCACAAGCGCCTCTCTATGCCTATCCCTTATTTCCCCACAAGCGCCTCTCTATGCCTATCCCTTATTTCCCCACAAGCGCCTCTCGACACCCGATGTTGATCACCACACAAGCAACTCTCGACGTCTCACTGGGATTTCCCCATAAGCGTGCACAAGCATAATTTGAAGGCATATGATTGGTCAATAAAAATAAAAAACATTAGCACAAACTGAACTTTATTGAACCTGTAAATATAAAAACTCTGCGTGTTTATAAAATGAGTTGACATTTATAGTGAAATTTCCCTCTCTCTACCTGGAATATTGGGATATAAAAAACAATGTCTTGAAGATGAGGTTATCCTGAAAACGAATATACAGTGGTGCTTGAAAGTTTGTGAACCCTGTAGAATTTTCTAGATTTCTGCGTAAATATGACCTAAAACATCATCAGATTTTCACGCAAGTCCTAAAAGTAGATAAAGAGAACCCAGTTAAACAAAGGAGACAAAAATATTATACTTGGTCATTTATTTATTGAGGAAAATGGTCCAATATTACATATCTGTGAGTGGCAAAAGTATGTGAACCTTTGCTTTCAGTATCTGGTGCGACCCCCCTTGTGCAGTAATAACTGCAACTAAACGTTTCCGGTAATTGTTGATCAGTCCTGCACATTGGCTTGGAGGAATTTTAGCCCATTCCTCCGTACAGAACAGTTTCAACTCTGGGATGTTAGTGGGTTTCCTCACATGACCTGCTCGCTTCAGGTCCTTCCACAACATTTCGATTGGATTAAGGTCAGGACTTTGACCTGGCCATTCCAAAACATTAACTGGTAGAATTCTACCATTAACTTGGACTTGTGTGCTTTGGGTTGCTGTCTTGTTGCATGACCCACCTTCTCTTGAGATTCAGTTCATAGACAGATGTCCTGACATTTTTCTTTAGAATTTGCAGGTATAATTCAGAATTCATTGTTCCATCAATGATTGCAAGCTGTCCTGGCCCAGATGCAGCAAAACAGGCCCAAACCATGATACTACCACCAGCATGTTTCACAGATGGGATAAAGTTCTTATGCTGACCCTTCATCGCATATTATTTGTGTTTTGGATTTTACCTAATTTTGACTGTTTTCTGGGTCAAATGGTGTCAGCTCTGCTGATTATCAAAAAGTGTGGCACGTTTTGTTAGTATTCAAAGTAGATGGCTGCAAATTGGTATGGACAGGGCTCGAATTTCACGACAGACCTACCTGTTTGCCATGCTGCCCACATATAAAAGCCCCAGTTCATGGCAGTAGAATGCCATGCCCTTTCCCCGCATTGCCGAAGGTGTCCCTCGGCCAAAACACCTACGCAAAATAAATAAATCACACAGCATTTCCCGTTTTTACTAGGGGCGGTTTGTCGGCCGTATCAATGGGAAGCCAGTACCTCGCCCTTCAAAGCTTAATGACTTAAACCTTTCGCAGTTTACTTTTCTTGATCAGCAGTTGCTCATACGAATTGGTAGTACATTCAAATTTATTTTCGATAGCAAATGACGACGCAAATTATCGATACGTCTCTATAAATTAGTTTGCGAGGCTTTTCGCAAGAAGCCACGACATTCCGTTTTCTGCAATCTTAATATAGAAGTAAAGAATTTGATGTTGCACAGCTTATTGCTCAATGAGCCTCACTAATCAATTTTCGAATCTATGCCGTTTCAGGAGCTACTTTAGCGCGGAACTTATAAAGACGTAAGCTTATGGTAATTTACGTTGTAATTTGTGTCAAAGAAAACCCCTCATAATTTTGTGGGGCAATGTAGCCTATAGCAATCCTATCGAAAATAAATTTGATCTTTCTACCAATTCGTATGAGCAACTGCTGATCAAGAAAAGTAAACTGCGAAAAGTTTAAGTCATTAAGCTTTGAAGTGCGAGGTTTTGGCTTCCCTTTGTTACAGCCGACGAACCACCACTGGTTTTTACAACTTTCCTTTTTACCCTTTTCTTGCGATCGTGTGCGCAGAATTATTCCTGAATAACTTATGTATCTCCTCTATTTTTAACTCCGATCACGATGCTGACAGGTGAAAGGAACAAAAAAAGAAACCAGATGATGCGCTCTCTATAGAGAGGCTAACCCACGCCTCTTGTTGAGCTTGACCTTCGACCTTTCGACCTCAAAATGCAAATTTGGACAGGGTACCCTAGGATCACCTACCCCACAAAGTTTTGTCACCCTAGCTTCAGTGGTGGCCAAGCTGTCGCGCGGACAGACACGTACGCACGCATACACACACAGACAGACGGTGCTAAACTGTATACCCATGCCGCCTCGTCGGGCGTGGGTAGAAAAAATGCCGAATTACAGTTGGCAGCCGCTAAGTGTGGCAAGTTATGGAGGTAGCCTACTGAAATTCTCTTAGGTTGCGTGTTATGTGTTGATAAAGCCTGGGACGTGGTCTTTGTTGCCAGTATCAAGCGCTGTTGTCAGTGTGAGCGTTGGAATGACAGGAGAAAGTCCAAATTTCGCAGGTGGCAGAAGATGGACAAAATGGCTAAATATGATTATTTTTTCAATGACTTGGCATTTGATTGGCATGTCCTTTGCTTGTTACTTGCATTAAAGCAATGCCCAAATGATGTCCCAGTGCAATATTGAGGAAATTTCCAAGACAGCAAGTGGGGAAAAATACGGGAAACGTTTTCTTTCAAGAATGGTTTTGATTTGCATAGCGCATGCTGATTGGTCACTTCATGTCAGGAACATCTGAGACTACGAACCTTTACTTTCTATTAGCTAAAGTGATTACCTAACGAGCATGGACCACAGCAACTTTTGCCGTGCGCCTTATCACCTGTTTTTCGAGGCCTGTTTGGATATGTATCTTGGTGATAACGTGCAGAGCCATTATGCTCAGATTTGTGTGTATGGTGGCTCTTCTGCACATATCAAATCGGTTTGTGATTTGACCTACTTTTGAATGTTTTCTGGGTCAAGTACTTGGTGCATTCTGCCAATGGCAAGTGTCTTTAATTTTTGGCATAATTTTCTAAATTTTTGTGTTCATCTAACAAGGTGACATGAGCTTCTATTGTGATTAATGGCTGTGGTCCAATTCCTTATTTGGCAATGAAAATATTCTCTGATTATCTCCGTGCTTCCAAAAAGCGAGGAGATCTTTTTATTTATTTGTAATTATAAAACTTAATGGTTTATCGTTTTATTTCTGAAAATGCCTGAGTAAATGGGTGTTATCACATCAGCAGCTCATCATCAGTGTGGAAATAAGGTTGCAGCAGCCGGCTCCCCCCAGAGTATACACTGCTGTTACCTTTAGGGCTGTGAGGGGGAAAGAGTTAAAGAGTTTATTGCTGCAGAGCTAACTGCTTGGATAATGGAAAAAAACAAGAGAGCTCCCTTTGAGGGAACAACAACAGAATATGGTTTAGAATTCTAACAGGTGCATGCAACATGTATTTAGAATTTTTTACGGTCCCTCCCTTTCCCTTTTGATCTACTGCTACATGCGATGACTGCGATACTTTTGAACTTAAATCGAGAAAACCTGGTTTGAGTGGCACGAACACGTGTAAAATGCAAATAAAAACAATGCAATGATTTGCAAATCCTTTTTCGACCAGTATTCAATTGAGTACACTACGAAGACAATATTTTTAATGTTCAAACGATAAACTTTTTTGTTTTTTTGGAAATATTCACTCATTTTGAATTTGATGCCTGCAAAAGGTTCCAAAAACGCTGGGACAGGGGCATCTTTACCTCTGTGTTACATCACCTTTCCTTTCAACAACACTCAATAAGTGTTTGGTAACTGAGGACACTAATTGTAGAAGCTTTGGAGGTGGAATTCTTTCTCATTCTTGCTTGATGCATGACTTCAGTTGCTCCACAGTACAGGGTCTCCGTTGTGATATTTTGCGATTCATAATGTGCCACACATTTTCAATGGGAGACAGGTCTGGACAACAGGCAGGCCACTCTAGTACCTGCACTCTTTTACTACGGAGCCATGCTGTTGTAACACGTGCAGAATGTGGCTTGGCATTGTCTTGCTGAAATAAGCAGGGATGTCCCTGAAAAAGACGTCGCTTGGATGACAGCATATGTTGCTCCAAAACCTGTATGTACCTTTCAGCATTAATGGTGCCTTAACAGATGTGCAAGTTACCCCTGCCATGGGCACTAACACATCCCCATACCATCACAGATGCTGGCTTTTGACCTTTGCACTGATAACAATCAGGATGGTTTTTTTCCTCTTTTTCCCGGGGGACACAATGTCCAAGATTTCGAAAAACAATTTGAAACGTGGACTTGTCAGACCACAGCACACTTTTCCACTTTGCTTCAGTCAATCTCAGATGAGCTCAAGCCCAGAGAAGCTAGCAGCATTTCTGGGTGTTGTTGATATATGGCTTTTGCTTTGCATGGTAGAGTTTTAACTTGCACCTGTAGATGTAGTGACGAACTGTGTTAACTGACAATGGTTTTCCAAAGTGTTCCTGAGTCCACATAGTAATATCCTTGACAGAATGATGTCGGTTTTTAAAGCAGTGCCGCCTGAGGGAGCGACGGTCTCGGGCATTCAATGTTGGTTTTCGGCCTTGCCACTTACACGTAGAGATTTCTCCATTCTCTGAATCTTTTGATAATATTTTGGACTGTAGATGATGAAATCACTAAATTCTTTGCAAGTGCACGTTTAGAAATGTTGTTCTTAAACTGTTGGACTATTTGCTCATGCAATTGTTCACAAAGTGGTGAACCTCGCCCCATGATTGCTTGTGAACAACTGAGCTTTTCGCGGATGCTCCTTGTATACCTAATCACGACACTCACCTGTTTTCGATTAACCTGTTCACCTATGGAATATTCCAAACAGGTGTTTTTTGAGCTTTCCTCAGCTCTCAGTCTTTTGTTGCCCTTGTCTCAATGTTTTTCGAACATGTTGCAGGCATTAAATTCCAAATAAGTGAACATTTCCAAAAAAACAATAAAGTTTATCAGTTTGAACATTAAATATCTTGTCTTTGTAGCGTACTCAATTGAATATATGTCGAAAAGGATTTGCAAATCATTATACTCTGTTTTTATTCACGTTTTACACAACGTCCCAACTACATTGAAACTGGGCTTTGTCAAAGTTCTCCTCAGATTTTATTCATGGATTTGTTAATTTGTCCAATTCTTAAGCCACTTTTATAAAGTATAACTAATTTGTGAAATCAGCTGGCTGAGCTCATGGGTGGGGAAAAAGTTATGGGAGGACTTTTATTTTGAAACCCAAGACTATCCACCTCTGTTACTGACCCAAGCAGTCATAGTTGGTCTAAGTTATCTTCCCAATTTTATATCTTTGCATAGTGTCAGTTCACATTCTGAGCATTCTTCTCATTCTCGTTGGCCTTCTGCAGAACCTGGAGTCCAGGCTGAAGGTGCTTCTCCCGGATGATGTGGGCGGGGCTCTGATGGACGGGGTGGTCCTGTGCCACCTGGCCAATCACATTCGACCTCGCTCCGTGGCCAGCATTCATGTTCCCTCCCCAGCTGTGGTACGGCTTATTACCTACACCAATGAAGTTGGACTGAAGTTATATATTTACCTGTATGTGTATCTGTTTGTTTGATAGATTATCCAGACAGTATCTCTCAAATTTCCCAATCAATTTTCATGATATTTTGTGGAAGCACATTACATTACATTACATTACATTACAGGTACTTAGCAGACGCTCTTATCCAGAGCGACGTACAAAAGTGCATAAGAACAGTACAAAAGTGCAGACCTCCTAGGAGACAAGTAAAAGTGCTAACAGTAAGTGACAGAACACGTTCCATTGTTACAGATCTAGACTAATAACAAAAAGGCAAGGTCAAGGGCAAGTGAACAAAATGGCAACAAGGTTAAGTGCAGAGGCAAGTGCAACAAAGAGCAATAAAATAAGTGCAATAGAAGGGCAACAGGTCAAGTGCAACAAAGGGGCAGGAAAATCAAGTAAACTGACAAAATAGTGTGGGCCATGCCTCAGGAAAAAAGCCATTTTATTTTGATCGTAATCACGATCACCTTCTGGATCCTGGAATTTTTTAAAGGATTCTTCACAATTATGGGATTGCAAGATGAAATGCCATTTATCTTAAAATCCACTCGATTTCAGTATAGCTCCAAATGCATTGCCGGAGGTGAGGGGATCTGCTGATTTTTGTTGTCTCCGGCCAACAAAGTTGGCAGGAGGTTATGTGATTTGTGCTGTTTTTGTTTGTTCGTTTGTGAACAAGATGACTGAAAAACTAATGACCCAATATCTCTGAAATTTTGTGGGTGGGTCACTATTACATCAGGGATGGACCCTAATGGTTTTGACCGCGATCAGTCAAACAATATGGCCGCCGTGGCAGCCATCTTGAAATCCTATGGCACATGATAACTGAACTTTGCTCCCACTCACCATGATTTGGACTGTTCTGCCTTGACAGAAGTTTGCACTCTAGGAGTGCTTCTAGTTCCATATCCATTTAGACTGCGACTGCTGACTGTTTACCACTGCTGGAATATGACATCATCAATGACAGTGAGCGACACTGCTGAAATTTCATACTGCATGTAATAAACATGGCGGACTCCAACCATTTGCTCTTTCTCCTCTCTGCACGGCAGACTTCGGCTCAGCTCAAAATAAACAAATGGGAGTTCTCACCACTCACGTGCGTGCAAACAAGCACACGGTATGTCAGTGCAGCTTGAAAAAGCATGCAGCTGTCTATTTTCCACAAGCCGCAAGGGAATTTCTCTAGAAGACTGAAAATACACTTTAAATGAATTCCATGCCTGCAGATCTTCTGATTTTTCTGCCGAGCTCTCCCATTAGTTCCCCTGATCTTTTCCCACAGTTTGAAGATGCTTAAAAATCTCCTGTGTCTGCGAGAAATAGTATGATTGCTGTTTTTGCACGGTCAATAGAATCTGTTAGAAAATACAGTCTGTATGGTGACCTTATTGGCAATTCTCTCCTCCTGTTATTTCCGGGTCCATGGAAAACACCCTGTTTTCTGTCACAGACAATGCAGCCCCGTGTTTACAGCTGCAACAAGCAGTGCCAGGCACAGCAATCCCTTGAAAATATTTTGTTTCAATGAGTTGATTCACTTTTCAGGAACATGTTTTCTTGGATTTGACATTTCAAGGTCTCTCAAGGTCAAAGGTCATGATGCCTTTTAACTTTCCATACATGAGTCCCTGTATATGATTAAGAGTAACCGGTTACTCATTGTAGTTTGAGATTTTGGCTGTGTCTGAAATCACTTACTACTCTCTATATAGTACACCATGTAGTGGGTTCGCCATTTTCTAGTGCTATAGTCCGAATTCTTAGTAAAAATTGTTATCCCCTATAAAGTGAACTTATTACATCTCACAATCCACCACAAAATGCAGTGAACAACCGATGGTCACTAATTAAAAGCTGCAAAAGATGTAAGTTGCGTTTAGTCACGGAGTTTGGTTTATTTTACTTCAGGCGCAAAAAAAAAAAAATATATATATATATATATGTATGTATGTATGTATGTATGTATGTATGTATGTATGTATGTATGTATATATTTTTTTATTTTTTATTTTTTTTTGGTAACTGAGCAGCGCCGGAGACACACAGAATATTTCAATAAGGACAGCCAAAGTGCACGTAACGTAAAGATGAGAGAGAGATTTCAAACGGACATTCAGGTACAATTAAACGAATAATGATGACAAAAAATGGAAGATAATAATTTAAGGCAAATTTTATTATTTAAACGATAATGGTTAACACAAACATGGTGGGAAAAATACTCCATTTGTTTATTACAAAAATACGTCCAAATCCTTTAGCTGAAGTTGAACAGGTAGGATTCAATTTTGCGACAGCAATGACGCCATTAACAGCTGCTACAAAACGAGCCGGGTAGTGCCCAAAAGCATTTCTTCCCTCTGCCTATGAGCTCACTATATAGTCACCTACATAGTGAGTCCCCTTATAGTGTGTAGGGAACAGTGAATGAGTGAGTGATTTCAGACACAGTGATAGCCATCTGTAGTCTCGTCACCTTTGGTCTGACATTTCAAGGTCACTGAAGGTCAAAGGTCTTGGTGTCATTGTAATCTCCATTCATGAGTTCCTATATATGTTAAACTGTAACCAAGTGACCATCTGCAGTAGTTTTTGTGGTAGAGTGTAAATTAGGTGATTCAGATCAATGACCCTGACCCCCCTGAAATGTGACCCCTACAAATCTTTGAAACTAAGCTCATTTCAAGATGGAAATGGATAGGATTATTTTTTACACATTGAAATATGAAACTTTTTGGCGTTTGTTTGTTGTCAATCAAACTAATTTTAGTTATGGCCAAAAAACGATTATTACCTTTTCAGTGACCTTGACCTTCACCCATTTCTTTTCAACAGATTGAAAAGGTAAAAATACTGTTACTTCTTGTGTGTACAGGGCACTGGATTCGCAAATTGATGTTTTCAGCAAATGTATGGGCGAACTACTCACTAATATTAGCCATAAAAATGTTTTCATGTGTGGGGACTTTAACATTGACTTGATAAATCCAAATAACAGCTCTATAATAGAGGATTATATTAACACCACGTATGCCATGGGTATGCAACCATTAATTACAACACCAAGCAGGATTACTAGGCATAGTGCCACTTTGATAGGTAATATCTATACTAATGTACTGGATTCTGATATATTTTGTGGCATCATGATAAATGACATTACTGATCATCTGCCAGTCTTTGCTATTTGTGATTGCTAGGTAGATATAAAAGATCAGGCCAGATCGAAAATCCGGGAATACACAGAAATCAGAATTAAAAGTGAAAAAAGGTTAAAGGATTTGGAAATACATCTGTTAAATCAAAAATGGGATAATGTATTAGCAGAAAACGACCCGAATAGAGCGTATGAGGCTTTCCTGTAGACTGTAAATTCTCTGTATGATACCCACTGCTTAGTCAAAACAGTCAATAATCTGAAGAAAAACAAAGAGAGAAGACCTTGGGTTTCAAAAGCACTAGCCAATGCCTGTAAGAAAAAATACTTTATACAAGCAGTTCCTGAGAGAAAGGACCGAGAAAGCGGAAGAAAGGTATAAATCTTATCGAAATAAAATTACACGCTTGTTGAGGAAGCATAAAAAAGAGTATTATGAAAAGCTTTTAGTAGGAAATCAACATTACACCAGAAATCTTTGGAATATAGTAAAGAATGTTTCTGGGAGGGTTCCGAAGAGGGAGTACCCTGCCTTCTTTAATATTCATGGTAAACAGGTAGAGAACATGGATCTAGTTGTGGAACATTTTAATAATTACTTTGTGAATGTTGGGCCAGAACTAGCAAAGGGTATTGAACCCTCACACCTAAGATGGGACTACCTTGATAAGGATGAGGAAGTACAAGACACATTGACATTAACTCCTGTTACTGAATCCGAAATTAGATCAACTCTGGATAATTGTGCAGCTAAAACGTCTGTTGACGTAAACCAATTGGATATGAAATTACTGAAAACGCCTACCAACGCAATTGTAACTCCACTTACGCATATATGTAATCTATCCTTCTCTTGCGGAGTGTTTCCAGATAAAATGAAGATAGCAAAGGTTATCCCTCTCTACAAAAGCGGGGATAAATATGATTTCTCAAACTATCGACCTGTCTCGATTTTACCTCGATGTTCAAAAATCTTAGAAAAACTCTTCAATGATAGATTGGACAACTACATCGATAAACACAAACTTCTATGTGACAGTCAGTATGGGTTCAGGAAAAAGCATTCGACAGCACTAGCTCTAACAGAACTTATTGAGATGATCAGAGTTTCACTAGATTCAAAGCTATATTCTATAGGTATATTTATTGACCTGAAGAAGGCATTTGACACTATAAATCACGATATATTGAAAAACTGTATAAATATGGAATAAGAGGGACCGTGTTAAAATGGATTAAAAATTATTTAACAAGTAGAACGCAATTTGTACAGATGAGCAATAATAAATCAAATTGCCTGGACATTACCTGTGGAATACCTCAGGGCTCGGTCATAGGTCCTAAGCTGTTCATAATCTACATAAATGGCATTGTTAAGGTATCCGATAACCTAAGATTAATTTTATTTGCTGACGACACGATTATTTTTTGCTCTGGTGCTGATCTCAACCAATTAGTCAAATTGGCTAATAATGAAATGTCTAAACTTCACACGTGGTTTAATGTAAACAAACTATCATTAAATCTTACAAAGACCAAATTTATGATATTTGGGAAAAAAGGCCTAAAGGACGACATAGACTTAAAAGTAAATGGTATCAGCATTGAAAGAGTAAACGTATATAAAGTCTTGGGAGTTATGATAGATAATCTCTTAAGCTGGAAACCGCATGTAAATTTAGTTCAAAGAAAGTTAGCTAAAAGTGTATGTATTCTTTGGAAAATGCAGAAATTATTAAACCTCAGATCTCTTAGAATAATCTATTCAGCCCTCATAGCACCCCATCTACATTACTGCGCTGAAGTATGGGGTCACACTTACAAAAATACAATAGAACCTTTATTTAAACTACAAAAAAAGGCCCTTAGAATTATTTATTGCGTTCCGTATGGAACTCATACAAATGATTTGTTTATTAAGGCAAAGCTTCTTAAATTACAGGATATAGTAAAATTCAACTCCTTGCAACTTGTCTACTTGGGGTATAAAAATTGCTTGCCCAAAAATGTACAAAACCTATTTCTTCAGCGTGACTGCATGTAGCACACCAGAATGTAGGATGTTATTACAATCAAGCAAGGTCAGAACGACACGTAGGGAGCATTCCCTATCTGTGGCTGGAGTCAGGGCATGGAATGTACTTGATGATAATATAAGGATGGCTGGAGAGCTGAAGAGTTGAAATGTGCATATCTGAGTAACTATAAACATGTTCAATCTTTTTAATTGTATCCTGTCACTGGACGCTTCAGACTAACTGTCCGAAAGGCAACTCACATGCCCGACATGCCCGGATGGGGCATTCCCGGCCGGTTACGTCATGGATTCATGGGGAAAGTGTCGTTCGCTGTGTTTGACAGTCCTGGACTGAGGATGTAGAGGATGTGCTTCCTCTCATCTACTCCAAAATAGCTGGAACAAATCGAATGATCAAGAGTGGGGTTTTCGGGATAATGTCGCTTTGGATCAAGAGTGGCATTTGAATCTAAGTTATATGAACACTCACTTAATCAGCAATTATAATTCTTATGATATTCATAAATTTTCTTGATCTTACTTTGACGTTAATACGTAGCATACATGGACATTAACTCTGCTGTGATTTATAATCCTTATGATATTTTAACCATTACCAAACTGTTTTTTCTGGAAGCTGGGGGCGGGACTCTGATAAGCGATTTCGCTTCTCCTGCGACCCTTTTGGTCATGATACATGTTGTGTCGTGTTGAAATTGTCATTAAAATAATTTACAATCATGCCGAAATAAAATAAAAATAAAACAGGGGAATAGGTAACTGGTGATTCAATTATTACTGGCTATCACATAGGCAGACATCAAAGACATGGTTGTTTACCAGCAAGATGTTTCTAAGTTTGTCACTTTCCGGACGTTTCCTGGGCAAATTGGCCGGCAGATTAAGACAATTCTCAATGTGTGATTGCATGGAATTTTGGGATTTCACCATCAACAGTCCATCATATAGTGAAAAGATCACTGGAATTTGGAGAAACCTCGGCAATCTTGGGTATAAAGCACGAGGCCGAAAACCGACATTAGATGGCGTGACCTTGAAACCCTCAGACGGCACTGCATGAAGAACCAACTTGCTTCTGAAATGGACATTACACATTGACTTATAAATACTTAAAAGGACCTGTTGTCGGTGAACACAGTTCATCTCGGTATCATCAAATGTGAGTTAAGACTCAGCTATACCAAGAGAAATCCATATTTCAACACCATCAGATGCAAATTCAACTTCCCTAGGCTAGAGTACATCTAAATGGACTGATGGGGAAGTGGAAAGGGGTACAGATGAGTACATATTTCAGATTTTTTTGGTAATGATGAATGTTTTGTTCTCCAGGCCAGAGATGAAAACGCCAACCCCAACTGTTTTCAGTAACACAAAAGCCAGCGTTTGTCTGTGGCTGCATTAGTGCTCTCGGCATGGACAACTTTGGCATAATTGACTCGTAAGGATACACGCACATTTTCGAACACCATATGCTTCCCTCCTGGGGCATTCTTTTTTAGGACTGCCAGTGCTTGATCCGGCAGGATATTACCAAGACACACACCGCACATATTATAAGATCTTGCCTTTGGGGTCAAGCTGCGGGTGCTGGACTGGCTGAAGTGCAGACCAGCCCTGTCTCCTATTGAAGTAATGTGCTGTATTATTGAGTGCATACAATGACAAAGGAGGTCCTGGACTGTATGCTATATCAAGCAAAAATGACTACAAATTCTGCTTGCGAAGCTTCAAACCAACGACTGAGTACTACAAAAAGCAGAGGTGGTGTTATGCAGTGGAGAACATGCATGCACCCCAGCTTCATTGGAATGTTTTGGAGACGGCATGTTTCGAATTAAAAAAAAAAAACAAAAAGCATTCGTTATTTGGTCTTTATAGTTCAATTGACTGCATGTTAAAAGGGATTTGTAAATTACGCTTGCTGTTTTAATTTAATTTTACACCCTGTCCCAATACTTCTGAAATTGAGATTTTAACTACAGCGCCCTCCATAATTATTGGCACCCCTAGTTAAGATGCGTTAAAAGCCTTAAAATAAATTCAGTTTTTATTGCAGAAGCATACTCTCACACTGAAAATTGTAGAAAGAAGTAACCTTCAACTCAAGTGAACTTTAAGGGGAAAAAAAATCCTTGACTAAGAAATAATTATTTTTCATAAAAGCACCTAAAATCACCATTTCTACAGCAGTTTACAAAGTTGATCAGAGTATCTAGGAACATTTAATTATTAATTCATCACTTCCTGTTTCCCTGGGGTTTAAATATGGGGCCTTTTTTTTCTTATCCACTCTTCAACATGGGAAAGACAAAGGAACACACCATTTAAGTAAGGCAGATGTGTGTCGACCTTCACAAGTCAGGCAATGGCTACAAGAAAATAGCTACTCGCCTGCACCTGCCCATATCTACTGTCAGAGGAATCCTTAAGAAGTTTAAAACAACTGGAACAGTGGTAAACAAGCCTGAATGAGGACGCAAGGTTATTACCACGCTTAGTGAGGAGAATGGGTAAGAGAAATATAAAGTTCTACAAAGCTCACTGTTAAAGAATTGCAACAAATGGAAGCACCCTGGGGTCTCACAGTCTCCAAAATAACCATCAGGCGCTATCTACATGCCAACCAGCTGTTTGGGAGGCTTTTTGATTTAAAATGTCCTGGTATTTCAAAGCGTTCATGATGCCATGCACCCTAACTAGGTTCCCAGGGCCTCTGGAAGAGAAACAGGCCCACAGCATCACTAATCCTCCCCCATACTTCACAGTGGGCATGAGGTGCTTTTCTGCATACTCATCTTTTGTGTTCCGCCAGACCCACTTAGAGTGTTTGTTGCCAAAAAGCTCTATCTTGGTCTCATCTGACCGAAGCACATGGTCCCAGTTGAAGTCCCAGTACCGCTTGGTGAACTCCAGATGTTTGCGTTAATGATTGTGAGTGAGAAAAGGTTTTTTTCTGTGCATGCCTCAAACAGCTTGTTGGCATGTAGATAGCGCCTGATGGTTGTTTTGGAGACTTTGTGACACCAAGATGGTACCGTTTGTTGCAATTCTTTCATAGTGAGCTTTGGAGAACTTTTTATTTCTCTTACCATCCTCCTCACTGTGCGTGGTGGCAAAATAACCTTGCGTCCTCATCCAGGCTTGTTTACCACTGTTCCAGTTGTTTTAAACTTCTTAATGATTCCTCTGACAGTAGACATGGGCAGGTGCAGGCGAGTGGCTATTTTCTTGTAGCCATTGTCTGACTTGTGAAGGTTGACACACATCTGCCTTACTTGAATGGTGTGTCCCTTTGTCTTTCCCATGTTGAAGAGTGGATAAGAGAAATGTCCTCTATGTCACGTCATATTTCTACCCCAGGGAAACAGGAAGTAATTATTTACTAATTAAATGTTCCTAGATACTCTGCTCAACTTTGTAAACTACTGTAAAAATGACAGAAATACTTCAATTACATTTAATTCCTAGGAATTGTTAGGGGTGCCAATAATTGTTTAACAGGTTATTTTATGAAAAACAAGAGCAATCCGAGATTTCTGATCTCCGCCAAAGGATGACATTGATACAAATGCAAGATCTGTCTCTTGGAAAGATTTTAGAACCACGAATGCGACAAGTTTAATTGGGATTTGTGTGTGTAAAGCAACCCATTCTCGTCTAGCAATGACGTCCAAGTGAAAACAATTGTTAGATCATTCATCACAAGAGCTTTCCTGTGAGGTATTACTTGATATAGCTCCTATGATTTACCCGTGCCGATTTACGGATGGCCGCTCCGAGGGTCCATCCGCCCTCATGGTTGCAGCAAGCTGCTCAGAACCACACTCTGTAAACTCATCAAGTACTCATGAGAATCCAGATCCGGATCCGGATCATCACCAAAATTTTGTTTTAATTTATTGTTGTACTGCATGTTTTCTTGTTCTCAACTGGGCTCCGTTACAAAAGAGAGCTTGATCTCAATCGGACTCCCAGTATGAATAAATAAAAATAAAATAAATATCCAGGCTGAAAACGTCCGCTCCAGTAGTTTGTTCCACCTGATTTCCTCTTTGCATGATGCATGATTCTTCAGCTAGAATTTTGATTCAGCTGGCTGAGTCACGGGTAAATGAACGTGCGGAAGACACAGCAATCTCGCTGAAAATCTGGAAAATTCTTCCTGGCTCACTTGAAAGGATATGCTATGAATGAGTCAATCAGTTTCTCGGGAGTGTTTCCTGGACTCATGGAAAGTTGGATTATTTCTTGGAAAGTGTGTTTCCTGGTCTGTAGTGAAGAGGGAAATCAGTTTAATGTGTGCGTACATTTCAGAACCTAATCAAAGAAGGACTAAGTAAGTGTTTGCTGATAAACATTGTCCCTCCCCTCCCTTCTGTGTCCTGCAGCCAAAACTGAGCATGGCAAAATGTCGCAGGAACGTGGAGAACTTTCTGGATGCTTGCAAGAAGTTGGGTGTGCCTCAGGTAAACCTCACGTCACACTTCTCTTTGAATAATAAATGCGGTGTAGTCACTCTGCTCTGTTTTTTATTGGTTCCCCTTTGGATATTTTTCCATTGCAGTATTAGATTCTTCAGTTCTTGGTTTCCAGTTAGACTGGATGTTGGCTGCATGTAGGGGAGCCAGAAACTGCGTAAGCAGTTATTGTGGCTGAATAGCATCACTTCACACTTCGATGGTTTCCTGGATTTATTCTTAATTTTTTCATTATTCAGAGTTTTAAAAATTCTTCAGTCCTTTGTTGTCAGTTAAAACTGCTGGTCAGTACAGAGGCATCAGAAAGTTCAGTTACTGATACGTATCAGTGTCCATAAAGGGTATCTTTCTTAATTTTGAAGTCAAGAATAACGACACGGTTAATAAAACGGTTAATTTTTTTATTCCCAGGACAAATTGTGTTTACCGCATCATATCCTGGAAGAGCGGGGCCTAGTAAAGGTGGGAATGACGGTCCAGGCTCTGCTGGAATTGCCAGCGTCGAGACCGACGCAGCTGTCTGCTGTGTAGCGAACCACTGCTTAGCATTCGAGCCCCAGTCGCCTGTCCATGGGGCCAGTGCCAACGTGGGCTGCCCTGAATCCAGCTGAAGGAGTTGGGAGTGAATCCCGCATCACTCTCATGCATGAAATTGGCTGGGACTTCCATTCTCCAGAAGGTGTAAGCCTCCATCAAGACGGCGCTGTGGGAATATGAGTCAATATTGTTCAAGTCCAGCAGTTCAGAAAGTAAATGTCCTTCCTGCCCAGCATTTTGTTTCAACCACCTGAATTTCCTTATATGGCGGGACCCTCCTGCCAGGAAGTTGAATTAATTTGTGAAATCATCTGACTGAGGTCATGGATGAAAGAAACAGGGCAGGACTTTTACTCTCTGACCCATGGACTTCATGTACAGCCAAGCTTAAGTCAGACCTACTTTTGCTTTGTGACGTAAGGAAACAAAATGGCGAGTTATTAAAGGAACGCTGTCACGGCCGAGCATGGGTATTGGATGCACATGGGTTGAGAGAGATTCTTGAAGTGAAAGTAGATGGCTTGCAAAATTCGAGTCAGTCTTGCTGCCACGCTTAACCTTAGCACTGACCCTCGAAGAGTACACAAAGATATGGAGTATTACTCATCGATGTCCACTTTGCCAAACTGCTGCATTGGCTTTTTTTTAGGCTTGCATTTGCTCTTGACGGCCTCCAGGAAAATTGCTGCCATGGCCAGACGTAGTAGCATTGAAAAAAATGTCTCAAAAGTTGGCGCTAGCTGAGTGGATGTTTAAAAAAACTGAACTAAAATACACTAAGTCCTGCCTTAAGTAAATAATTAATTTTTGCAAAGAACAGCACAGGGATGGCTATCATAATCTTCCAGCAAGAAAGATTTTTTTCATGTTCAGTCACCGCTACAGGGCATGCATCAGTTTTCGTGACAGTGTTGCTTTAATGAATAGTAATAAACATGGACTTTCAGAAAAGCATCTAGGCCCATTGATCAAGCTACGTTGGTGGTAAGCATCATTATGGTGCTGAAAATTTTGGTACTGCCCTCAACTGCGGTTCACAACCGTGTTTTTGAGGATCTACCTACCTGTGGATTTTCGATCCATCCCTCGCAAACACACCTCATTCAAACTAGAGATCTTGCTGAGCTGTTAGTTTCTGGATTCAGTTTGGGCAAAAGTAGCATTGAAATGTAGACCTACTGGATAGTCGATGTCTGGGAACATGGTTTGAAGACCACTGTTCTTGGGAATCCTCTGACACTGTGATACTGAAACTGAGTTCCTCCCATCATGTATTTTCTATTTAGCATTAAAGTAAAGAAAATTACTTTGATGCGAAGGTTTTTAACTTTGCTCATGGAACAAATGTGCCAGCTTGCTTGCTCTATCACCACTGAGAAAAATCTTCTGATTTTATACATAATTGTTAGCCATTTTACCAGCTCTTATGTAGTCTCGCCTCTGTACAAGTGTGTATTCGCTGAATTTGGACCTCTGACTTTTATTAATTTCTTGCTGAATGCCTGGGGTTCCGGTACTTTTTACTTAGTGCCAACTTCTGACATTGACTTTGAACCGCTTTGAATACTGACTTAGTTTTGATGTAGTTATCATAAGTGAGCAAGATTTTTTTCCTACTCACAATATTATATTTTACACAATATGATGCTGCTATTTTATATATCTTATAGGAAGAAAATAGAGCAGGTTCTGCATTCTGCATTGACATCATGTATAGTTATACTGTAAACAGAAGTGGACAATCCTGGTGTCAGAAAGTAAAAGTCCGGCCTTGTTTTGCTTCCACCCATGAGCTCAGCTTGCTGATTTTACTCATCAGTTCAACCTCGGTGCTGAATGCACTGCAAGTCTTTTAATGTGTCTGTCCTTGCAAGTCTTTTAATCTTAATACGATAATTAAAAGTCCTCTTTTTTTCTTTCTTGGGGAAAATATTGGCTTATTGTAACCCTTAAAGTGCTAAACGCAGCATTTGCTGCTCGCTGATATATTGACATAAAATCAAAGCTTTTGAAAACCTGTCAGGTGGCGACATCGAAATGGGCTCCCACTGGGGAGCGCTTTTCTACAAGTTCCCACATGATGGTTTTTCAAAAGCAGAAGATGTTTACATTTTTAAGCATTTGAAAATTTAACTCACTGCCCTAAGGGTTAAATTACCACTTGCTTGACAAGTGCAATTTTCTCACCCTCTGCCCAAATTTAGGAATGAATCTAAATTTTCTCACCTCACTGGCAAAACTTTTGTCTTACTTAGAAAAAAGGAAGAAACAAAAGTGTTAAGTCTAAATACAAAATTGTAATGCTTGGTAAGATAGACTTATCGCTCATTTTTTGCGGTGCGATTGTTCAGATGAACAAATGCAGGTGACTGAAACAAAATTCTGGGGAGGACTCTTGCTTTCTGGACGTAGATTGTTCACCGCTGCGTGTAAGATATTTTGTTCTGATAGTTTCACTCTATAGCTTTCATTTTTGACAGTTTAAAAGAACATGTTGGATCGGAACTCAGTGATTTTCTCTTACACTGTCCATGCCTCATGTAATCCTGCTTGAGTTAGATTTTCAATGTGAACTGATGCGGCTCTATTGGCCTGGATTACTATCAGCTGTAAGTCCTCTATGCCCCTTCAGTATGCATGATTGTATTACATTTCGAGATTTTAACAGCTGTGCCGAGGACTTGAGTGTTCGATATATGTCACATGACAACATGAAGCTGACACTTTTTGTGGCTATTTCAAAACTGAGCAAAGAGATCAGAAATCCATTGCGGTGATGTCTGCTTCATAATGTGCGTTCAGGTATGATTCTTACTGCTTTAGGGTTTCAATCATTTTTAAACTTGACTGAAAATGAGGTTTTGTCCATCTTGCAGGATAGTGATGTCATGTGCTGAGGCCCCTCCCTCCCAAAAAAAGCACTCCCAAGTACCTGACCTATTTTTTTGGGTAAATGAAAGACTTACAAGGTCATTGTGCTATGGGAGCACACTGTTGTTAATCATTGCATCGACCACATTAATGCACGTTTTTAACTCGGAAGAATTAAGCTATGATCATTCCCCATTTAGCTACTACTTTTTATAGACACCAGCAATATTACATTTGGATGGTTTCATGATTTTTAACATATTTTGAATTTATGTAACTTATTTTTTTAGGATTTTATAATTATCCATTAACTGCTATTCCCTGTTTTCCTGTCCCAGTTAAGGAGCTGTCTATCGGTCTAACTGGAGTTCTTTTTCTCGTGTGTTCATGTATGCTAATGCAGTCATATGTATGATTATTTATTTCTGGGAATTTTCTATTTATGTATTTATTTTTTTGCTTTTCTGTGTGCACATTTTGGAAAAATGCATATTTTGGGAGTCTAAGGAAATTAATCATTAGTTTTTCAAGTAATGTTTATTTATCTGTTGCGATTGAAAGGACCTTGAATACTTAACACCTGTTTTAGTCAATCACAGACTCTAATGAAAACATGGATGATAATGCTGTCATGTATTTGGGAAGCCATACATCATCATTGTGGTTTGAGAGTCAGTATCATGAACTGAGCTTGTCTTAACTTGTATTTTTCTTTGGTATCATTTGTACTATTCGTCTATGCCTCAGAGCCACACATTTGCAATTTCAGGAACGTGTTTTTGATTTTTTTCCTTTTTTTTTTAACTTTTCTCTGGCTTTTTATCATTGAAAAAGTGCTTGGTGTACCTAACTTGTAGCATAATTGCACCATTTACATGACAATTACATATTTTTTTATTGTGTTGTTCTAAGGACACTGGACATTTATCTGAAATGATGATGCAATTTTTTCATTTTAAGATGGCACTGCATTCGCAGTGATTCTACGTAAAATCAATTTTCCGTTGGATGTATTTTTTTTTTTTGCAGTGCCCGCTATCCTGAGGTGCTATTCTCTGTGTGCTGCCGGTTTTAGACCACTTCCACAGTGCTTAAGGGAGCTGAGGGTATTTCTCTCTGGCCTGTCTGTCTTCTATTGCCAGCAGCCTGAGTTTGCCCTGTGGCTGAGGCAGACTATACGGGCTGAATATTTTTGCCCTGCTACTCTCTACAGTGTATTGCCTTCTCTGGAGTTACAGTAATTTTGCAGTGTTCCTCAGAAGAATGATACATGCATTGCTTTTTGTATTTAATTAGCATTTTCTTAAGAATATGACATGAGTAACCTTCACTGGGAGGATTCATTGCAAATTTGGAGCTTACTTTGAGGTGACTTGTCACTGTGCCAAAGGCATCACAAGCTTTGGTGTACTCACCCAAAAACTATCCACTGGGAGAAATGAGAATGGCGCTTTGTGTGCCTGATCGCCAAAGGTGCTCTGTAAGTGATGACTGCATCAGTGTGGACTCTTTATCTCACGCGCCCTTGTGAGAAGTGTTCCAGTGCTGTCCCAAGTGATCACTGTGCCTTATGCCTCATTAACGATACACCAAAGTCTTAAGTCTCAACATTCTTCTCAAGGATTCACTTGAACTGCAGACAGTGCTGTGATCCACACTTATTTCACCTTCTTGTGCCAAGAGGGGGAAATTTGTCTGTTTTATGTTGGGTTGATACTTATGACTGCTTTCAAATACTCTCTTCCTCCAATTGACAAGTGCCATATTGTTTCAGTTGTGAAGAGTATGTTTGTCATTAGATTGCTGTTGGCTCAAGAGGTTACGGTGTAAACTGGGAATAAAATGTCCGGTGGATGGTGGTCAGATTGGATGGATGGTCGGATGGTGGTCAGATTTGTAATGAAGAAAAATCATTAAAATATTTCCTGTTTGTATCCTATGCTGACAGATATTTGGCCGACTAGAAGTGAGCACCAAAGGTCATTACAGTGCTGGAAATGGACTGTTTTATTTTGAGTACATTGTTATGGCCCAGATGAAGTTGATATTGGCATCCTGAAGATATGAAAATGCTGCGAGAGCTGTGTATATTAATTAATAGTGTCATTCTACAGTCCATTCAGTGACATGTTGAGCCATTCTTACAATGAAAATTGTAGCAAAATCACTCTGCTGAAAAAACTCTTCAGAGTGATAAAAGTTTGTATAGTTGTGATGTCATTTCCATTTTCTGAATGTGTACAGTGTGAATTACTACAATATCCAGACATCCTCTGCAAAAGTGCAAGCTTCTGCTCATTTATAGGTCACTTGTAGGAATATTATCATTAGAAAGGTTGACGATTTCTGGAAGCTTTTTTTTCTTGAATTTGAACAGGATGTTTGGGACGTAGCCAGGAAGTAATGGAGATAATGAGTTATGTGTGTTGTAACACAATGCGAAAGACTGCATTTCACCTATTAATTCAAGTAGTCTTGAATTGTCTTCTCTTTGCATCAATGTGAAGCACCAAGATGGAGCGCATCAGCATGAATGTCCAAGGTCAGCTACAGAGCGCTCAGCTGGAATTCAGCTTAGGACATTGCAGTTGACCTTTGATGTGCAGTCTGAGCTACTTCACTTGCTGCAGTTATTGTACTTTGACATGTGTAAATTCATTTTGTGGGAAAATGAACATTGCTGAGTTTTTACTTTCACACATTAACATTCCACTGTGTGTAGTAAACCGCTACACTGCTCCTCCATACTTTTATATTTTGAGATGAACACGTCAGAAATGTCATTATTTTGTGCAAGGCTATCAATCTTTCTGGTTTTTTTGTTTGTCAGTTTTTTTTTTTTTTTTGTAATTTATGTCTGGAAAAAACCCCCATGAAATTTGCTCTGTATATAAATGTTTTGTATTCCAATACTTGCGTGCATGCCAAATTGAAAACATTAGACAAATGTATATATCTTCTACAAAATGTAGGGAACTTCTAAAATATTTGAAGAATAAGTGAAAAAAGAAATAAAAGCAGTCTTTTTTCCAACTTGTGGTTCTTGTAAATGATTTGTCCTATTATGCTTTTTGAGGTGACAATTTTTTTTTCCATGTCAAGAATTTAGCTATTGACTAAAATATATACTACTCAAAATTTGATAGGGATCATAGGAATTTTTTTGTGAAATGACATGCAAATTTGGTAACTGCCACTGATGAGCAATATATTGGATAAATGACATGCAGTCAGACACAAGACACATTTGCACGTGCATTTCATGACATTAAATGAGCGTGCAGCCTCACATTTTGGCTTTGACTAACACCATTTCAACTCAGACGTGTGTGTTGCTTGTTGGTGAAAATTTGGAAGTTCCCAAATTTTTTGCATTACATTTAGTAATAATAATGTCTCCTCAACGTCTTAGACGTCGATTGACTTCAGAGCAATTGGGAAAATGCATAGGAATGCTTGACTCTGGAATGCTTGAATGCTCTCACGACGTCACGTTGCTAATGCAGTTAACGTCAGCCAAAGCGTTGTGAACAGAGCGTGGAACCGGCATCAAACGTTTGGTACAGCAGCACACCGTCACGGGGATGGTCTTCAGACATCGACTCCACAACGACAAGACCACTTTCTCTCACTTCTGGCATGACGTCATCCTTTCTGGACTGCCACCACCCGACGAAATGACCTTCATGACGCCTCGGGGGTCAGGGTATCCACTCAGACGATATGGAATCGTCTTCATACAGCCGGCCTCAACTCAAGAAGGCCATGTGTTCGAATCCCACTGACCCTGCGTCATAGGCGTGATCGTTTGGATTGGGCACACGATCATGTCACATGGACACACAACAAGTGGGCTCCAGTTCTCTTTACTGATGAGTCCCAATATTGCTTGGACTTTACTGACAGGAGGCAAAGGGTGTGGCAAAGATAACGTGAGCGATTTAATGATGCCTACATCAATGAACACAAGTGTTATGGTGGCAGATCAATTATGGTCTGGGGAGGAATAAGCAGGAAAGGCAGAATGAACCTGCATGTCATGGGGAGAGGGACGATGACAGGGGTATGGTACAGGGATGAGATCCTCAATGTGTACATAAGACCATACACTGGTGCTGTTGGCCCTGATTTCATCTTGATGGATGATAATGCCCGTCCCCATCGTGCTAAGATAGTGAATCAATTCCTAGAGCAGGAGACAATTGTCCGCATGGACTGGCCCGCGTGTTCGCCGGACCTAAACCCTATCGAGCATGTGTGGAACATGCTCCAGGTCGCCATTTCCGGTCATAAGGCACAACCTACAACTCTAGAAGAACTAGGAAATGCCCATGTTGAAAGATGGAACAAAATTCCAATTGCAAGCATCCGGGTTCTGATTGACAGTATGACCCGACGTTGTCAAGCCGTCATTCGAGCTCAGGGAGGCCATACCTGTTATTGATATTTACTGTGGTTATGAAACATCAAACGAACACTGTCTGTTTTCACTTTACATGTCAGAGGTGAAACCATGACATGTTCGTGAAAGCCAAAAGTGTGAGGCTGCACACCCATTTAATGTCATTAAATGCACTTGCAAATGTGTTTTGTGTCTGACTGCATGTCATTTATCCAATATATTGTTCATCAGTGGCAGTTACCAAATTTGCATGTCATATCACAGAAAATTACTATGATCCCTATCAAATTTTGAGTAGTATATAACATATTTTACAGATAGCATAGTTGGATAGATTGCAACTCACAGTATTTAAAAAAAAAATTAAATGCAGTCACTTTCTCTGTACTCATGGGAAAAGAACATAAACACATAAATGATATAAATTTCCTCCCTGAACAAAATAGCATTATATAAACTAAAAAAAAGGCTGTCGTAAGACCAACTTGCTGTTTAGATGGTTGATTCTCTTTCGGCTGTAATGACCCAGAATTTTAAAGCCTGTAGGAAGCAAATATGCATGTGTCCTTATGAGATTTATTGACTGGTCCTCCACTTTCTCTGTGTTTGGCATCGTCTTTCACTGATGGGGAAAGTTTTTTGGGTTTTGGGGAGGAATGAGTTTTGTCACATGCAGAAGTATGTTATATATTTCATACAGAGTCATCTTTCCACCTGCTCGTAAAACTCCCTGAACTACATTAAAACGATAAGATAGGGGTGTCCCGGTGGCTCATCGGTCTAAGCGTGCGTACCATAAAGGCTGTGTCCTTCCCGCAGCGACCCCGGCTCTACCCCAGCTCAGGTCATATGCTACATGTCTTCCCCAACCTTCCTGTCCCCCGCATAACCGTCAAACAAAGACAAAGGAAAAATCCCCCCCCCCCCCCCCAAAAAAAAAACAAATCTAAAAAACCTATAAGGTATAATTCAATGGCATTGCAAGATTTTGCACTTAAACAAAACGTGCATTGCTCTGTAGACAAAGAGGGAAATAGGTTTATTGCATTAAATGCTGACGCGTTTCAGAATTGAGTCACCGCGGCTAACGTATTAAATTCTGTCCACACTAGATATGACTCACCTTTAATTATTAGTTGTTGGGATTTATGTGAGTGGTGCCGACATTTGTACCTCTCTTTCCATATGAGCGATCTGTATGAACATGTTTGTGTGCACGTCCCGAGGGTTGATTGTTAAGAGCCTGTTCACCACGGGGTAGAGCTGCTGTATCAAAATATACAGTCATTCGGAGGGAATAAAAGCTGCATGCCAGCCGCGATCGCGAAAGGGCGGTTCGTGCTCGCCGGGAGACAGGAGACGTTACAAATTGTGCCAGCGTCGAGCGAAACAGTCCCGTTTAATGTCTCAAGTAAGGAAACTTTTTTTTTGCTACTGTTCAAAGTATGTTCTCATTTGTTAAATGCGGTAAATCTGACATTTATTATGATGCAAAAAATATTTTTAATTATAACTTATTTATTAAAGTAACTTCAGCAAGAGAAATGTGCAAATTGCAACATAGATAAGCAGATATTTGTACATAATAAAATTTATCAAAGGACTTCATACTGTCCCAAGATAGAGATGTATTTTTGGCGATGAAATGGAAATATTTTGTATAAACTGCTTAGACAGAGACTCAATTACATTTGAATCTGTTTCCATGTGTAGGTATCAAAACTACAACAGTAATGAAAATTATTATCAAGCTATTGTGTTAACCCCAATTTTACTAATGCATAATGAGTGATAATCTTGGTTATGAAAAAGTCTGTAAGAATATTAATTTTTAAAAATATTTTTTTCAGTCTTACATAAATCCAATTGAACTTGTTTGTGCTAATTTATTCTATATTGGGACTCATCCTGAAAAAAATATGTGAATACAAAGGCAGAGGTTGACATTTAAGTTCATGTTTTCCTGCTACACCCCACCAGTATGCCAATTAAAGGGGCCTTGAGGTACACTCGTATGTGGATGCTGCTGGTGAAGCTGATGGCTCTAATGCATGTATGTGAAGCTGAACATGACATCACAGGTCAGTCTCCAATCAGACGAGTTTCAAATGAACCGTTAGAGCACTAAATGCAGCTATTGTTGCTCAAAGATGTAAGATATTGAAATCAAAGCTGTTGAAAACCTATCATGTGACGACTTGTTTAAAAGAGCTCCCCTGCGGGAGCTCTTTTAAACAAGTTGCTACATGATAGGTCTTCAACAGCACAAGATAATTAAATTTGTATTTATTTTTTATTTATTTCAGCGCTCTGAGGGTTAAGATTTAAATTCATTCATTGAATGCCATTTTTTTATTCAGTTATGCTGCAGTCATTTGGATTCCATTTAGCAGACATTATTGTTATGATGTATTGCCTAGTCACATTTAATACCCTTTTTTCACTAGTAGAAGGTATCTATCACCAACAGTATCAAATCAAGTAAGAAGTGCAGTTAACTATTTAGATTAGATTTCAGATTAATTGGTCCATGTGTCCATTTTTAAAACATGATGTGCTCCAGGGTCATAAGCAATTAAACTTTGTATCACAAAGTTATCATTATCATCAGTGACCTGTCAGAAAACTAAGTGTCTTGAAGTATTAGCGTGTTTTTAGTTGACCCTCCCAGTGGCATACATATCACTGACCCTGGACACCTGGGAGAGCTCTACATAACCTGGAAGCCGCCGGCAAGTCTGAAGAATCGGACAGACTGTGCAGTGCGCTATCAGCTCCAGTACTACGACACTTACGAGGAAGAGTGGACGGTAAGGCACTTTATATACATAGTCTCCCCCTTTTTGAGGGACCAACCTCTTAAGACCTGGCGTCCACATGCGTGGACATCACATTTTGGGTTATATTACCACAGTAGTTAATTCTGCTTAAATGTGACCTAATATGCCATTTTTCCAAGTTTATATTTTGGTCTTTGACTCCTGATCGTGCAAAGTAAAAAAAAGGGTACTTATTTCGCTCATACTGCCATCCTCAAAAAACCCCATTTGTAGTCCATAGTAGTCTCTGCCTGAAATGCCTCATTGGGGTGGCTCTTCTGCTATGGCCCCCACTCCCCGTGTGCCCACTACTTCTGACTGGCCAGCTCTGTGGGGCGCGGATCCAGGCAGGACGAGGCAGCAGAACGCAGTTTTCCTGGTCCCCCCAAAATTTGGCATTGTGTGTAGGTCTATTCGACAGCTTATAAGTCATATGCCACAGGGGTTGAAACTACAAATCATGGTGGAAATGGTGGCTAATTACTTGCTCTTTCATAATCAGAAATAAAAAATTTGGGCGCTCAACTTCGTACTTCATCGTAGAACCAGAAATGAGGAGAATATTTAATCGTTTTGCAGTGCTGCCACCTATATGCTGTATCTGGAACTACAAACCTGTACACTAAACAAATAACACTACCAATATTATTTTGTTTGCACTGGCCTTATTCATTCAGTTTCCCTAAGAAAGGGGCGTGTCAGGCATTTTTCCATGCACAATCCAATATTCCTTAAATCTTTCATATGGCACAGACTGGCTTTGACTAATTTCTTTCTTTCTGAACAGATTGGAAACAACCCAATATAGACCTGAACACTTCATATCTGCTTGTTTCAAACTTTAGGTTGTGTCAAAATAGAGTCTAGAGAGTCCTGTAATAAGGCAGTCTCAGGCTTAACTATGTTAGTAGGGGTGGTGCCACTATCTATTACCCAACAGTTCAAGAATGACTGGACATGAATGACAGCGAATATATAAAGCAGTGTTGGGCCTGACAGATCCTGTAATTCCACAAAAAAAGATGATGCTAGTATGCCCAGGTTCAGCTAATAATCATGATAATGGTACCATAGACCATCACATCAAGAATTAACAAAACTTTACTAGACAACTGAAGTATCCACGTTGTCAGTCAATATGATACATGATACAGAATCCATGTGAACTCTTCCAGAATTACTAAGAATTCACAGATCCACCTGTTTGATGACCTTTGCCCGCAGTCGCGTCTTGCTGTCATGGAGGAGGCTAACAGGTGCTGGTCATCTAAAGGAATATCAGTATTATCCTTGGTCAAGTGGCCGCACTTCTGTTGGACAGAGATGGGAGGAGTGGCTTGAAGACTGCTTGGTAGTTAGCCAGTCCTCTCACAAAATGAGCTTTGATTTTCTCAGCCACCGACCCAGGGTTTTCCTTCCTTCCGGTCTCAACTCTTCTTATAGACCTTGTGGTTGATCAGGCTACTTTGTGCCTATGGGATAACACTGTGGCTGCATCGATGCATTGACGCGGCTGACGACTTGAATGGTGCAAGGGGTGCTGGCACTTCCGCAACGGCTTCCAGTCAAGGCCAAGCTTGTATCTATGTGCTGGACAGATAGTGATGTCCTTGTCAGCATGGAATAGCCTAGCACACAGTGCAATGTCGTTACACTTCTTTACCAGTGGCACTTGTGAGCTCCTCTCTCCATGTTCTCCTCTACGAGGAACTTTTAGCCCTGAACGATGGCTTTGAATGGACTTGTCACACTTTCTCAAAGCAATACATTACACTGCATGGAATGACAGGAGAGACATTGAAAACCCCGCATTTTATCACATAGTGACCTGGGATTCATCACTCCCCGCTGCAATTTTGAAACTATCTGTTCGGAATGTGTGTAAAGTGTCAGTAACAGGGCTCTAGGACTCTTCTTCCCTGGACTTTTTGTTTTTGTCCCTGAATTTTTCATCCTCAGACTTTTTGCCCCCAGACTTTGTATCCCCTAGGAATTTTTGACTCCGGACTCTTCGTTTCCATGGACCTTTTGTCCCCATAAACTTTTCATCCCTGGATTCTTCATCCTCAATAATGCTTTGCCCTCTTCCTGCATTATAGCACTATCTCTATCCCCATCTCTAACAGTAACCCTGTCCCTCGTCTGTTTGTCCATCCATCTGTCAGCAATGGTGGCACATTTTTTTATCATTAGGGGATGAAAAATCTGGAAGTCCTGTAACTCAATGGGAGGGGCAGTCCAACACTGCAGCTGCCGTGGAGGCAGTTGAGAAGCAGGTGTGAAGTGGTGGTGGGGATGTTTAGATGGGGGATGACCTCGACTTGCCTCCATATGGGCTAGCAGGCATTTTTAAGTAATCTACAGTCATATCCAGCCCCAAAACATGGTATTATGGCTTGTGGACAAGTATAAGGACATGGGGTCAATCAAAGTGCTCCATATCAAAACCTAACTGATCGCCCAGAAATTTTTTTTTTTTGAATGATCAAATGACACTTGGACTTGCTCCTCAGGGAAAACCGTCACCCAACTCCCCTTGGCAGTTGGGATGTAAATATGGCATTATTTTATGATTTTGAGGGGTTAACCTTTTTTCAGGAATGAATAAACCCATAATGCCTTGCAGTATGCAACATTTTATAGTTTTTATAGAAATGCCTGGATGTCTGCTGCAGTTTGCCTATAAGCGAAGTCTGTCTCGATTGTCATGTATTGTGCCAATAATTAGCAAAGTTCGTCAATTTCATAAAAATTTTGCATTGGAAATGCATTGGAAGGGTTAATTGCCCCTTACCCCTGAACAGAATGATTATTCACCAAAAGGTTTTACCTGCCCTCATTCTAGCCCAGGACCAGTCTATAGTAGGAATTTGAAGAAAATCCATTGACTCGCAGGTTATCAGTTGTGACTCCGTTTCTGCCATGCCATGTTCCATGTTTTTTGCCATGCCCATGTTCAAGTTCTGTGCTTGGCCTTGTGCCATGATTTTTTGACCCATGCATTCCTTGACCATTGCTTATGTCTGACCTCTCTTAGGATTGTGTATTGTGTTTTTGGTATTCAGGATTTGTGTTATTTTTCATGTTTTAGTTTATTAGTTATCATGCCATGTTTTCATTTCCATGCCTGGCACTTCGTCTCCCCGTCTTGTCATGTGTGTATCTTTGCTCACGGTTCCTTGTCTTGCGTGCCACTCATTCGGGTGATTTATTGGTTTCTGGTTTTCATTATCTTCTTTCATTATCTCGTGTTCTTCCTTCCTCTCTCTTTCACTATCTTACTAACACATACTAACAGTTTTTTTTTTCTAATTACTAACCCACACTAACTTTGTATATTTTGACTAATTTACTAACAAGCACTTGGGATTGTATAGCTGCACTGACTAATTGACTAATGATCTCTCAGCAGTCGCCCTATTCTAGTCTCCGCCTCCTTGCCTTTCCCCAATTATCTCTGCTGCTATTTTCTCCACAAATACTTTGTGCTTTCCCTAATCTATACACTTTAGTACTCCCAGTCTGGAGCTGTTTGTCTGTCCTTAGGTTTGTCTTGTGATCCCTGTCTGCGTTTTGGCTACAGCCAAATTCATGTAATTAGTTTATTCCTAATGTGTCACTCCCTGATTATTGTTACCATTGATCGCACCTGTTCTCCCTGATCATGTGTTCCGGATGTGTATATAAGATGTCTGTTTGGTTCACATTCTTGTCAGATTGTTCTTCCTTGTGCCCTGTGCCACGCTTGTTTCCGCCTTGATTCATTGTGATTGATCTTTCTGACTGGACTGCCCTAGACACCGAGTTTTGCCTATTCCCTGTACTTTTGCTGAATGTTTTTCGACCTTTTTGTCTGACAACGGTTTTGTGATTGGTGCCCTGTGTATGACTCTGGATTTCGCCCATTGGACTCTGATTTTTGGATTGCGGACATTGTACTGTTGCCAGCTCTGTTGGGGGGGGTTCCCCTCTTCAGAAATAGAGCCTCCTTTTGCATTCTACTGGTTTTCGCGATTGGTTCATTTCGTAAAACCCAACATTATCACTTTTTGCCGATTTTGCTTGGTCTATCCATGCAGTGACACTTAAGTGTGGAGCGCTCTCGGACTGAACCTTTTGTTAATCATGAATATGACTGAGATCAGGTCAGGATTTGTAATTGTTTTAAACGAATGTTTTGTGCAACCCAATTCTCTGTTGGCCGCCTCTTTACTGAATTTAACCCATGATTTAATCGCTGTTTAGATTGCATATAGAGAGAAACCGTGTCTTCAGTTGCCAATTACGATAATTGGACAGCTCGTAAATAAAGGAAAATGATTGAGAACTAGCCAGGACTCATTGTTAAAAAGGGACGTGTGTGCCGCCCCCCACTAGCTCCACCACTGTCCTCAACTTTTCAGTGGTTTATCTCATATAATGTTTATTTACGGCCAATTTTTCAGTTTATTTTTGTGACATTCTTGAGTACGTTGTAAGGGAAGCCTTGTTAACACCTTAAGTGCATTCCTTTCACATTAACTTTATTTTCTACATGAATGTTATGGTGTAAGTAGAAAAAAATTGATGGTTTTTTGGAGGGTTCCGTGTGTGATGCTATTCCATCCATCAGCTACCCCATTTATATTCTTGACAAATACAATGAAATAATCGCCTTAAGTATTTTTTTCTGTTTGGAGCCTAAAAACTATTCATCTCCTCGCAACATAAGTGGTGTGATGGTTTCTTGCATAGTTACAAAGAAAAACATGTCTTATTTCAGCCGCCTGGAATTCCGTCAATCATCACATTACGTGACTGGCATTTTTGGATGCTCCTCTATTCCAAACGCCCGCCAGAAAGTGAACAAACTCAATAGCTATGGATACTCCCCAAAATGAAGGTGTCACCAATTTTGTTGTTTACATCAATAGCGTCTTCCCGCTGCCATACACAGAGGTAGGTTTTCCGTCCACAAAATCACATATGCGACAATCGTCACGTACAATTTAAGTTCGGTTCGCTACTCAGTTATTTGGTGGAATATTCAAGGAGTATTCTGGATCATATATCTTCCCTTTTAAACCCATCTTTTTAGCGTGGCGGGCGTTGGAATGCATGCCGATTCATCGCAAGAGATTCTAAAGTTTTTTTTTTTTTTTTTTTTGGACAGTGCCCACTCGGGGCTGTAATGTGATGTGGACAGTGAAACAGTAGTCAATCGTCACGTCACGCCAAATAGGCCTATATTATGGACAACTATCTTGTACGCTGTGCTAGGAAACCCATCTCAGTAGTTTGTCTTTTTTGATCGCGGTACGACTGTTTTTGGGGATAGTTTTTGGCAAGTTCATGTCAAACAATCTTTTTGTAAGGATATTACGAGTGTGATGGTTGACTTGGGCAAAAGTTGTCAAGCGTCATGTTGGCGACGATGATGTATGTTGAATAAAATAATGTTTGTGAGGTTCAATAAAAGAGCAGTTTGTGCACAATGCAATTGCTCTTCATATATTTTCAAAGTGCACCACTAACATTCCAAAAAAGATTAAAAAAAAAAGTTGGAGCAATTAAATTTTCTGTCAAGCATCATTTATGGAACCACCCATCTTGACATGTATCACACAGGTGACCTGTTCATCACTCTGTGGACAATAGGCCTCGTTTAAATGAAATGGTTTCCCTTTCATTACCTCATAACTTGCCAGTGTTAATAAAATATGAAGCTCTTTTGAATGCTGCTTACCCCTTTTGGAATAGAAAAATATATCTTGTCCTGCTCTCCAGCATGGACATTTTGACGTACTTAAAATCGATTGGAATTTTTGCATTTCAAGTATTGCCCAGCAGGTTTTGTGCTAAATATGTGTGGGGATGGTTGTTTTCTGTGGTGAAAGATTCAAATCTCAAGCTAAATGCCTTTTAAGGAAAAAAATTGGCTTCTCTGTTGTCCACATCTCATACAGGACCATAGGTTTTTTTTCAACTTTTCATTGGAATTCCCCTTTTGCTGTAATAACAGTTATCTTCTCATGATTTTGTCATGAAAGTACACAAACTAAGCTTCCATTTTGTGTGTTCAGTTCTTACTAACTATAATTTGAAAATAATACTGGCAATGTCACACTTCTGTGCCCTTTTGCTTGGACAGACCCTTATGGAAGCATGGGAGGGAGGGAACTATGGGAGGGAGGGGCGAGCTACCTCTCTTTTGTTTGACTTCGAGGCCGACTTCAGGCGACCTACGTGAGTAACCTGTGTCATACCTGTGCTACGCGCGTTTCGCTTGAATTTCCGAGATCACAGCGTCATGTGACCCACGTTGTTCTAGAACGGTAGGGTCAGAGTTCACGATCAAAGTCCCCACATCACGCTGGGTTTCTCGAGTTGTGATGTCACGCGGCTGAAACCTTGGCGTTACTGGTGTCCGTGATCCTCCCATTCGGGCGCGGAGCTATGAAAACCTGCGCACGCAGGGGTCATTCTGGTTCACAATCTACTACTTGAGAAAGGCAACTTGGTCGCGCGAAATTGGCCCGTACGTCAACAGAAGTGACGTCACCCGACCGTGCATAGTGTACCTTTAACTCTCAAAAAGAGGTCTAAAGAGCTTTCACTACCAGTGAAGTATGCCATCATTAGGCTGAAAATCTGGGGAAAAAAACCCATCAGAGAAATAGCAAAAACAGCATTAAACGTGGCCTATTCAAGTATTTGGTCCGTTCAAAAAAAGACAAAATGCACTAGTCAGCTCAAGAACACCAAAAGTACAGAAAACCATGGATAGCAACTATTGTGGATGACAGAATAAGTCTTTCCTGGGTAAAGAGATGCACCTTCTGGTATTTGGTGTGAAGTCACCAGAAGAAACAAGGTTTTGACAACCACCATTTCAGGTGTTGCTGAAACTCAGATGGTGCACACTGAAGAAAGAAGTGTTCTCAAAGTATTTATTGTAAAACTGTCCATTGATTTTATGAATAATGATTAATTTATTTTAGCCAAGTCATCTATTTCAAAAAATAGATGCTGATGTCTATTTTAACCCTCAATAACTTTAAGATTATTACTCCAATTTGGACCAGCTTTAGCAGTACTACTGATAAAGGTACAAGGAATCCAAAACAACAACCAATCACTCCTTACTGAGCCTCTGAATCGCACAATTTGAATACTTAAGTGGACTATATACAATACAGTAACACTATATGAGACAAGATATATGGAGCTGAACTCCTGAAAGCAGTTTCTTCACTTGTTAGAGTGTTCTTGTTGAAAATTGTGATGTTTATTTTTTTTTACTGTCAGGAGAATGAAATCTCCAAATATACCACATTATACACAATGGTATTATCATTGAAGCATCAGCGCAGTGCACTTGATATCTTCAGTGAACCATGCAGGTAGATCATGGTCATAGTAAGGTGATAAATTTGGGTATTGGATAGTGTGGTTTTAGAACACACCTTGTGGCATGCTTAGTAGATATGGGTCAGCTTCGAGCAAAAACATGCGGAGTCAAACTTCTGACAATGCCACAAATTTGGGTTCACAATCGGACCATGTGATTTCTGCTATGTCCTGCATCTACAAAGCAACCAACAAGAACGCGGCATGGGATCACACGGAAAGCGTACGGAGATGTGGAGAGGAGACCATATGGAATAAAAAGGGCGCAATTTCAATCTTTGTTGAAAAGACGTCTTTTTATTCAAAGGAACAGCAGTTGTCAGAAATACGTTAAATGCACTCAGGGTCCAGCAGAGTCCAAATGTATGCCGAACACTGAGTGAAAGCCGTTATGCACAGCAGTGAAGGGAACAGGGCACTTTTAGAAAGAAGATTGCCACAAATGGCATAAACTGAGGAAAACTTCTCAAACAGGGCACTGGGCAGAGGAATAGCTCAGAACAGTCTGAATCAGGCAAGGGGCGAACAGGACCAACGGGGAGAGGCAAGCCATAGTCTGAATCAAGACAGAGGACAGTACCAGAAGGGCAATCCGGAGGTACAGGGTATATTGGGCAGTGATTGCTCTTGAACTTTAGGCTTGAGGGACTGGCTGACTTGTCACGCTGGAACTTGAGGGCACCGGGGAATGTCCCTAATAAACTGGGTAGGCCTACTTGGTTTTCTAAAGTTACTGAAGATTGACGGTTAAGAGCTCAGAGCTAAGCTGGATCAGGAGACGAAGAGGAACAGTCCAGATGGGAAGGAATTTAGACCAGAAACTTAAATATACGCTACAACAATTAACAACAGGGAACAAGTGGAAGAAGGAGCGCAGAGGGGAGGGCAACACATGAAATAATAAATGAATAATGAGAAGTAATAAGGGGAAACAGAAGAAATGACCTCGAAGGATGGCTGGATGGTGGAAAAAATACAAAAATAAAACTCAAGACTTAACGAAAAGTATTCTTTATACCTCGATCAGGATTATATTGTTTCATTACTGGTCTACTGAGGGTAGTGCTTGATTTACCTCATTGGTTGCATAATTTTCTCTTGCCAGTGCAACCCTCAATCACCCATCACCGGTGTCTTAAGGCGTAGCAATTGGCTAACGTGACAATTGACATCTTTTGAGCAAAACTGTGGCTACAGGGAGGTTTTCCAGACAAATTAATACAGATATTTGGATTCCTTAAGTGTGAAGATTTGTGCTCTGTTATAGTGGAATGACTGAACTGGGTATTTGGTCAAAAATCTTGCCAGACCAAACTCAATAGATTGCAAAAATTATGCCCAATGCTTGTTCTTTCATTCCTATTCATTTTCAAATGTTTGCAACTGACACACACCATGACGACACTAAAAGTTGGCCTACGTTTTCCTGCTTTTAAAGTCATGTTTTGACGGATACTGTAGATGAATCGGACAGTCTAACATGCAGAGAACTTAAAATCTTACGGCATGACATGAGGCTCTTTTCCACCACAGGAACTTCAAGGTAATTTTACCGGGCTGGGGCCGTTGTTGCGTGTCTCCACCGCTGGAACCACTGCTGATGGACAGAGTACCGGAACTTTTACAGGGGCGAAAAAAGTCTCTGCCTCGGATTAGGTACTCTGAACGGCCCCGAAAAACTCCTGGGTGGGGCTTGGGGTTTACTTGGCGCTGATTGGATTTACTCAGGACAGGATGTGACATCTACAGAAAGCAACAAAATAGCTGGCATTTTTAAAACTCAGCAGACGACGAGGGATCGCGTTTTTAAAAGGAGTTCTCCTACTTCGCCCTAACGGTGGAGCCACGGCAGTTGAGAAGGCCGAGTGATTGGACGTTCCTGTAGTAGTTCCTGCCCCCCAAATACTACCAGGAACTTCTTTGGTGGAAACTAGCTATGTACTGCAATCAAGATTTTAGGAGACTTGTCCCGCACAATGTGATGTGCAATGATTCCAGCAAGAGTGTTTTTTTTTCGCACCGTCTAAAACTGTCTTAACTCAATCACTCAACCTGAATCTAGTTGAGTATGCTTATCACCTGCTGTGTGCAAAACAGAAGGGAAAGCACCTAAAACACAAGCAGATTTCCTAACAGACATCACTGACAGCTGTTGGGACGTCCTGCAGTGAATCACCAGAGATGGAATCCAGGGTCTGGTGATGTCAATGTGTTCCAGATTCAGGACTGTAAATGATCCAACTTTTAAACATAACAGTTTGAATCTTGTTAAAATTACTGAAATTGTGTCACTGTCCAAACATTTATGACCCTGACTGTAACCCGCGCGTCAGTGACATTGGGAGAGAGACCAGGGCTGCAGTTATGGGGATCTAACAGTGCCACTTAGTAAGACAGCACTTGGATTAAGCCTTTTTCAATATAATTGGCATATTCCTATTGATTTTAAAACCTAAGGTATGCTTCAAGGTAACTTTTACTCATTAACTTCCAACCCCAATTCCGAAATAGATGGGACGAAGTGTAAATTGTGAATAAAATCAAAATGCAATGACTGTTAGATCACAAGCCAGTATGTTATTTACAATAGAACATATATAACATTTCAAATGTTGAAACTGAGACATTTTACATTTTTATCCATGTTATGAGCTCATTTCAAATTTTCTGGCTGCAACAGGTCTCAAAAGAGTTGGGACACAGGCAAAAAAGGGCTGAAAAACCTATTAATATAGAAAAGAATCAGCTGAAAGAACATTTAGCAAGTAATTGTTAACTGGCATCAGGTGTGTAATATGATTGGCTATAAAAGGGATTTCTTAGAGAGGCTGAGTCTCTCAGAAGTAAAGATGGCCAGAGGCTCTCCAACCTGTGAAGGTTTGTGTAAAAAAATTGTGGAATACTTTAAAAACAATGTTCCTCAACATCAAATTGCAAAGGCTTTTAAGGTCTCATCATCGACAGTGCGTAACATCATCAAAAGATTCAGAGAAACTGGAAATATCTTTGTGCGTAAGGTACAAGGCGGAAGACCTTTACTGGATGCCCGTGATCTTTGGGCCCTCAGACGCCACTGCATCACTCACCGGCATGATTCTGACATTGACATTACTAAATGGGCCCAGGAATACTTCAAGAAACCACTGTGTGGAAACACAGTCCGCCGTGTCATCCACAGATGCCACCTAAAACTCGATCATACAAAAACGAAGCCATTGTTTAGCATGATCCAGAAGCGCCGCCGTTTTCTGTGGGCCAAGGCTCATTTAAAATGGACTGTGGCAAATTGGCAAAGTGTCCTGTGGTCAGACGAGTACAAATTTGACATTCTTGTTGGAAATCATGGGCGTCGTGTCCTCTGGGTTAAAGAGGAGAAAGACCACGCCACCTGTTATCAGCGTTCAGTTCAAAAGCCAGCATCTCTGATGGTATGGGGATGCATTTGGGCATATGGTAATCTTTCACCAATTGAGAACATTTGGCACATAATTAAACGAAAAGTCCGTCAAAGGAGACCCAAAAATGTCTAGCAGCTGGAAGCCTGTATTAAACGAGATGGGGATCAAATTCCAACGGCTAAACTCACAAAACTTGTCTCCTCAATGCCCAGATGCCTCCACTCTGTGTGAAAAAAAAGAGGGGATGCTACACCATGGTAAACAGGCCCCTGTCCCAGCTTTTTTGAAACCTGTAGCTGCCATCAAATTTAAAATGAGCTCATTTTGTGGATAAAATTGTAAAATTTCTCAAGTTTCAACATTTGCTGTGTTTACTCTGTTCTATTGTGAATAAAATACTGGCTGGTGTGATTTGAAATTCATTGCCTTTTGATTTTTTCACAATTTATACCTTGTCCCAACTCTTTCAGATTTGGGGTTGTAGATATAAATTACAATATGTTTTTAATTCCATCTCTTTCTATGGTAATACGTTGCATTGTCTTGCATAGCATTCTTCCATGCTATTATAGTAACCTATGCAATGTATTCATCCTTTCTTATATTTATTCATTTTACTGTGTTCCTGCCGAGAGACTGCAAATGCAAATGAGCTTAGCTAAATGGAGCAATGACATTGTTTTTCAAGGTACCTGTAAAATAAACTATACCAGTTTACCGCTCATGGTTTTTTGTTTCTTTGTCAGGATGGTTGGACAGATTCCTATCAAAACTCAGGATATTTGGCATTGCATGCATTTTTAAAAAAATCTTTTTGGTATTGACCTATTTTCAAACTGTCTTATCAGACCATCAGAACAAGGCAGCGGAGCTACAGCGCCCAGTTTGACCTGGGAAAGAAAGTGCTCGTGCGCCTCCAAACCCTTCTGGGAGGCCCTTGCCGGAGTGGATCCAAAGAGATTCAAAGCCTCCCCGCTGAAGTTCTGCTGGAGCCACAGGCTGTAGGTTGGTTACTGAAATGCGAGGTCCAGTTATAATAAACAGGCCACTGGCTGCTTGGAGCTGTTCCTCCTGGAAGACGTGGTGAACAGACACGCTTCCCATTTCTTAAGCCTGGAACATGGGGAAGCAAAACATTTTTTATCCAGCAAACCGGTTGGCTTAATTGTCATGTTCCACAGTGTGTGACCTTTATATTGGACTGTGGTTGAACCTTCACTTCATTTAGCTTTATTTATATATTTTTTAACGCACCAGCATCAATGAGAGAAGATGCTTCATCATGATCTGTCTTTGTCTTCAACCTCGTAGCCAAAAAAGCTGGGATGGTATTATGAAAAAGAAAGTTGTAGTACGTTAGTCATAATTAGTCATTATTGGCCTGTATTAATCAGAAAACAATACAAGAAATTTATGTATTATTGCATCAATTTTATGGTCATATATGATCATTCAAATTTTTTTTTTTACCTCCAGAACTCCTTCCAAACATTTGGGCAGGGCCTTATAAGACAAAAAGAATAGCAAAAAAAAAAGAATGAGTGGCGACACCATAATGCTCATGTGTAAAAGGAGCCGTCGCACAAGGTCTTATCATTTTCCAGCGATGTTATTTGAGGTTTGCTGCTTTACAAGAAACTTAGTGATCAAATACTGCCAGTTAAGTTACAACATTTATCAATGTTCTATAGCAATGAATTCAGGAATTGGATCCGCTGCAGTGTGTATTATTGGAGGATTCAGGGAATCTGGGAAAATCTCAGTGCATCACAGATTTTTGTTGAAAACTAACTGGAGGCCCATGATATTTGATCCTTTCTTGAACCAACATACTTTTCTGATGGACATTACTCAGTGGGCTTGGGGATACTTTGGAAAACATTTTACAGTGAAAACATTTGTACTGCCCATTGCATGGTTAACTTGCACATCTGTGCTGGAACCATTACTAATGAAGGTCATTTTGGAGCAACATACGCTGTTTTTGTTGAGCCCCTGTGTGCGCTGGTTTTGTTCCTATTTGCAATTAAAATCCCAAAGTAAACATGCCCTTAATTTTTCTCATATGTTGCTTGTCAGTTTAGAAAGGCACCCTCTTAAACAACATTTACAGATATACAATGCATTCCATGATGTTTAAAAGCCCAACATTCATAATGCAAGCAAGCAAGCTAAGCCAAGGTGGCAGTGTTTTAACTGATCAACTTCCTGATTGTGGTGAATCAATAAGCTTGTAATTTATCTCTGAAGCCAGGTGTTTAAGTTCTGACCAAATGTTTTTCCTAACACCAAATACAAAAAGAACACTAAACAGGTTTGAATTACTGTAATTCGCTTTGTCTTTCAATTCTTCATGGCCTAATAAATGGTTAGTCATAGTGTCTGCGAATCAACAATAAAAAAAAATTGAAGCACTGATTACTTAAAACCCCACAAATCAAGTCAAGTCAAGTGTGACTTATGAGGTTCCAATAATAGGTGCTTCAATTGAAACCAATTGATTCTTCAATGTCAAGAGTCACAATATTCCCCTCTTGTCATGCAATAAAAAGACATTTATAATATACTTCAATTTGAATAGGGGGCTCTTCAGGGCTTGCATTGCTATTTCTGTCATAATGTGACTTAAAAGGCGAAATAAACCCATAATCATGATGGTGCAGCTCATTATAATTCTGGGATTGCAACTGTGGTTGGAAATAAAACCAACTGAGATGGGTAAGCACTGTTTTAGATTATATCTTTCTTGGGGACATCCATGCTTATTTCAGAAAGAAAAGACTGAGCCACATTCGGCTCATTACAGCAGCTTAGCTCCGCAAACAGAGATTGCACGTGCTAGACTGGTCTGCCGGCCGCACAGACCAGTCTTCCATTAGAAACATGCAGACCATTATGAAGCGTAAAATACATAACTGAAGACCCACACAATTTCAGCTGCTGAAGACTTGCAATATACAAAGTATAAAGGAAGATAATTCCACCTTCAAAACTAGACAGATCCTCAGCTCCCAAATGATTCCTCAGTGCTGTTATAACGAAAGCTGATGCAAAATTGTGGTAAACCTTTTGTTGCGGGATTGGAATTCAGAGTGACTTTATATATCCTGTCTCTGTACTGTTTTCCATTTAATGCCAGACAAGCATGATTTATAATTCACGGCTTTCTTTTCTTAATTTGCATTTCCATGCCATTCCACTTTTTGTTGGAAATGAAATAGTTGAACATCTACTTATAATTTCAATTGTGAGACTGCCGGTATCCATGATTTAAATTTTGTTTTTTCACCTTTTATTGAAATCCTACAGGGTTGCCAGGCACAAAAATTTATGATTTTAATTGCATATACTATCAGAGGGAATATATGAATTGCACTTGGCATCAGGGACATGAGACACCACCTGAAGCCAAACATCACCTTTACTTCTGGTAAGGCTGACTACCTCTTGCTTTTGTAATGTTCTTCTGCGTTAAAATGCTTGTTGAGCATATTGATGAGTCCCACCATTTTTCTCTGAATTCAGACTTTTGTTGGAAATCACATTATAACAACCTGGAATTATTTCAGATAAAACAAGTATTGACTGTATCAGTAAAATCTGTTTTTAACTCAATTCCTTTGAGTCAAAAAAAGAGAGAAACTTTTTACTGTCCCAAAACATTTGGATTGCTCTGGAAATGTGGCAAATGTTAGTACGAAATGTGAAGAGAAAAGTTCAGTTCGGAGATTCCTGCTGCAGCCATCTTGGGCTTATATCTGCGGTTTGGGCTATGCTTCATGATCAGGGAACATTTATTTTGCTCCCTATTTACAGGTATATGGTTGAGCAGATCTATTCAAAGCAAGACTGAAATGCATTTCACATTGTTGAAAGATTTTTATGTGCAGGTTTCCTGACTGAAATATGAAACATTTTGGAAAGAAGATGACCTGTGAACTCTCTGGGCTTTTTCAGGCACAGGGAAATGGACCGAACCTTGGAATGCCCGCAGTATCTCCAAATCCGCGGACACAGGAGTGGCTGCAGATTTTCCAGGCATTATCTGCTCGAATTCACTGAGTTCAATGTGTGTGTGAACGGCTCTTCTGCAGATGCATCGCTGCAGCCAGCATACTTCAGCTTGCGGCTACAAAACTTTGGTAAGAGAATACTTCTTTTCTGGTGTGCTGCTTGAAACAGTTAATCAAATAGCATCCTTGTATGCTCTGTGGCATGTTAAAGCCCTTAAACTTTAAAAGAGAATTCCAGTGTGAAATTGACTTGGGGTGTATTGAAACATGATAATGAGTGCTAACCTTTGTCGAATACCCCACCTCCGTACGCACGCAACATTTCGAAATATATAGCTTTTTGGCTGAAGCTCCCAGCAGGCTTACAATAGTAGTGAATCAGGCATAGCATTGCCATGCAAAGAAATTGCTATTTTTTTCATCATTTACAAGGCTCAGAGTAGCTCCACACTTCATCGGTAGAATTCTGAGGGCCCTGACATTTAAAACGAGGCCCTGAGAACTTTGAAAATGCACAGGTACTTTATTAAAAAGACTATGCAACCAGTACCTTGAGGTAGTTTCCAGTCGCCTCCATCTTGAAAGTCATAAAAAGTTGATTGACGAGCACGAACGAATAGATTGCATTCTGTTCCCCTATCCTTCATATTTGTTCGCGCTCGTCAATCGACTTATCGTAACTTTCAAGATGGAGGTGACTGGAAACTAGCTCAAGGCACTGTAACAATGTAAATGACTCATATTTACAGATCGCAAATGGTTTGCCGACAAAGGTGTCACATCTTGTTATTAGGTGTAGGAGACCAGTTATTTTTTTTACATGGGTGATATAGATTTTCAATACATGAAATGATAATCCAACAGCAGCATTTTCATCTTTACTCACATTGTCTTCATCTCATATTAAAATTAGCTTGATGATCTGAAATATAAAAATAGAGGAAATCAAATGTAGACAAATACAGTTTCACAGCACTCTATCAACATCAAGATTTTTGCCATGGTTCATGAATAGTGTGTTGTGGCATTGACGTTTCGGGCAGACCTGATGTCTCTTGCGGCTCTATGGGAACACTCCATAATGACAATGCATAATAGGCCACAAACCTTGCGAGAAGTTTGCTCAAAGAACTGGAATTGGATTTAAGTTCATACAGAAGCTAGCAAAACAGGAATGTTGATTTGAAAGGGGGACACATCTTTCTATTCAAATTCTATGATCAAGCAATTCTTGGGTCACCAGGCAGTTGTCAACTTCCTTGACTAGACGGCTCCAATGCGCCAGTCACCTTTTTGAGTTTGTTGTGGCATTGTGGCAACTGTTCAAAAACAGCACAATGATGATAAGAGCAAAAGTTATAATGGACACCGTCGATTGTGCAGACATTATCCGATGGTGTTTGGAATTTAATTTGTTGTTGCAAGTGCTGGCGCCTCTGCGTGGTTGGTCGCAGTAATTGTAAATCTCATCGACCAGAAAAAGTTGTTTGGAGGTTAGGTTTAAAGGAAGGGTCTTCGATTGTGACCAGTGAGATATACTGTGTTTATTCAGCCTTGAGACAAACAATACTGGCTGACCCTTTCAAAAACAGGAGAACATACCTGCTGCCATTGCAACATTGGTTTTTGGGCTACTGTTTGACCCCATTTGCAACCAATGAGACAATTTGTTCCACTGGGGCCAGTGATTGACCAGGTGCTGTGTCATTTACATTGAAATCGACTTTTGTTTGACTCATATCCCACTCACCACTCGACCCTTGTTGCAAAGACTTGTTGGTCGACACAGGTTAAGATTCTCAAAAACAAAGTCAACCCTGTTTAAGACCTTGATGTGAAACGGTTATAAGACTATAGGTTTTTATTTTACGTTGTCTTCTATCTGTGAGGACATGCCCATTCTTTTGCTGGGATGCAACATTCAAAGTAAACATTCATCTGTTTTTTGTTGCAGACATTAGAATTTTCATCCTGAGGGAAAAACACATCAGGACTTCTGATTTGTAGCCCCAGGATTTTAAATCGTTGTACTTTTTATCCTGCAGTGAAGCCCGGTGTCATTGACGCCCTGAGCCTTGAAACTGTCCCTGATGGAGAAATTTTTTTGACATGGACTCCACCAAAAGGAAGAATACCTGAGGGCTGCTTGCAGTATGAAGTGGAGCACAGATCAGGAGATTCAGATGAGCTGCGGGTATAGTGCGTCATTTTTATTATTATTACAAACCATCCCTTCCTTATCTCCACAAATCCATTACTGGAACTCAGAGGTCTCTGCTGTACTACCCAAGACAGGACTCCAGTATCTTTGGTACTACAACCCCAATTCCTAAATAGTTGGGACAAAGTGTAAATTGTGAATAAAATCAAAATACAGTGACTTGCAGATCACATGAGCCAATATGTTATTTACAATAGAACATAGATAACATTTCAAATGTTGAAACTGAGGCATTTTACATTTTTATTCACAAAATGAGCTTATGAAAAAATTTCTGCCTGCCACAGGTCTTTAAAAAGTTGGGACACAGGCAATAAAGGGCTGAAAAGCAATTAATATGTAAGAGAATCGTCTGAAAGAACATTTAGCAGGTAATTAAGTCAACTGGCATCAGGTGTGTAACATGATTGGCGATGAAAGAGGCTGAGTCTCTCAGAAGTAAAGATGGCCAGAGGCTCTCTAACCTGTGAAGCCTTGCGTAAAATAATTGTGGAATACTTTAAAAACAATGTTCCTCAACATCAAATTGCAAAGGCTTTGAAGGTCTCATCATCGACCGTGCATAACATCATCAAAAGATTGAGAGAAACTGGAAAAATTTCAGTGCGTAAGGGACAAGACATCTACTGGATGCCCGTGATCTTCGGGCCCTCAGACGACTCTGCATCACTCACCGGCATGATTTTGTCATTGACATTACTAAATGGGCCCAGGAATACTTTAAGAAATTGCTGTCCGTAAACACAGTCCGCCGTGCCATCCACAGATCCCACCTAAAACACTATCATGCAAAAAGGAAGCCATTGTTGAGTATGATCCAGAAGCGCCGCCATGTTCTGTGGGCCAAGGCTCATTTAAAATGGACTGTAGCAAAGTGGCAAAGTGTCCTGTGGTCAGACAAGTCCAACTTTGACATTCTTGTTCGAAATCATGGGCGTCGTGTCCTCCGGGCTAAAGAGGAGAAAGACCACCCCTCCTGTTATCAGGGTTCAGTTGAAAAGCCAACATCTCTGATGGTATGGGGATGCATTAGTGCATATGGTGTGGGACACTTGCATGTTTTAAAAAGCACCATTAATGATGAAAGGTATATAAAGGTTTTAGAGCAACATATGCTCCCCTCCAGAGGACATCTATTCCAGGGAAGGCCTTGTGTATTTCAGCAGGACAATGCAAAACCACATACTGCAGCTATTACAACAGCACGGCTTCGTAAGACAAGAGTCTGTGTGCCGAACTGGCCTGCCTGTAGTCCCGATCTTTCACTGATTGAGAACATTTGGCGCATAATTAAACGAAAAGGTCCGTCAAAGGAGACCCAAAACTCTCCAGCAGCTGGAAGCTTGTATTAAACAAGAGTGGGATCAAATTCCACTGGCTAAACTCAAGAAACTTGTCACCTCAATGCCCAGCCGCCTTTACCCTGTGTTAAAAAGAAGAGGGGATGCTACACCATGGTAAACAGGCCCCTGTCCCAACGTTTTTGAGACCTGTAGCAGCCATCAAATTTGAAATGAGCTCATTTTGTGGATAAAATTGCAAAATTTCTCAAGTTTCAACATTTGCTGTTATCTCTATTCTATTGTGAATAAAATACTGGCTGGTGTGATTTGAAAGTCATTGTGTTTTGATTTTATTCACAATTTACGCTTTGTGCCAACTATTTCGGAATTGGGGTTGTACATGGACAATATGAACAGCCCTGGCTGAGGAAATTGCTGGGTTACATTACTCTGGCACACTCATCCACCAGCCCAGTGTTTCTCAACTCCAGTCCTGGGGACCCACTGCCCTACACATTTGTCTGCCAGCTCAGCAATGGCATGATTCAGTCAATCAAATCCTAATCATCAGTCTCTTGCTAAATTGAAATATGTGTGGTAAACCCGGGATAGTACAATCATACATGATACTTTGGCAACTTTTTGAGTTAAGAAACACCATTTAAGAGGACTTGCAGGTTGACAAAATTGAAATTTGATGTCAGAGCGACAATTCATTATTTAAAAATATATTTTCATTATTATCTCAAGCTCAGGGGACCAAATATAAAATATTTTCTTATCTTTAACTCTGGCATCCAGATTTAATGGATTAGGGTATTTCATGAAATAAAAAATGACCCACATAGTGAAGTTAGTTTTCTGTTTACTTTAATTGCAACTTGTTCTACTTAGTGTGCTTAAGGTTAGGTCATTGTAAAATGCAGTTCTTAATCGGAAAGTTTAATGTCTTCATTGGGGACACCTGATTCAATGAATTAAGAGACTGACAATTGGTATTAGCTCATTAAGTGAATCATCCCACTGCTGAGCTGGAACACAAATTTATAGTGCTGTGGGTCCCCAGGACTGGAGTTGAGAACCACTGCACTAGCCAATTCCTTAAATCCTCCTCTGCCCACACCAGGCAGTTCCAGAGGAGAACTGCAGTACCAGTTTGATGGAAGGTGTGACACTTGGTGGTTGTGAACACCTGATGCATCATTTACAGGGTCTCCCGCAAAATTCAGCTATTCTACAGGTCAAAGGTCAATGGAACTTCTGTCCTTAAAGACCTGATCAACTTGTGCATAAAAATTGGAATCACACAAAACCCGAGCATGGAAAAAACGAACAGAAACAGACCCTTTTTAGCTCACTTGGTCCAACAGAGCAATGGGAGCTTATGGGATCACAAGGCGGTGTCAGCATCAGTGTCTGTGTGAACTTTAATCTACTTCTGCCAAAACCACTGAAGGGATCAATGAAAAATTTTGGGAGGAAGTACACATGTCCAGATTAAAATTTGTTTGTGGCGTTGAAATTGAACATGGAATATGGCCGCCAATCAGCCATATTTAAAATTGCACAGTATCATGCTGGAGAGCATTTGAAAGCAACTAGAATGCTGAAACTTCATACTCACATACTTTTGAGGACATAAAAATAAAAAGCTTTGCTCTTAATTTGCTACAGTACGGCTCCCTTGAGCAACACACTTAAGCCCAGTCGCCAATGGGATAACTCTTCAGTATATAATGCTGGGCACTATGTTCTGGTGTCGGATAACTCTTCAGTATATAATGCTGGGCACTATGTTCTGGTGTCGGATAACTCTTCAGTATATAATGCTGGGCACTATGTTCTGGTGTCGGATAACCCTTCAGTATATAATGCTGGGCACTATGTTCTGGTGTCGGATAACTCTTCAGTATATAATGCTGGGCACTATGTTCTGGTGTCGGATAACTCTTCAGTATATAATGCTGGGCACTATGTTCTGGTGTCGGATAACTCTTCAGTATATAATGCTGGGCACTATGTTCTGGTGTCGGATAACTCTTCAGTATATAATGCTGGGCACTATGTTCTGGTGTCTGAGGTTTGATATTTCTTTGGAGCTGCTCTATGAAAAGAGCACTGAGGTGCAAAAAAATGACATGAAACATCAAACCATGATGCTGAATTTTGCTTAAAAATTTTTTTTTTTTCTATTCAAATTACAAAAGATGTCTTCATTCTCCCAATGTTGGACCCAAGCATAAAAAAATACTACCACTTGTGAGCTTACATAAGATTAAATCCTGGAATAAACCAAGTGAGCTACAATGCCTATGGCACTATTTTATTACTGATTATGTAAATATCATAGTATGTCAGAAACATCAGATTTGGAATGCTTTACATACAAGTATGTCAGTTTGTAGCTTTTTCAGTGCAAGTGAATGAGGAGATAAAATTCAAACCCCTCTTCCTCATCGAGTCATAAAATCTTGGTGAGTCAATTGCAATGTATTGTGAAAAAAATTGGTAACTGCACTAACTTAAACTGACAGTTGTGCAGTCAAATGCATCTCATCAAAGCTGGCGCTCTGTCGCATTGAAACTCCAGGATAGACTCATGCATATTAGGGCTTGGGTGAATGAGCGCAATAACAATGTGATCAAAGCCACACTTTTGCTCGAGTTTCTGTTCTGAAATAAACGGCTCCTCCTCAGCTGCGAACGGTTTACCTCTGTTCCTGCTCTCCAGGCAGTGAATCTGACCAGAGAAAATTTCCTCACCATTCCATGTTCGGACCAGTGTGAGAGATTCTGTTTCCGGGTCAGGTCCAGAGTGCTTGAGTTCTGCACTGACGGGGGATTCTGGAGCGACTGGAGTCATAAGCACTGCCAATCAGGTACAGTACAGCCATGCCTAACAAGCTGGTTATCAATGGAGCTGAGTGCTACCATCAATGGAAGAATAGATAAATCAGCGGGTACTTACTGGCACTATTGATTATTTCAGTTAGAGGATGTCACTGATGGTAATGTGCAGTCAGCCATTCAGGGCATTTCTTGCCTTCATTCAGAAGTCCTGGATTTTTTTCCTCAGGACGGCAGTCGATTGGTGTTTGCTGCGAGAAAGTATTGGGAATAATGCCTTAAACTGTTCCTCAAGAACACAAATTAATTTCAAGTCATGCCTCAGAATATGAGTTGACTTCCTAAAAATAAGATGACGCACTTAAAGTATGTCAAGACAAGTGCCAAATGAAAGGGAAAAAACGACATAAAGTGTCTCTTGAGCTAAAGACAAATGACTTATGACTCATCTGTCCTTATCTTCCTTCTACATTTCTGTTGACCACTGCCAATGGTATTTGCGCCACTGGACTCTGCTATGCAAGATATTTGAACTCTTAAAAAAAAGCTGATGTTCTGTTTTTGATGTTCTGATTTCCAACCCCATTTAGTGATGCCTTTTGTCATAACTCGAAATGCAGATGTCACTTTATTCACTCCTCCTAAAGAAACCCAGTAAACTTGCGCCATCTCTGTGACTGAAGCGACTGCCATCCACACCACAATAGCAACCATGTCGGCATTTTGATCCACAATTGAAGTCAGCTGGACCTGCTAAGCGTTTTAACACTCATTACAAAGCATGCTAGTACATGCTACGCACTTTTAATGTCTCGCACTGCACCCCTCTGTGGAAACATCTGCATTTGCAATGTTGCTCCACTAATTTATTCAGGGTTTTCCTTTAATTTGTCATCTATGTATCTTTCACGGGAGTGCCCATTGTCACTTTCAAGGGAAATTATTTCTGATGAAAGCCAAACTGACTTTCAGTTAGATATCTAAGCTGTTGCTAACCATTTCTTCCTCCCCCAGTCTGAAGACCAGAGGGTGAAAGACAGTCACGTTACATGGATACACAAATGACCTACACAGAAAGGCTGTAAAACCCTATCTACGTTCTTGATAGTTTTTAGAGGAGTATTGTGAAATTCCTCCAGTGAGTTTTTTTTTTCCCCACAGTGCATAGTTGCTTAAAATGTAATGTCCACTGCAGACTCTAGTTTATATATTGTAAGTGGATTAAAAATAGAAAGAAAAAAAATGGAAAAAGCTGGGACATTAATTATCCAAAAACATTTAGAGCTGATGTTTTTTCCTCGGTGATACTGTAAAAATTCCCTTTGTTTTGAATGATTCGAGTCACTGGTTTCACTTCTTTCAGGTCCCAGTTTTAAGTTTTATCACTTTGTTCAGCCATGTAACTTTCACCCTTCAGTGTTAGAGCACATTATGCAATTATATCTTTTTACTGAATTGAGTATGTTTACTTTGCCTGCTGCACGAGACATACTTTTCCCCTGTATAAAATAATTACTATGCCTCGTGTCTTCGCTATGTTCGAAATGACAACTTAATGTTGACTAGAAATGGTTTTTTACGTGTACTGTTTGTAATACAGTTCTCAGCCATACAGTCCCCTCCAAAAGTATTGGAACAGCAAGGCAAGTTCCCTTGTTTTTCTTGTTCACTGAAGACATTTGGGTTTAAGTTCAAAAGAGGAGTTTGAGACAAGAGTTCAGAATGTCAGCTTTTGTTTCCTGGTATTTACATCTAGATGTGTTGAACAACTTAGGACATACAACCCTTTGTTTGAACCCACCCATTTTTCAAGTGAGCAAGACTATTGGAACATGTGACTGACAGGTGTTTCTTGTTGACCAGGTGTTGCTTTTAAGGTTGATTGTTCAAACATTAAATAGCTCTGCATGCCTAGTCTTCTTTTTGTCCTGGGTTTAAATCATTAAAGACTGCATTTGTTGTTAAAGAGGATAAACCAACATGAAGACCAGAGAGCTGTCTATGGGAGAAAAGCAAGCCATTTTGAAGCTGAGAAAAGAAGGGAAATCAATCAGAGCCATTGGACAAACATTGGGCATAGCAAACACAACAATTTGGAATGTTTTGGAAAAGAAAAAAACTACTGGTGTACTGAGCAACACACATCGAACAGGTCGGCCAAGGAAAACAACAGTAGTTGATGACAGGAATATTGTGAGAGCTGCAAAGAAAAACCCCAAAACATCAGTAAGTCAAATCACCAACGACCTCCACAGTGCAGGGGTGAAGGTATCACAATCCACTGTTCAAAGAAGACTCCAAGAGCAGGAATATAGAGGCCATACCACAAGATGCAAACCACTCATCAGCAGCAAGAATCAGAAGGCCAGATTGATATTTGCAAAGATGTACAGAGATAAGCCGCAAAAGTTCTGGAACACAATCTTATGGACTCATGAAACCAAGATTAATCTCTTCCAAAGTGATGGAAAGGCCAAAGTGTGGGGAAAGAAAGGAACTGCCTATGATCCGAAGCACACAAGCTCATCTGTGAAACATGGTGGAGGTAATGTCATGGCTTGGGCATGCATGGCCGCTTCTGGAACAGGCTCATTAATATTTATTGATGATGTAACTGATGATGGTAGCAGCAGAATGAATTCCGAAGTGCACAGAAACATTTTGTCTGCCAATGTACGGAGAAATGCATCCAAACTAATTGGGAGGAATTTTATCATGCAGCAGGACAATGACCCAAAACACACTGCCAACAAAACAAAGGACTTCATCAGGGGAAAAAAGTGGAAGGTTTTAGACTGGCCAAGTCAATCACCTGACCTTAACGTTTCACCTTCTGAAGAGGAGACAGAAGGTAGAAACCCCCCGAAACAAACAAGAACTAAAAGAAGCTGCGGTAAAAGCCTGGAATAGCATTACAAGTGAAGAATGCAACAGTTTGGTGATGTCAATGGGTCGCAGGCTTGAGGCAGTTATTGAAAGCAGGGGTTATGCCACCAAATATTAAATGTTATTTACTTCAAGTGTATTCGTTCCTTTACTTTTGCTCACCTAAAAATGCAGTGATGTAATACATGCGGTGGTATATCCTGAGTTGTTCAACACATCTAAATGTAAATATCAGAAAATAAAAGCTGACATTCTGAACTCTTGTCTCAAACACCTCTTTTGATCTTAAACCCAAATGTCTTCAGTTAATAACAAACACAAGGGAATTTGCCTTGCTGTTCCAATACTTTTGGAGGGGACTGTATGTCCATAATCAGAGAAATATTCAAGCCAAAACAAAGCCAATATGCTTGCCATGCCAGTCAGTATGTACTGAACGTAAAATATAATAAACTATTTATTGGTGTAACACTCATTTAGAATAGTTAAAATACCATATTCAGTATTCTTAACACTTCCACTCATGTCCCACTTAATATTACAAGCTTTTTTTTTTTGTCATTTTGCAGTTTATAAATATAATTACAATTCATTTTCCCTGATGTATTTTGCATGGAATGTTTTTGCCAAAGCTTTGTTAAAACACTGAAATCTCCTTACTGTTTAAATAATTCTCAGTAAACACTGCTCTAGTTTGGGCGCTGTTCGTTTGCTTCCCAATGATGGGAATCACAATTTGTTATACATCTATTTCACGGTTTACGGGTGTAAAATAAACTGCTTTTATTGTGTCCAAAGGAGCATCAATAATTTGTAGGTGGCTATGTTTAACCAATCCTTTCATCTCGAAGAGAAAAGTGGATAATTCATTGCCGGGAACAAAATTCTCTTCATGTGTCACGTTGCAATAAAATAGCCCCATCTGCTGGAGAGACGATCCAGTACAGCCAGGAAATCAACAATCTTCGACTTTCCAATACAACAATTTTGGCGGAAGAGGCAGCCAAAATGCCGGAGTTTCTCAACCCTCGCTTCAAAGCATATGAGCCAGATCCTGGTATGCGTTGTGTTCCACCTCAAGAACACAAGTCGCAACCATCATTGGCTTGATAAGCAGCATCAGGTGAGCTGTGACAAATGAAATACCTGAATCAGGCTGACGTGCCCTGAGGAATGGGTAGGGGAGACACTGCTGTGAAACAAAGCATGATTATGAAGTATGCCAAATAGCTTTGCCAGATAAACCCCAGAGGTACAGTTATCCATGGGTGAGCTTGGGCTGATGCGGCGTGACAGCACCAGGAGTTTTACAATCAAAGTGCCACATGACATCTGAAATACGAACAACTTATTGGTTATTTTGGACACCAAGTGGCTCATTTGCGGGCAAAAACTGCCAGTACCACTTCAGCCTGTCAATACGACCTCACTCAGCAACGCTGCTTTGAGATACACACTCCTGCTTACGAAAAATGTAGGCTGAAAGGTGTGCTAGCATAAGCAGATCAGAGTTGGGTTCAAGTACTTTCAAGAACTGGATGAAAGTTTTTTTTTTTTTTAAATACCAAAGTGCTTGCAATTGAATCGGAGTACTTCCAATGAATGCCTAAAGTACTTGTACTTGTATTCAAGTACCTTTCAAAGTTCTTGACCAATCTGTCTCCTAAGTGCGGACAGAGATTGGTCAAGTACTCTGAAAAGTACTAGGTATAAGGTATTATCAGGCATTAGACCTAATAATATTATTAAGCCTAATGCCTAATATTAGGCATTATTAGGTAGTACTCAGATACAAATACAAGCACTATGCTATGCAAAAAATAAATAAAAAAATTCTTGCATACAATTCTCAAAAGTACTGGGACCCAACCCTGAAGCAGATCAGCATAGGGAATCACGTAGCATTTGGCTCTGGTCACAGCCGCACTCACTCCAAATAAACATGCAGCCCACTTTTCTGCTCACTGCGGCACAAATCAATTTCACCTCAAGTGTCAGTTGTAATATCAGAAAAGGTGGCTGTATCAGAGAAATTGAGAAAATGCAACTTCATTTTGGCTGAGAAATTGCATGCAATCACTTGAGTTAAAATGTATTGAATCTGTCACCAATACAACTTACTCCTTGGAAACATCATAAAATAAGATCAGCAAACGATGTTGCTCCAGTTTTCTCAGCGCACAAGGATCATCCAATCAATGGTCCTTGAACATACTGTATGACCTGAAAATGCCCAGCAAAAATATATAAATTGTTGTGCAATTCTGAAACTGTCCACCATTTTGTGAGGGACCCATACTAGCACGAGATTCCTGTTCCCAAGGAACATGGTGTGATCAAATTAATCACCATTAGTACTTTGCCGTTGAGATTCGGTCCTGGCCACATTATAAACCCCTCACTGAACAACGCAAGGGTTCACTGGCATTGTGCTTACATGGGGTTTAAACTACTGAACTGCATAACAAATATTGAGGAGCTGTTAAAATTAGTGAAAAGCAGATAAACCCTTCCGGTGTTATGCAGTAATGGCACACAGATTTGAACCTGAGATATGCTGTAAACTCCTTCAAAGCACACTGCTTTCAATCCAAGTGCTTGAAAAGAATATTGGAATCCTTCTTTTTATTTTTTTTAGTCGGTTGTACAGAATTAATGCACAAAGAGTCATAGACTTATCAATAAAACACACAAAAAATGTATCGTTTACTGTAGGACTAATTTGTTTCAATGTACCAATCAAATTTCTATTCCAGTGTATCAAAACAGTATTGCTTATACTAACAGAGCGCATTCATGCATATAACGGTACACATTTAACGTCTTCACAGGTACATGGGTATCACTGCGAGGCTTTACATACTTAATACAACTGGGGGAAATGTCAATCATTACCAACAAGCGAGGATGAAGATTAAGGTTATCGATCCACTATCATTGCAATTGCACAACAAGAGGCTTCCATGAAAACTTGCCATACCAATGCATTCTTGATTCACGTGAATAACATTACTATGTTACACAGGGTATGACAGCTATTGGAGGCATAGACTTTATATAAAGATGGACAAAGCAGCTGCGATATCACCCATTGGTTTCAGCATACCATTTGGGAAGCCTCGATTTCGGCAATTTGAATTGTTTCATTTTGTTGTTTTGAAACGAGTGTGATTCCTATTGGAGGAGAGCATGAATTGAAGATCCAGGGAGGAGCGAGGGGTGGATCTACGGGTGGATCTGACCATAGCAGAAGAGGACCAGAGGATAGCCACACCCCTAAAGCATATTCTGGCTTTATCCCTTATTCTGGTCTATTTGGGACCATATTTACAAAAATGAACATCATGATGTATCGAAGGAGACTTGAAACTTGCGAAAGATACCATAATGTGGAAAATCATTACTGAAATAATAAATCAGGAGGGAAAGTAGGGTCATTTTCTCATAGACTTCTATAGCATTGAACTTCTTTCTGCAACCACCACCATCATCACCTGCTGGCCATTAAATAGAATGCAAATTTTAGAGATTTCCGCACTGGCCTCAGTTTTCAGACCTGGGTGCTGCGTCCATCTTTTCATACAGTCTATGACTGGAGACGAAAAAAACTTCAGGGTTCATGTATCTACCATTGCTATAGGTCTGGGGAGTGAATCTCCAATTATGGAAGGCAGCAGTGTCTGCAGGCTTTCATGGTCTCCATTCAATCAGAGGCCACCCAATGCTTTCAGAATGAGGTGTGTGAACTTGTCCCCTGATCAGTAACTTAACCACATCATTTTTGCATATTGAAACCAAATTAAAACCCCACAGACACTACAGTCTTCCAGGACTGGAATGTGATGTCACGGCTTAAGTGTGACATCATGCTCTCAGTCACACTCCTCCTGTTCCAGTGCTTTGCGGAACTTATTGCGGTTGACCTTCCGGCTGCTGAGGAACCCAACAGACTGCTGCTGCCCGTCATCGTCCGTCTCCTCTACGGATGCACAGATCCTCTTCAACTGTCCCGAGGATCGCCCGGTGGCTTTGGGCTCCTCTTCGGGCTCCTCAAGGTGGGCGAGACCGACCTCCTTCTTGTTGCTGTTGCCCTCAGGTGGTTTATCCTTGGCCGTCTGGCCCTCGTCTCGACGGCTCGGCCTGGAGAAGAGGATTTTGGAGTCACCGCCGCTGCTGTGGTCCTGGTTGAAGGCAGGCACGAAGTGCTCCTTGGCTCCGGAGGCGAGCGACCCTTCCTTCCGCTGCTGCAAGCCCTGGAGGTACTCCAGAGCCACCTGACTGTTCTTCCTGTCGCTGGTCTCCGCAACGTCCTCCAGACTGTACTTGGTGTAGCGCGCTGAGTGAGTGGGGCTCTGCGGCACCTCCGCAGCAGCTGAAGGCGGTTTAGGTAGAGGCTTGCCGCCCGCCAAATTTCTCTTCTCGTCCTTCTTCCTCTGTGGAAACGGGGGCATGGGGCGTAGGAAGGTCCCGTCGATGACATTGTCGTCACCCAGGCCCGGGGTGGCCATCTTGGCAGCGCTCTCAAGGCAGTCGAAGATGTTCTGGCTGCGGGAGGAGAACCCGGCACTGCCGCCCTTCAGCTGGAAAGAGGCCTTGCGGGGGCTGGGGGTCATGCGGTCTTCCAAAGGATTCCGCTCCGGAGAAGACTCTCCAGAGGAGGTCAGGTTCTCCGCTTCGGCATCGAACTGTGTAGGCGAGTCCTCCGGGTCCGAGTCGCTCAGGGAGCTTGAGTCGGATAACTCTGTGATGTCACTCTCAGCAGGTTTGTCGAGGGTGACGCTGCTCTCTTTTTCCTGGTCAGTCATGGCTTTATCGTCTTTGTTGGGTTCAGCCACCGCAAAAGAGGAATTTACACACACCTGTGGAGTGTAGTGCCTTTAGGGAAGAGAGAAATGTGTGAATGTGAGGCATAAAAATAAATATCATGACACCGAGTAAAGCAAGATCCACCTTAATTTTTCCCCAACAACTGAAAGATATAGGAAGCACATTTGTCTCACAGTTACATACAAACCCAAAACCAGAGAAGTTGGCACGTTATGTAAATCGTAGATAAAAACAGAATACAATGATTTGCAAATCCTTTTCAACTTATATTCAATTGGATACACTGCACAGACAAGATGTTTCATGTTCAAACTGAGCAACTTTTTTTTTTTTTTTTGCACATGATCATTAACTTAGAATTTAAAGGCAGCAACAAATTGCAAAAAAGTTGCCACAGGGGCCTTTTTACTACTGTGTTACGTCGCCTTTCCTTTTAACGACACTCAGTAAACGTTTGGGAACTGAGGAGACCAATTTTTGAAGCTTTTCAGGTGGAACTCTTTCCCATTCTTGCTTGATGTACAGCTTAAGTTGTTCAACAGTCCGGGGTCTCCGTTGTCGTATTTTACGCTTCATAATGCGCCACAAATTTTCAATGGGAGACAGGTCTGGACTACAGGCAGGCCAGTCTTGTACCCGCACTCTTTTACTACGTAGCCATGCTGTTGTAACACGTGCAGAATGTGGCTTGGCATTGTCTTGCTGAAATAAGCAGGGGTGTCCATGAAAAAGACGTTGCTTGGATGGCAACATATGTTGCTCCAAAACCTGTATGTACCTTTCAGCATTAATGGTGCCTATATGTACATATGCACATATGTGTAAGTTGCCCATGCCTTGGGCACTAATACACCCCCATATCATCACAGATGCTGGCATCACAGATCCTCTTTGGTCCGGAGGACACGACATCCACAGTTTCCAAAAACAATTTGAAATGTGGACTCGTCAGATTACAGAACACTTTTCACTTTGCATCAGTCCATCTTAGATGAGCTTGGGCCCAGCGAAGCTGGCGGCGTTTCTGGGTGCAGTTGATAAATGGCTTTCGCTTTGCATTGTAGAGTTTTAACTTGCACTTGCAGATGTAGCGACGAACTGTAGTTACTGACGGTGGTTTTCTGAAGTGTTCCTGAGCCCATGTGGTGATGTCCTTTACACACTGATGTTGGTTTTTGATGCAGTACCGCCTGAGGGATTGAAGGTCACGGGCATTCAATGTTGGTTTTCGGCCTTGTTGCTTAAGTGCAGCGATTTCTCCAGATTCTCTGAACCTTTTGACGGTATTACGGACCGTAGATGATGAAATCCTTAAATTTATTGCAAAAGCTCATTGAGGAATGTTGTTTTTAAACTGTTCGACAATCAGCTCACGCATTTGTTCACTAAGTGGTGACCCTTGCCCCATCCTTGTTTGTGAATGACAGAGCATTTCAGGGAAGCTGCTTTTATACCCAATCATGGCACCCACCTGTTCCGAATTAGCCTGTTCACCTGTGGGATGTTCCAAATAAGTGTTTGATTAGCATTCCTCAACTCTCTCAGTCTTTTTTGCCACTTGTGCCAGCTTTTTTGAAACATGTTGCAGGCATCAAATTCCAAATTAGTTACTATTCGCAAAAAATTACAAAGTTTACCTGTTGGAACAAACTGGTCTTTGCAGTGTATTCAATTGAATATAGTTTGAAAAATATTTGCAAATCATTGTATTCTGTTTTTATTTACGATTTACACAACGTGCCAACTTCACTGGTTTTGGGTTTTGTACATGAGCTAGTCCTTCTCCAGAAAAAAATGTATCCTGCAGCTTTTCAGCACAAGACTCACATTTGACTCAGACTGGAAATGCTTCCCACGTTCTGGATCAGACAGGGTGATGAAAAGCTTTAGTTCCTGCACTCTGAAATAACACAAACCGCACAAAACATTAACACGTGAATAATGGACCACTTGCATGCATAAAGCAACGAAGACAAAATAAATTTAATCAAGGTGCAGTGGTGTGAATGAATATTAGTAGGTACATTTAATTTTTCTGAAGCATGGTAAATTCTTAACACATCCAAAGAACGTTTCCCTGAGCTGATCAAGAGAAGCGACTGGAATGAAAACCAGCAAACACGGAGAAGTCCCAAGAAAAGAAGACAATAATGACCTAGTTTGTACTGATTTTGCCTTGTGTTCACACCATCTGCACATACGATGAGCGTCCTATAGAACTTGAAGTGTGAGTTTCAGTATTTTGAAAGCAGAAGCACAGCATAAGGGCATATCTTACTGTAAAGGTAGACTCACGGTTTACCGGACAGCGTGCTGCAAAGCTCAAACAATACTGAGGATTTGTCGCAGTTGATATCTGCAACACCTTGTTCCATTGTGTTATCACACACCAAATTGGTCGGTCACCTGTGACAAAGGTCCAATACAGTTCAGCAAAAAGACTTCAGATACACAAATTAGAATTTATACCGGAGTTTTGTCGCCCTAATGAACATTACGGACAGATGGGGCAACGAGATTAAACCATAATGGATAAAATCACCCATCAATTCAGAGCAAGAGATTGGACAAAAGCTGTAGCAGAAGCGCCGTCCTGGAATGTCTTCTTCCTATAAAGCAGGGGTCTCAGCAGAAGGTTTGCTTCTGCTCGGCTGGAATGAAAACCTACAGCTCTCTGGCCCTTTATCGGACCAGTTTGAGACCCCTGCTATAAAGTGTGAATGAGCAGCGAGCGCAGAATGTTCTACCACGAAAGCACGATCCCAGTGAAAAATTCAGAAAATACTCGCAAAATGACACAAAAAAATGTTGGGAACACGTTTATTTACAATTCCCACTAACTCGGAACAGCAAAGGATGGCCTCTAGGCATTTTTTCTGTTGTCATCCGTTTTCCCGCGGCTATACTGGGATTCGAACCACTTTCCAATAGGTTTACACGCGGCAATCAGCATAATAAGTGGACTGACCTCCCTACATGTGTTGTTTTGGGCGAAGTACTGCATGACCAATTATGGTTCATAACCCCGTGTTACAGCCATTTAAATTACACGAGTGGCAAAGGATCTCTCTACTTGAACATTTTTTCCCTGATATATTTAACCAGCCGAGATAAAACACATTCACAGCTGCTGATCAGGCACTCGGTGCGGTAAGAGGACATTCCAGGACGGGGGCGCATCTGTCTAGGGTTTTAAGACACATGAAATTTTTCACTCGATGAACAGCTTTTACGACATCGCCTGCATTAACGTTACCTACAAAACGTTAGCTCCTGGCTAACGCTATCAACTAGATGCTTAGAGCGTGTTAATTGTAAAACAGCAAAGTAACGTTATAACAAACCAGCGTCGAACAAAAACTACCATTTTCACTACCGTTTCAACTAACGTTAACGACATCAGAATAAATCTGACCAACAGACAGTTACTCCTGCGGACAGGTAACGTTAGGCTGCAAGGTATTGGTAGCGAGGTCAACTAGTTAGCTACCTAGCCAGCAATTTTCAGTCATAAATGCTCAACAATAACAGATGACAAAGCCAGCACGTCACAACTTAGTACAGGGAACAAATTAAAACAAAGTCTTAATAATGGCAAAACCTGAGAAAACCCCCGCGCATTCAAGAAAACTGCACAACAAAGACTTGATATCTTGACAGGCTGCTCAGCATTTCATTCATGCTTCTTCCATTTTAACTGCCCTCCCTGCTGATATGGGTTTTTTGCGTCGCCGAATTATGGGTAAGAGAGTTTTTCAGTAGTTGAAAGCAAGCATGAAACAACAGGCAAATGCGAGGGTTTGTACATGGAGAGATCAGGCAGATATTTTTTACCAGCACTGACAGAGGTTTGGCTTGAACAGTAAAGCAAAACGAAAATGTTGTCATAGAAGAGGCGACTTGAAGCAGCCACAGTTATTATATAATAGGTTTGAATCCCGGCAACATGTATCACATCGATGGTAGGCGTCCAAACGACGTCATTACGTACACCATGACGATATCACGCGTCGTCAGACAGAAAATGGAAATAAGCGGAAACAGCCGATGGAGACGAAAAAGTCCGACGTCTAGGATTTCATGGCCTTGTGCGCTGGGTACGCAGAACTAGCAGGCCACTTAAAATGGCATGGCGCGTGGAATTCGGTGTTTTGCGGGCAAAAGCATGAATGAACTACGTTTTTTTGTTTGTTTTTTTGTTTTGTTTGTACAATCATCCATTAATCAGATACTTCCAGAGCTGACGGAGACAGTGTTAGTCTCTGGGAAAAAAAGCTTATTCCTTACATCAGATTGAACTTTGAGTGCTGATTTTATGTTCCTTGTTTTCAGCCTTGCGACGTTCTGCATTATTTGCAGTTAGTTCATTAGTGCTTCAAAAACTTGTGCCGAAGTATTAATATTATTATGATTATTATTACTATTATTATTATTATTATTATTATTATTGTATCACTGATTTGAGGCCGGTTGTACCACGCTAAGTAAATTAATTGGCGTTATAGTGATAGTATGGCCCGTACGGCCCCGAACGGGGGCAATCATGTGATACAAAAATTGGCCCCAAGGTGGCAGTGTATCACAAAAGCTTTTCAATACGTATACTGGTAACTGCAAATGAAGTGACGACCGACTCTTGACAGGCTGCCACACGGAAAGCTGTGCTGCCTTTTTACGCATTCTTTTTTCATAACATATTCTGCTCAGCTGGATGAGATTATATTGCCCGAGCCTATGCCCGTAACTGCCAATATGATATACAGATATAAGTGTAAGTATTTCAGGGCATTATGGAGTGGAGTAATGGTATAGTTATTGCATAAAAATAATGCTATAGTTTGTGCATTTTCTGAGTGAAAATAATTGTGCATTTTTGTCTTTCCATTGTTTTAAATATTAGTTTCTGTAATACAGTTTGACTGCTGGTTGGATGAGTGCTGTATAAATAAGGACTGATTATGATGATGATGATCATTATTGATGATAATAATAATAATAATAATAATAATAATAATAATAATACAAGAACAAACAGATGCAATTAGATGAAAAAGTTCACACTCAGTATTATTGAATCATATGCAGGTTACTTTTAAACTTGATTGCTTGCTATTGTATGCTAAGTATGTATAAATTAATTCACTCACCATTAAAACGGTATACATTTGATTTACATATTTCTGTTTAAAGTCTTTATGTACAACAAGTACATTGAGATTTATCAAGAAAGTGTATTGTGTCATGAACCATCATCAACTAAAGCCTTATTAAAACTTTGTTGCATTCTGGAAAAGTCTAATAACCTTTCTGTTGCCTCCTGGGGCAAATTATGTTTTATATTTTCTTTGCGATAATTCTTCTTTTTTAACTAAGCAAAGCATACAGGACTATTCAAGCAACCTTGGGACAGCTAGGCTCACTTAATTGAATTTTTCAGATTTGCAGACAATTCTGGAGAGAAAAACATATGACGCATTGTTTTACCCATTGGATTTTATACCAAGTGATACATCACAGGACAATCCAACATATGTGTTTACAACAGGGAATGTTGGCCTAATGGAAAAAGGTGTACAAGGTGGCTTTTTTTCTTTCTTTTTTTTTAGAACTGGGCCATATTCGGTAAATGAAACATTGAGAAACCGTTTGGCTGTATTTTGTAGGTCCCACTGCTTGGCTGGCTTTCACTGTCAGATGAATGGGTATGATGAGACATTGTATAAGGGCCTCCTGATCCTGAGGTGTGAGTATTCATGGGCAATAATGAAACATATGACTCCACAAGAAAACTGCTGTAGACATTCATATCCTATACCTCGTCCTGAGAAAAATAATGCGCCAAATCACATTCCCAATCATAAAAGCAAGATAAATTATGATTATGTACATCGGAGGCTTACGGAACTTTAAGGACATCATTCAGGAATGTTCAGTCACAGCTACTATTTACAGCTACTATTTTTTTTTTTATTTACCAAAATGTGGCCCCTTTGACATTATTTATGAATGTTGTTGGCGGCTACATTGTAGCACAGAGGAAAGCTGGTTTACATTCTGAAATAAAGACATTTGCACTCAAGACTCTTCAGTTGTTAATAATGTTCTCATGTTTTTAGTCCTCAAAAGACGTGAATACTGTATGAGAAAACCCACATTTGTACACGCATTGCACAATTCAATAATGCTGTGATCATTTTAAATTCCAATCCTTTCCTCAAACAAGCCTCCAGTTTAATTTATCAGCATTTGATAACCTATGTACCCATGGCCCAGGTACATCCATCAAGATGGTGATGTCAAATCAGCAGGATTGTGTAGATTTATGCCAAATCTGGCAGACATCGCTGTTTCAGTTTGTTGCTTTCATATTCATGGCGGAGCATCTGGACTCCGCCATGAAGCAACTCCATGATATGAGGCCACATATTATAAGTCCACTTTACTCTTGTATTTGCCTCCATTTATGCATTTTTTTCATGAAACACCTGGAAAAGAGGGCTGGAGCTTAATAAATTGTCAAATTGGAAATTAACATTGTATTATGTTCCATGATACTGTATCGGACCAGAACAATTACATGAACGTGGTATAAATTCAAACAACAACTGAGCACCCTGCGGTACGTTTGCTGGCAAGCGCTGATATAGCAAATGCAACTTATGAGCACTCATCTTGGCCAACACCGGTCACGTAGACGACGCTACTGCGTTACTAGGCCATTTTACTAATGCTTGGCAGACACCGTCGAGAAGGGGGCGGTGCGATGTCGCTCCGTAAGCTTGCGCTGCTGGAATTTTAAATCGGTCTCTCAGAGAGGGACAACCCATTGGAAATGACGGTTGAGGAGGCGGGGGAAATCTGGTGAATGAAGGTTGTTGATTCTGTTTTGGTAATGTGGGTGTTACACCGACGGACCCTCAGAAAGCGAGTTCGGGGAGCGTTTAGAGTGGCGGATATAAAACAAGTGAAAGAGGAGGGGCTGACACTCATCTGTGTTTACAGTTCAGAAAATACAGGCTGCATTTCGCGAGAGCGCCGACAGCGAAAAGGAATCTGGACTAAGATCGGACGTATATTTTTGCTCGGCTAATGCCACAGTTAGTTGGCGCTCGAGAAAATAAATGTGAACGTTTTCCCCGGAAAGAGAAGAGGATCTGGTCTAACTACAAGGTTCTTGACAGTATCGTGACTGTCTTCATTTCGCTTCAGTTTTGCTCCGATGAGCATCTACGCATTTTGAATAGACAGTCTCTATCGTTAGTGCACAGTATTTTTGATACTTTTAGTTTTTGATAGCTGGACAGTGTTAAATCCTTTATCGGCGTTTATCACCTAATATCATCTTGTTCGACCACGTTATCTAGCTTGGACACTTAGCAAATGTGATATAGTGTTTTATGAAGGATGCGCACTGAGAACAACAATAATGCATCTGAAACCTTAGCTGATCACAAAACAGAAGAACGAAAAGAAGAAAAAATGGGTGTTAATGGAATTGACAATCATCCTGAGTCACCGAGCTCCGAAACACCTATCCGCGACCCCGATACTTTGGCAGTGGAACCGCGCTCCGAGAAACAAGATGAGGGGAATGGGAATTGGAAAAAATTACAAGATGACAACACTGCACGCCTTATTGAGACTGGGTGCTATGACAAACCACCCGAATCTCCAAGTTCTGAGTCCAAGGCTAAGGGTTCCCCAACTGGACACGATTCTGGGTTTGAGCCACCCGAGGGTGGGTTCGGTTGGCTTGTGGTCTTCGCTGCTACCTGGTGCAATGGGTCCATTTTTGGAATTCAGAATTCTTTCGGAATTCTGCATATGATGCTCGTTAAAGAACACGCGGACGCCAATGATCGTGCCTCCCAGTTTAAAGTGGGTGAGTAGTGGAGCACCTGTTGACAGGCCTGCACTTTTGGTGCTGATGCTGGAGAAGCTGGTTGACTTTGCTAATTACGCTGGACAGACTCTCCTGCGGTTCTGTATCGATATTATATCTCATGACTTTTCATTACAATACTTCCACGTTTCATAGTTGACTGTGTCAAAGCTTCAATCAAGCCTTTGTTAATTGGCTATATCAAAGCTCTAGAGAGAGGCGGGAAAAGGGTAACTTTACTGTCTTTTGCACAGGTCTGAAATTTTCAAGTATTTAGTTTATGCGTTTCAGTTTATGGGTCCTCAAAATAAGATAACGACAGAATACACGAAAAAGAACAGACAATTAGTTCTTTATCATTTGGGCCGAAATTTCTGAAGCCAACTCTCCAAAGTCTGAGTCTGGTGGAAATGATTGGCGCTGTCATGTATTGAACAACAAAACAAATTCTAAAGTCAGAGTCAATTTTTCAAATGTGCTCTGGGTTTGTAATTATTGTATTTTTCTACTTTTTTTATCCACTAGGTAAGACCTATATGAATATACTTGCATGTAGATGCTCTCATCCCCACACGCACACTCACTCAAAAGTGTAGACACACACACACACACACACACACACACGCACACGTACCCAGGCAATTTTTATTATTTGAAATCAGACTTTTGGTCAGGTGAAATGAATTTAAAATAATAGTGTTAGATGTGACGGATTACCCTTATATGTTTGAATTAACTGACCTTGCATTTTCTGAAAATATTAGCTGGGAATTTCATTACCTCATCTTGACACAATGCTGTTTAACAAAATATCATATAGTTTTCTTTCAATGAGGTTAGTTGGTGTACAGGTGTCAGTGCACACTTTGATAAAGAGTGTAGTTGAAGACATGGGGGTAATGGACACCCATATCCAGAGGTAACTGGCATAGGAGGAGGAGAGTGTCCAAATAATGAGTTAGTTCGATATAGTCGTAAACACATCTGCAAAGTGAGTGTTTTTTATGTGGCAGCAAATTGGTTTCAGGCTTAGCCTATCTATGAACCCGTGCCAGTTTGTTAGCTGCGACTGCCAAGGGATTTAACTTCAACTACTAAGGCTATTGCAAGACCCCTACCTCTGCCGCTAATCCTCGTCACCTACCTCTCGCACTCTCAGTCTGAGCTGACTTGTCTGGCACCTCATATACCCTCGTGCAGTTGCATAATGAGGACCGAAGAACATCGAGCCGTTGCCATGGTTACATGCTTCCGTAAGCGTAGCTGTGCGTCATATTTGGTGTTACCCTTTAAAGTCACTTTTTTGCATTCAGTCGTGATAATTGAGCTCGTCCTCACTTCGTTCATTGGCAATCTCATCTGGAACTTCAGATCTTTAGAAATTATTTTTCCTCACTGCCCACATTGTGGCCCAGTTCAATTGAAACAGTAACAGTGCGGTCAGTGTATTGCTTGTCTCACAAGTAAGGCTCATTGATACAGAAATTTAACCAAGGCCAGCCTCGGAGATGGGATGGCTGAACAATATTGCCTGCTGTTGTCCACAGACTCATACTTTTACAGATATTCCTCTTTCAGATGAGTATGTATTGATCTTCAATTAATTCTCCCACACCACGGCCTCCTTCCTAGAGGTTCTAGTAGCCTCAGCTTTTGTGCTGCCAGACTTGTTTGACAAGGTTAGATTCATCCCTTCAGTGCGCTTTTGATTCCTTAAAAATCACTCAAGGGGCATTGGTCCTGGATGGCTCTGTCAGTGCACTCTATCACCGCAGTTGTTCGGGTTTCGCAGTGGCCCTTCAGTAATCTGCTCTCTAATTTTTTTCAGAGTTCATCCTCAAGTTCTATGGGCTGGAGCTGGTTATACAACAGTATAGGTCAGAATGAAGCGAGTGTGAAACAGTTTTGCCCTTTACCCTTGATGAGGTTCAGTCTAATGTATTACTTAAAAAAAAAAAAAAATCATTCCTCGATATTATTAAACCATCATATTCCTCATGAGGAGGGGTTTTGGGGGGTGTGGTTGGGAGTGTGGTGGTGGGGGTGTGGCCACACACATGCAGAAGGCGCGAAGTAGGGGATGCGTTCTAGACAGTTTGCCATTCCGTCATAGTTCCTCACGTTTTTATTGATATTTTGCATGCCTATATAATAGCACTAACATTCTATGAAGTCTGCTATAATCACTGCGCAGTGCTAAGTCTCAGAAGGAGTCAGTTGCTCTGCTGAACTGGGGAGGTCTTTGCAGTCCCGCAGCACTTGTTTTGGTTCGCTGGTTCAATCCCGCCTTCGTCTGGTAGAGATTACATTGGTTTCCACTGGAGCTCATTGCCTCCATTTCCTTAGTAGCCCAGCCATTCCTCAGTAATGTGCTATTTCATAAATAACCGTGCAGGGATTGGAGAGTTGAGCCACCGTAGTTCACTCACAGCTTAATGCTCAGTTTTCGTATTGCCCTGCAAGATTCAGTTCAACTGACAGCTCCGTGTTAGCATATATGTGATCTAATTAAAGCAAGGGTCTAGGTAATGTGCTAGGAGTCCCACTGTATTTGCTCAGCCTGTTATAAGAGGGGAAGGTGACATGCTTCTCCCCCTATTTCTCTCTGTTTTCCTTTTCCATCACTTTTGTCCCTGCTTGTCTGATTTTAATCTCAAAAATAACCCCCAGTCTTTGGCAAGGAAGGATTTAATTGAACCGCCAAAGCAAGCCTGATCCACTACTGAGAGGGAAAAAATGAGCGGAGAACCGGCTTATGAGTGGAGCATTTTCTCACTTCAGTGATGCCGCAGACATCGTTTTATGAATTTTTAATGCGGCGCTCTGGTTAGGTCTCAAGAATAAGGAACATTCATGTTTAATCTAGCAGAAGCGAAGTCCCCTGACACAAAATATAGGTAAATGCGTTCACAGTTATAGAGCCTGTTTTGAGTTTTGATGGCAGGATTACTGTATTACAAATTGTACTTTGCTGTTGGTGTTGGGTATACAGCTTGTCGCTGTAGATTTACAACAGGTTTTGTCTGAGGTCTTTGTGGCTGATGAAATATCATGGCAATCATCCTTGACTCCAAATCTGACATCCCTTAGCTCACACTAAAATTTATATTTTTTTGTTGACGAACAATGCCTAGTTGAAGGTGAAGTCTTCTTGACAGTTGTCCAAATTACTTTGTCTCAGTGAATTTAGCCTTTGTGCAATGGGCAGTACTGCAGCCTCCCCCTCAGCGACCCCAGCTTGATATTGACAGGTTCCTGCTGTTACAATGCGGTAATGTTTTGTCATTGAAAACAACTTTGCCCAAATTGAATTACAATGTAGTCGTACATCATCACGCTGGCTGAGCAAGTTGCTGTAATTTAACATTTTCCTATAATTGCACTAGCAATTGGAAGAAATTATTTGTATATCGATCAAAGGACTGACAATAATGTACTTCTGCAAACAATTCAAGAGTTTAGTTGTGTCTCCACATTTCAGAGTCCAAAATCATTCTTAAATGCAATTCTTTACCAGCAGATTGATGTTCTTGTTAAGACAACTCTTAGATTAGGCTTTTCCAAACATTATCTCTTAAAAAAAGCCATTCAAAAGGTATAGATCAGTTAATAAAATCATTTTATTCTGGGGAAGCAGATCTACAAATGCTTAATTTTGTGTCTTTCTTAAAAGAACTCGTCTCAGAACCTATTGCAAGGTCTACTTATGAGCACCTTCTTCCGAAGCAAGGCTTCGTTTGTGTCGCTAAATATTTTGCTCTTTTGCACTGCATTCAGTGCAGCCTTGCATCACTGAGGGAAAATCCATCCCTCCATTTATAAATTCCAGAATTCAGTCATGTATATGAAGACCACAAAGGAAAAACGATCAGAGTCCAAATTTAGCCTTTTGGTATATTTAATACATTATATATTATAAAGTTAATAATAATATGTATAATGTATGCTATATTTTTTGCACATTTTTTCACTGCTTTGTTTCCAAGATCCTTTTGAATTTTTAATTCATCATTTCTTCTCAACGTGAAAATGTAACTGATCATTTTTCCATCGTGGTCTTCATATAGTTAGCATTTGTAATTAGTCTGAGATGTAGCCCAATGCCCCTCAATTATTCTTGATATGTCTATGTCTCAATAGATGTGGTTTAAGGGTTATGCGTGGCTGCACTGTAGAATACTCCTCCAGGACCTGATGCTCTTAATCAGAGGTATCAGACTGCAGTCCTGGAGGGGCCACTGTGTCAGCAAGCTTGCATGGGTTCCTCTAAGCAGTTTTGGCCTCAAGAACAAGTTGAATGGATTCTTCAGCCAATCTGTGACTGAAATGAATCACTAGTACTGAATTATGCAGAGGCCCAGTAGACACTGTGGCCCTACAGGCCTGGATTTTAGCACTCATGCTATAAGTCTACTCCAGAACCTGACGCATGACAGTTTTGTGGGGCTTGGGTCGTAAAAATTTAGTCTGAATTATTATTGTACTAAACATTCAGTTATTTGGTGGAAAAGACAGTGGTAAGGTAACACTGTCCCTATAGTGAATTGGCTTTACTTTCATCATCTCCCGCAAAATTCCAAAACATCTTTGTGGTCAAGTGGTCAGTGGTAAAAATGAACTTAATGTCACTGTGAAGTTGAATGGAGTTCGGAAGCGACGTACCCGTATTTGGCTAACACTAGTCTTTAAAAACTGACTGTTAAGTGGATATTGATTGCTGCAACTGAAGACTAATTATTATTTATTGTTGTTTTGCGAACTCTGTAATACAAACGCTAGGCTAGAATTAAACTCAATCAGCAACTGAACTCAACTGCATCGCCAGCACCTGCAAATGCCATGTTTTTTCATGCTCAGATGGCAAACAAATTGTTGTATCAGCGCTGCTGTGGTGCAGTTGCCTCTGCTATTTGCCTGACTTCCAACATTTTTTCTGAGGTAAAAATTGTACTGATAGATTCTCGCTTCTTAATTTATTATGTCTTTTTCTGTTCGATATCTCACAATGTTCCCTACATATAAGAATTGCTTTCCTCCTAATTTGGAAAGCCAGATCAAGTTGCTACACTCAAGACAGAGTAGAGCTTTAGCAAGGCAGACCACTGAGGGTTGCTTGAGAATGATGAGGTGTGAATTGGAGCTGATGCAACCATTCCTTTCCCTGGGTTACACTGCCAATTATGTTCACCTTGCTAGGTACGTATATGACCACAGCCAGCAATAGCAGTTGCTGGAATTGGATTTGGATTGTGCTCTATATGGGCCATCCTTGCCCTGAAACAGTGTCTTAACAAGAGGAGTCAGTACTCTGGTCCTTTAGGATTGATGTTCCTTTAGTTAGGTTTTGTGGTATAGGCCAGTATTTTGGTTAGGCTTGAGGTTTGGGCCTGCATATATCTATGCCTGCATATGTTAAGTGTGTGAATAGGAATACATGCCAGCAAACCTGCTGTCCTTGTTACCTACTTCTTATGTGATATTGGATATTTTCAGTCAAATTTTCTGCCCAGTATTTATGTTTCCATGAAATTATTTAATCTGGTCACAAATTTATTTTGCTTCTTATATTTTCCCCTGACAGACAAGTTCATGCAGCGTTCTATCTTTGCTGTCAAGATAAGATATTTTTTTCTGCTGTCGTTTTTACCTGTTCAGATTTGAAGAATGATTCTCGAGACCTCAATACTGTCGCCACCTGAGACCCTATTAAAGAGAAAGAGCTCGAATGGCTGGCATTCCAGTCGTTATTTTTATCCAAATCCACTCTGCACAGGACCTCGCTGAAAACCGGAATTTCGATGTTGAGCCAAAGACCATGTATAGTGATTTAATATTTTCTGTATATATATAGGCCTTCAAATCAATATAATAATCTGCCTTTGTATCATGTTTCTCTGACTTGACTATTCTGCCTGCTTTGCAAATTTGCGATAACTTGCTGCATAATATAGTTATAATTTAGCTTTTTCCAGCAATGAAAAATAACTAATTCTGACCTATCTTGAAATGTCCAATAAAAATCAGTGTGTGACAAGGTGGCAATATAAGACACAAAGCACAGCCCAGCCCCTCAATCTTTGCTGGGTGAGTCTTATGCCATGCATCATCTTAATGTCTTAATGTATGATTGAATCTACATCCTGTCTAAACAGTCACAATGTGTGTGTGTTTGTGTGTGTGTGTGTGTGTGCGCGCGTGTTCCTGTTTGTGCGTGCGTGTGTGTGTGTGTGTCTGCGCGTTTGTGGGTGTTGGTGTGTGTGCTTCGATTTGTGTGTGTGCGTGTGCTTCGATGTGTGTTTGTGTGTGCGTGGGGGGGTGGGGGGCCGGCATGTTTTATGGTTATTTATTGCATTCTTTCCATTATGTCTCATTCGTCATCAGGTAGTACCTGTCTCATTCTGAGGAGTATTTAGTGGTTATGCTTTTGTGCTGGCAGGATAAAGGATTGGGGGAGGCAGAGGTTTGTAAGAGGCAAGATTGCCAATGGGGAGAGTGGAGTGGGGGTGGGGGGATGGGGGAAAGCCTGCCATTTTCCCATTTTTCTCCGTTTTGCTAGCTACTGTGCCAATTGTTTGCACCTCCCATGTAAATCGTTTGTAAATGAGTAATCCTGTTGGGCCTTCTGACTGAGGACTTCCCTGTTAATCAACCCTGAAGGAAGCTATTAATATCTCGCTACTTGCAAATGTTGCTAATCATCATGATTATTCATTTAAATCAAGAATTTTTGAATATCTGCAATGATGTACTTGTGGCAGAAGTATTTGTTTTTAAAATGCTGCACTCAATCTTTCATCTCTTGTCTGATTAATTTAAACTCCAGGGTTTTTAGTCTTCCTCTTTCTAGCAAATAGGCTAGCATGTTATACTGTGGAAAACTGAAACAAAAACCTTTATTCTATGCAGCCTTATCCCTAGAATGATGCTGAATGTTGCCATTTGGGTATTATGTGAGATTCAGAGATAGAACTCTGTGAAATTTGCTCTTGCTATTTACCACCTGAAGACATGCTAACATTAACACGAATGTTTGACACATTCAGCATTAAGTTGTGTAGAAAGCCACAGCATTGCAAGTTCTGGCACGAAAAAGATCAATGCTAACGTCCGATTTGTCCGCCTGCAATATGGTCAAATGTTAGATCAGAGATAGAAAAAATTACATCTAAAGGTGACCTAATATGCTATTTTTCCAAGTTTATATTTTGGTCTTTGACTCCCCTAGAGTATTCCTGATTGTGCAAAGTAAAAATAGGGTTCTTATTTCGCTCATACTGCCATCCTCAAAAAACCCCATTTGTAGTCCATAGTAGTCTCTGCCTGAAACGCCTCATTGGGATGGCTCTTCCGCTATGGCCCCCACTCCTCGTGTGCCCACTTTCTTCTGACTGGCCAGCTCTGTGGAGCGCGGATCTTGGTGGGACGAGGCAGCAGAACGGTTTTCCTGGTCCGGCTCCCAGAGTGAAACTTTCGAAGGAATCGACGGGCATATTCTGCAGTCTAACGCAGTACATGTGTATAGATCTAATGAAATTAACTTGTTCTAATAAACGCAACGGCGAAAGTGGAGGACGCAGTGCGAAAGTCTGGCAGCTCAAGCACGAATTTGCTATCGGATACAGTTTGCTACGGCAACAGTCGGTGAGTACAGCGGTTTTTCTACTCCGTAGCTAGGATGCAGGGGAAGCAAGAATCCACCCCATATAGACACATTTGTAGAACGGGTCGACATGCCCAAGTGTAGACCAGAGACCGTAGAAATCCGGTGGGTCAGAGTTTAGATGGAAACATGGACAGTGAGGAGCAGCTAAAAGTGGACCAACAGCTTATGGACTGCTTCGGTGTGTATTAGGACCTGCTGGTTCATGTGCATAGCTGTAGTGTGTTGTTAGCTTGGAGAAACAAACAGCTTCTGCGCTGGTATATGACAGAGGGGCGAAAGCTCCAAGTTATAGGGCCTTTTGGAAATTGCCTGTGATAATGGTTTACTGATTGCTTCGGAATGACAAGCTTTTCCTCGCGGAAAATGGGCGCATTATGGATAGTGTGCGAGAGCTAGACAGAGCTCTGGTTATATCATGAACATAATACAGGTTTTACAGATCGTCTAGTGAACTGTTGCTTATGTGGAACTAGCGAATCGATCACTTTTACGGGAAAGAATTTAATATTCAATCGATGGCAATGCAGAGAAATCGCTTGTTATACCGGACATGTTATAGCCTGTGCGCTTCCCTATTGCTTTCACCGGTAGTATCAGAGAGCTGGCCCAAACATTGGATAAGTCATGGATAAGTAAAGCGATCGTTTCATAAGCACCTGAAAATGCACCCCAAGCTCTGCAAAATCTATGTCTGGTCTAGCTGCAGCCCAACTCGGCAGACACATACAGCACCTCTCCTTTTAGCTTCAACTGTAGCGGCTACAATCAGGCAATTTTATGATGAAACTGTCACATTGATGCTTACCTAAGTAACACAAGCATACCGATCATAATTGCTGCATATAAGTTAACCAGAAGCATTTTTAATTTGCAGAGCACGCGAACTAACATGCAGTAGCTGATAAGCGGTCATGACTATGAATGTAACCTGTCGAGTGAAAAATTTGTCTCGCGTCTGGTGTTGAAGCTGCTTAACGCGCCCATAACGTGTATTCGCGTCTTTGCATTGACTTTGAATGTAGCCTAATCAGTCCTGCAAAAAATTTGTTTCCTGTCTGATGTGAAAGCAGCTTTATGGATAGTACACGACAGCTAGAGAGAGCTTGGTTATGTTGTGAACATAATACAGGTTTTGCAGACCGAAAGTTCTGTTAGCGCGGACAAGTTGCTTATGTTGAGCTAGCGAATTGATCACTTCTACAGAAAAGAATTACCTATATAATCTCCGCCTTTTTCAGCTTTTATTAGCCACAACAATTTCTAAAGGAGGATGAAATTATGTCAAGGTAGTGTAGAGAAATCATTTGTAAACCAGTAGAACGTCTGCGTTTCGCATTGCTTTCATGGTAGCACCAGAGAGCTTGCTCAGACATTTGTGAAGTATCCAGCTGATCCCGTTCATGGATAAGTGAAGCGATCACTAACTGTAACGGCTACATTCGAACAACGTTATGATGAAACTGCCACATTGATGCTTACCGAAGTAACACAAGCATACCGATCAGAATTACTGCATATAAGTTAACCAGGAGCATTTTTAATTAGCACAAATTACAAACAAGCATTAAAAGTTAGCTTCAAATGAGGTTTATGTTCGCACACCTTCTGTAATATTTCCCTTGATATCACTCTTGCATATTTAGAAAACAAACATTAGCAACAGTAACTTGGCTACGTTAGCCGCTTCGCTACAGCTACAATCAACTGGCTATCCCGACAGGTTGGCTTATGTAGTAAAAGCAACATACAGCTGCTGTGTCTGTGAGTCACGGACAGTCGCAACCGATACAGGCTTTATCTTCAGATATTTTACAAAGCCAGCATTTAAGGACAGTTGTTAGTGCTAACTACCGCTAGCGGTCTTGCTAGCCACCTGTAACAAGTCAGCTTCACTTACATTATTTGCTGTTATATCATTACTTACAGCTTGTGGCTCCGAGCGCTTGATCGATGCAACTGCTTCAGCTTTGAGAAGCAGCTGAAATGCTTATCCTGTGTCGAATTATCCTTTATTGACAAAGCTGTCTTTGGTGAAATGCTGAGCACAAACAGTTAATGTTCCCTTTGGCCGTGGCTGTTTGCTGCCAGCAAACACAAAAAGCTACCCACTGTTTCCTGGTGGCATCGTCTTTTGGAAGAGAATTATTAGTTTTTCTTCGCGTCCAAAAGTAAACGGACAAATAGCTTTGGGAGAGATACTGTCAAAATTGAACCTCAAATGATCTGTGGTTCTTCTTTTGCATTTCCAAAAGTGTAGATGCTACTAAGGCATAATATGATCTGCTGTTGTTAGTGCCTGCTAGAATAGTTTCTGGTGTGGGCAGGTCCAGCGCAGTGGTTGGCTCTGGCTAGGTCTGTTCTAATTGGACGGCACAACCTGACGTCAGGTTTTTTCCAGATCTCATGAAGATCTCGGGAGGAGCTGTTCAGAGAGAAATCACGCTCACGAAATCACATTCTTGGATTACAGCAAAATCCCTGTAACTTTTGTTTAGAAACTTTTCAGAGGTTGAGCATGGACAACCAACATTATAACATTACTAATATGTATTAAAAGAAGGATCAGCATGCTAGGTCCCCTTTAAACACTTTTTGTTCTGCAAATAAAGCAATCTAGGCCTTCGATCTTTAATCAAATTGGCCACCTTTAGCCATAGTCTTTGTAATCTACTGAGCAGATTCATTGAATTCTTTGTACAAGGGGAGTTATATGGTTTCCAAGGTTCTGAAATACCCAAGGTTGTGATTATGGTTTGCGTCTTGTTGTATGTTCCGTTCAAATAACACCAATGTAGGTTGATTTTACATCCTCACTCAAAAAATGGAAATAATTAGCTTACATGTTTATTTTGCCAAATATTTTTTTCATTCACTTCAAAATTTAAGTCACTATGCAGTGAAATAGCAGATTCTTTTTGACTTCTCATGGTTTAGATTTTGCTTTGTGCTATTTAAGGTTAGTTGTTTGGGTTAAGAACTGCTGATACTTCAGTAAACTGTGGAACTGAGGCATTAGTAAAATGTTCTTGAACTTTTGACTGGAATGGTAGGTACACTCTTTCTTTCTGTAGCCTAAATTGAGAAGGTTGATGGAGCTTTTACACAAAATGAATGATGCCTGAATTAAGTTACTATAGAAATCACACAGTCATATTGCCTTATATGCGAGTTGCTAATGTTCTGGTAGGTATGGATACACTATAAAATTTGGTAGAACACTAACCAGGATTCTCCTTTTCCCAAATTGATACAGCGTAGTGCTTTAGAAAATTATATTAAAATTGGGTTCAGGGTTTGCTTGTTCTTTGTTAGCGAACTGCTTGAATTAAACCATCTTATCTAGCTAATAATCTGATGTCAGTAAAATCGGTTTTTTGCTTCTCAGTCTTTGTCTCGGTTAGGTCTTTTTACTGATTTTATTTTTTTTTTTTGAGTCGACGAAGCACAATAGTTAATTGTTCAGACAACTGTTATAGGGGTTGTTGTGAACATATGTCGCTAACCTGTAAAAAAAAAAAATAAAACAAAAAAGACCATACTGCTCATAGCTGTATGAACAAGGGAAGGTACTCGCAGCCATACACCACCATCAAAGTGCATTTAGAAATTATTCATGTTGTGTAGAACTGTGGCCGAAGCCAGAACTTGTGACTATATGCTGTCAACACTGGAGTGGAATCGTGCTGCACTGTGCTTTTCTTTGCTACTCTGTCCATCTCTGAGGCTGAAGAGGAGCTATACGCAGCAGAGGAAATAATAGTTTTACAGTTTTGAGTCACTCAATACTACTCCCATTCATCAAGTAAGTCTGCAAATGGCCTTTCGTGCCCTTTTCCTGAGTAGCTCTAACACTGCCAAGAGGATTAAATTTCACACAACATTTTTTTTCAAAGAATTTTTTTGGGGGCCAGTCACGAGACACATACTTGAAGAATATGCGTGTTTTTGCTGTTAACTTGTGCACTCTGCTTTGAGAATTCTTTTTCTACACATCAAAAAGGAAAAAAAATCACAAAAACTCTCCCAAACTTGCCGCTGTCTTGCCGTCTTTATATCGCTACTCTACCGCCTGACTAACTTGTTTCGCGAGATTAATGCTGTAAGCCTTTTAACTGCCGACAGTGATCGTGAGGCGGCGCCCGGTAGCAACAATGACGACCACTGCCAGACTATAAATTTACACCATTAGTGCTAGCTTCAACAAGCTATCTGACAAGTATCTTAGCTCTGCATTACAAAATGAGTATTAACAGCGTCACACAGATCACCAGTTTTAGCTAAACTTATCACGCGGTTATACATATTCGACGAATTTCAACTGAGTACTAACCAGAGAAAAAAGGATATTATACGAACAACAACTCTGGTTTGATCAGTCAGAATTAGCAATCTCACTAGCTTGCCAACCGAGAGTTATCAAAGGTTGCTAACTCGCTCCTATGTCTATCTATATATCTATATAAATATTTATCTCTCTACTGTTTGATTCATTCTGACCTGTATATTCTATATAGTCTTACAAAAACAATACACGAGCTTCCCTCAATTTTGCTTGGGATGACAATTTACAATTCACATCCAACCGAGTTAACACCAGCACTACTCACCTGTCAAGTAGAAACAAGGCGACCTGGGCGTCAGAATTAAAACCATTCAACTCCCAGAATTCTCTCCGACGTTGGTATGCCTTCCCTATGTTTATTCAGGACTTCGCATAGCTGCGATCGGGTTCCTTTTTCCTCAACGTGCACTCGTTCGAGCGGCTCTTTTTCGGTTTAGCCTCCACCGTGCTTTACTCTGCCGCATCGATAGTGCCACTGCCAGTTCCTTTCGTTGTTCAGTCCCACCCACTTGTTGTGCACCAGCACAGAACAGGCGCAGATTTGTCTGCCGTCTGATTCGTTGGAACACATTTGTTGATGTTTGGGGACGCGGGTAGGTCCCCACGAGTTTGTGTATCTTTCTCAGTGTCTCCCTGGCTGTAGCTGGCCTACAGAGACCGGAGTTTTTTACTGCCCACTCATGAGAGGAGCTGCTAACAGTTTGTGAGGAAAAATCTCATGTAAGTGAAAAATTCAGATTCTTTATTTAAAAAAAATATTAATAATAATAAGACTAATTAGTTTAAAGGGATGTTTTGTGCCTCCTCTGTTTCCAGTCAGGCTCTCTCTGCAGTTTGAACACAATCTTTATACATTAAACATGACCACATTTTTCATTAAAATAATTTTTGTATGGACCTAATGTAAAGGAACAAGAAAACTGTGCACTTATTGCGGCAACAATGAAAAGACATCTATGACCCAACGCCCCACAACCACATGTGCAAGCGTTGGGTGCACTCCAGTACTTAAGCAAACAGTGCTACGCCCTTGGTCAGAACTGATGGATAACAGTTCATGCAGTTATTCAATACAGTTACTGCACTGTTCAGATTTGATGTTAACTGTGTGTCAGATACTATATATGCACCTGTTGAAGTACAAGGCCTCCCAGAAGACTCCCAAGATCTTTAGATCTTGTGAGGCATAGCTGAATCTCTCCTACATCTTGACATGGTGCTTCTATCCCCAAAGCTTTTGGTGTAGCCCTTGAGAGATGGCTATGGTTCTTTTTAATCCTTCTCCCATTTTGCTCTTCAGTGAAGCAGGCCCAATTATTCATAATGAGTTTCTTCACTCTGCTTTACTAATGCGCTTTGCCTCTCTGGAGGCAGAAAAGACGGAGAAAGAAGAAGAGGAGGTGGGCTTAGAATCATTCTGACTTCAGGCTTTGGCGCTCTCTAGCATCTTGGATAATGTATGCACGGATATGGCTGCCCCTAGCCAGTGGGCCAAAGCCAGCCTTTGTTTTTCCAGCCCTCTCGGTTTTCTCATTGGTTTCTGCGGCACTGGTGCTCACTTTGATCCGAGTCACAGCTGCCTTCATTCCAGAAATAACTCAATTGCTGAGATGTGGGGCTGTTTTGTATGTGAAAGTTTCTCTGATTCCTGCTATCGGCGTGCGTATGTGGGTAAATGGCTCACAACAGACCGCGTGGATTATGCACGTACGCTCATAAAAAGTGTGTCACATGCGCTAATAATGATAAAGTTTAATTATTCTTTTGTAATGAAGATGTTAATAATGTTTTGAGCTGGGGTTTATGAATAAACACTGACCTACTTATACGGACCCTCTTAACAATCGTTTTTTAAATATGACATTTGGTAACTGTAATTTGGGACTGTCATGGTGAATACTATCAACCTGTACAGACGACACTTACCATTTTACTCTATCTAGTTTTGACCAATTATGTTAGAATTCTCCTTCCTGGCTTGACCATGCCCAGTGTAAACTAAATAGGATTAGTCTTAGCTTTTTGTCCACAATTTGAAAAGATTTTCTTGCCTCCCTCCCAGAGTTCCCACCGTACTAGAGCAGTGTCGTTTTCTTGAGAAAAAAATTCCTTCCGGGTTAGTTTGGAATAACTTGTTCTTCATGTCAAATCCTGGTTTTGAATCTAGAATGAGTTTTTTTTGCAGTCATGTGTGTACACTTGTATGGGTTAAAACCCCTTACTGCCTAAATACGTATTTGCATTGGTTTTTGATGACACATTTTGCTTGTCTCACAAACATTACTTGCATGTCTTTTGCCATTGTATTTATGTCGCATTGACTGCACCTAATTTTTGTTGTGGCGGTAATTGGTATTACTTTTTCAGTTGATGCTAGTTTTACACTGGGTGCATTCTGATCTTCTCTCAAGGGAGTTGATTATTTTAAGTAGGCTTTTGGTGTCTTTTGCAATTAAAGTGCTCTTAAAAGTAAACTTTAAATATACTGTGCTCTTAATCTCTTGTTGCACAAGGCCACCAGCCACAGGTATGTGCTTTTGGCTAATCTGTCTGGCAGAAGGGATTGACTGCAGACTTTTTGAGGATATAATACCAGACCTCTGAGAAAATCAATGTTTTCTTTGGTGAGCGTGTCTTTTGAGTCTCTTGTTAAAAGGAAATACGCTAACTCTGTCCCTTAAGGTGTAGCATGACACTAGCCAACCACCTCTACTGGAAGGAGGTCAGTATGACAGTAATTAACTGAGAATGGATATGTTTGGCTGAGTAAGAGTTTGCCTCTTTGACCACGGAAGTCAGCCATAATCTGTATTTAATTGGTGAAAGCTGAAGTATACAAGGCTTACAGTATATTACATTATTGGCCACAGTGACTGGAAAGATTCTTTTTTAATAAAATCGTCCCTTCATTCAATTATGCAATAAGTTCACCATGTAACTATGATCTTCATTGCAGTGAAAAAAGAGTCTTGTGAAAAGTCAGTTGTATTCTACCTTGGACATTTCTGCTTTAAATAAAATAAATAATGGACTTTAAATAATGGACTACGGGCCAATATCCTCGGAAAAATTCATTCAGGAGCTTGAAGGAGTAGAAGAAATAGACTAAACTTTTGTGGTCAATCTCGTGGTTTATTCTGCTTTATGTGCATTCAACTAATAGATCTTTTCAATTTTTGATAGATAAATTGGCCAAATTCAATGCAATTAAATCTTAAAATGGACTTTTAATCAAATTTGCTCAAATTGTTTTCCACTCAGCTCCAACTTGTCCACAGTGGTAAAAGACACCACAAGAACATTAAGATCCTTCTCAGAACATCTCTGTGTACTTTACCTCCTGTGCATCACACAAGTGAGGCCTTTACTTGGGCTGCAGACGTTGCACAGACACAAACCCTACAACTGAACTACAACTACAACCTGTGATTTCCTGGTCTATTCAAAAAATATAGTTGTTAGCATGCTGTGCCTCTGAAAAATTATTTTATTGAGGGAAGGCGCACGAATGAAGACAATTCTTTATCCATTTTTGCTCTGAATATAAATATTCTTTCAACAATGTTTGCGAATTTAGCGAATTTACAGCTAAACCTGTGATAAAAAAAAAGAAGTCAAGTGGGCATTGTGGTCAGTGTAATGCTTGCAAAGAAGAATGACTTTCATATAACCATCTTGAGCAACTGATTAGTTCATTCGTGTCTCTTGCCTTTCCAATAAAGCCGAAGAGCGCAGAGGTTAGACATTACGGGGCATTTTACTGGGGAGAATTTAGGAGGTTAGTTTGGTGCCAGATTAAATGTGCTGCCCTTGGTCTTATTGCAGTATCATCTCACATCTTCATTATGCAGTTAATTATGTAGCATGGAGTCTGTGTTCTCAAGGGAGGGGAAGTTCACAGTTCCTGGTTTTAAAAAATGCTGTCTCACCAGACTTTCGTTGCCCCCTGGCTGTGCCCCTCTGTGAAACCTTGGCTAGTGTGTTCTCGGTTGAAACGCTCTTTAGTCGCGTGGGCGAGTGCTTCTGAGCGGAAAGGCACGCAGGGTAGTGCTCTCAGGCAGGTGTGCGCGGTTAACCTGTCTACTCGCTCTACAATACTTCTGAGGCAAATATTCGCATTACCCTCCCCGCAAAGACCCGAGGTTGAGAGACCAATACAATTACGTGAACCTGTTGCACTTGCATGCTCAAATATTTACCGAGTAGGAATATTTATCAAGTTGGGTAATTACCAGTGTGTTTTGGTGTAGATGTCACACTCTTACAAAGTTTCACATAAACCAAAAAAATAAATAAAAATACAACGCTGACCTTTAAATGCCTTCCGCGTTAAGGGGTGAACATCTGTCACATCATTCAGAGGTTTCAGAACATAATCCAGCAGTAGGGATCATTGGCCCCTGAGATGCGAACAGACAGCTTGTTTTTCAAATGGCAATTTCGCCCTTTAGATCTAGAATAATGCCAGGGCCCACAAGGGAGGGAAGCCATTACTGTACTGACTTTTATATTCCAGTCACAGAGTAACTGTGGATTGTAATATTTCGTCTTCTGATGTTCCGATGCTTATGCTTGTTCCATGTTAGCCTTACTTAGAGTTAATATTTGGAGACCTAGTTTTTTTAATTAGACAGTCTGTTTATTCTGCTTTGTATGAACGTGATTAAAATGTTGCGTATTATGAATGTGGTTATTTTATTCTTAATTTCATTTGCAGCAGTTGCTGATATGATATGGCTTAGAAATTTAAATAATTGCACTAAAATGGTCAGAGTCTCTGATTGTCCTCTGTCTTTATGTATGTGCGAGTATGTATCTATGTATGTCCTTTGATTTTCTTGACAACTGTTTATCCAATCGACTTCACGCTTGGATGTATTGCAGAGGATCCTAGGAAGTACAATGTTGAATATGAAGTAATTTAGCTGAGCGGTTCTCGAGAAGGCTGCAAGCAGCAATACTAAACGTCTAAAAGTTGGCCCGTTCTGAACAGGCGTATTTTGAATGGTCACTATAGTTTTTCAAAACATGAAAAGCTAATTAAAAAAAATATTAAAAAATCAGCAGCATCAAACGCTGCTTTGATTGCAATTGTTTTTGGACCAAAAACCAGCATCTGCAGTGATCCCCATAGACCGAACTTGTGATAAATGAAGAATTTGAAGTAATTTGATATGGTCGGAATTTTCTTCTATTCCTGTAACAGTGCAGGGAGGCTGGTTTAATGTTTCCGCCTGTTCATTGGCCAGCATCTGGGCCACCCCAATGCAGTGTGAGCAAAGATGCATGGCAGCCAAGCAGCAATTTCATTCAGGCACATAATAAGGGCACCAGTTAAGGGACGGGGCTCCTCTTTATGACATCACTGACAGTGACGTCACATGATGGCCATGCTGTCATAGGCAGGTGTTCCTGGCTGTCAATGCGCCCAGCAGTGTGTTAGTGCTGTTTCGCCCTGCTTTCATATAGCACTGTTAATCCAGCAATGCAGCCAGACATCAGAAGGAACAGATTAGAATCCATGTGAGACCATTACTGGAGTTTCCATCACAGACAGCTGATGGAGAAACAACAGCTCGTAATTAGTCTTGGGGTTAATTTAACTGCAGAATTAAAATGGAACCAGTGCAAGGCTACTTGTGAAATGTAAAATCAAAACCCCAGGTTATGAAGCATATGGTTCTTCCTTACAATATCTTGTAAAAGAACGATGCAAATAAACACTTGGTTGTACTGTTATTCAGCGTGTCATAATTTAAGCTTAAGATCAGGTTTTTCCTCTGAATTACTGTATTTTCTGGGAAATTATGAAAGAATTTTGTGGGGGGCCATGATTGTTCTATGAATAATTAATTGTTTTCAACTGTATTATGTTATGAATTATTTAGTATTGAGATGCTGAAGACCACAGTGCTGTAGGCCTATGTGCTTCAACATGGTCAAATGTATATTTTGATGGCATTTTTAATGCATATTTTTCTGTTTAGTTATCATTGTATGTACATCGCAATAATTCACTGACAGCAGGAAGTGACTGTCCAGTAATCCTGTAGGTTCTGTATATACTTGTTAACTTCAGAATGGCCTACATGAACCAATTTCACGAGCCATCGGTTCGCACCTTATCAAATATTGCAAATATGACCATTATACTACCTAGCCACACAGTATTTTTGCTCAGAATATGTGGATGAGTCTTGCCACTGTGCTTTCACAACCTCTCAGAACCATTACTTGGCTATCAAGTCTAGGTTAATCTCTGCCGAGCTCACTTTGTCGAGCTAAACGTCCATGAAAGAATGCGGCAATTTATCTAAGAACGCATAATTTTTTTTGATCACGTTTTTAATCTTTCTCATCACATTGCTTTCTGGAGGTCGCACACACTGGAGAAAACCAAAGCCTGCTATTTGATGCCATTCGATGCTGCATGGCTAAATCTTTACTTCAGTGTTGTGCTTGGCAGCATGGTTGCTAAACCAGTTGGGCAACTGCGAAAAATGAATACATTTTCTCCATGTCAGTCCTTTTCCAATGACGGGACAGGTGTGTTTCACACAAAGTCCTTAATTCCACTCTCACGTGACCAAATGTTGTTTCAAGAGGTTTCAGTCCTCAGCCAGCTATTCTGCACGTGAAAAGAATGTTGTCCCGTCAGCAAGAACAATTTAAATCCTCATAGCGGCGACTGTCTAGACCTTGATTTTCTGTTATTTTGATGCTTCGCTGATGGTTGGTACTGGTTAGCTTGTTCTAAGTTGTGTCTGCAATGTTACAATTAAATCTTGGGGGAGTGTATTGATGTTATCTGCCACCCTTAATTTTTGCCTGCACATTTTGTATATGGAGGCTTTATTCAATCAACATTTTCAATAATTTCCATTCAAGTTCAAATACAGGCAGAGTGGTTCATTTCACATCTGCAGTACAGCTTGAAACTAGCTTTAGTGATTTTTGAACTATCTGTGCTTGCAAAGGAAAATAAATGCTTTGAAATTGCAAAAAGTGAATAAGTAAATTTTGATCAAGGCCAGGCACCAGAGTACAGGGTTGATTTGCACTACAGTTTGCGTGTTTATGTGTTTTATCAAAAATGGAATGTATGTCTAAACCATGGCTTCAAGGAATTGGTATTTAAGAATGTACAGAATGGGCCTCTTTAAACAGTCCTCCTTCTGTGCTTTTCTCTTGAATGTAGAAGACAACACGGCAGTTATTCTTACAGCTATACCCTCCAAGCCTAGGTACAAGGTGTTATTTTCATAAGCAATAGGCCTACTCTCAGTGAGAGATCTATTTTCTCCCAATGTGTGAATGTAGCATTGCGTCTTAGTGAATTACTATAATTGTTTTTACTCTCATTGTAAGGCTGAGGTATTATTTTTCTTGCGCCTTAAGTTTTAAATTGAAAGTCACAGAAGATGAGGTGGGAATGCTATTATGTTTTGTGCTACATGGTGAAATTAGTCGAACAAAAGAATAATGGGACCGAGATGCGTACTTGTCTAATGTACAGACATGTCTTCGACTCCTGCTCCGAGCTGCAGAGCGGCGGGTAATTGTTTGCAGCGGTGGACGCACCCTAAAGATGATGCACTTCAGGATGATAACCCGTGGCTGTGTGGAGGAGTTTCCTGGCACCTCTTAGAGCTTGAGAATCCATGCTAAGCCTCATTATGATCCTGCGAGCTCAAGCCTGGTTGCCACACTCCATCTCTTTTCTTAGGGCTGCGCCAATGTCTCATTAGACCTGGGAGCCCCTAGGGAAGTAACGTCTGAGTGAAACAGGAGTACTGCTGAAAAAAAACACACGAGAGCATGACTGGCTCGCTCAGGAGTGCTCGTTATTGAGCCAATGTTCAGGAGAAATGACGGCGGAAAGGACCTCGGGGTGCTTTGGTTTATAATGATGGTAATAGATCTTTTTTGCTAAGCGGTTTATCCGCTCTCAGTAAACTGGACACTGCGTAAAACATGTGCTTGCGATATGTATGGAGGGAGAAACTGTAACTGTTTCACCAGCAGTACCCAAACTCAGTTTAAAAACAACATTCCTCGATGAGCTATTGCAAGAAATTTAGGGATTTCATCATCTACCGTCCGTAATATCGTCAAAAGGTTCAGAGAATCTGGAGAAATCACCGCACGTAAGCGACAAGGCCGAAACCAACATTGAATGCCCGTGACCTTCGATCCCTCAGGCGGTACTGCATCAAAAATCGACATCAGTGTGTAAAGGACATCACCACATGGGCTCAGGAACACTTCAAAAAACCACTGTCAGCAACTACAGTTCGTCGCTACATCTGCAAGTGCATTGTCAAAACAATGCGAAGCGAAAGCCATTTATTAACAGTACCCAGAAACGCCGCCGGCGTCCACAAATCAAATTGTTTTTGGAAACTGTGGACGTTGTGTCCTCCGGACCAAAGAGGAAAAGAACCATCCGTACTGTTGTGGCGCAAAGTTCAAAAGCCAGCATCTGTGATGGTATGGGGGCGTATTAGTGCCCAAGGCATGGACAACTTACACATACGTGTTACAACAGCATGGCTCCGTAGTAAAAGAGTGCGGGTACTAGACTGGCATGCCTGTAGTTCAGACCCGTCTCCCATTGAAAATGTGTGGCGCATTATGAAGCGTAAAATACGACAACGGAGACCCCGGACTGTTGAACAACTTAAGCTGTACATCAAGCAAGAATGGGAAAGAGTTCCACCTGAAAAGCTTCAAAAATTGGTCTCCTCAGTTCCCAAACATTTACTGAGTGTTGTTAAAAGGAAAGGCGATGTAACACAGTGGTAAAAAGGCCCCTGTGCCAACTTTTTTGCAATGTGTTGCTGCCTTTAAATTCTACGTTAATGATTAATTGCCAAAAAAAAAAGTTTCTCAGTTTGAAAATTAAACATCTTGTCTTTGCAGTGTATTCAATTAAATATAAGTTGAAAAGGATTTGCAAATCATTGTATTCTGTTTTTATCTACGATTTACATAACGTGCCAACTTCACTGGTTTTGGGTTTTGTATATAGAAAATGAAACGCTTTGGTTCCTAATTTGACAACCTAAATGTAATTGGAAAACACAAGTGGTAATAGAATTGCAGATCAAATCTGCACCATTGAGGGATAACGCATCTGTTGCGCTGTTGTCAGAAGGGTTGGTCTAAGGCAAATTAATTACCTGTGGGTATGGTGGGCGTTTGGTTCCGTTTGGGCTCATCGGGATCGTCTGATGTTATTCACTTAAATACCAGTGCATGAATGCCAAAGGAAACTAGTAATTTCATCATGGCAGGTGAAGAACAAGCACTTAACGTTGACCGTCTCTACCAGGATTGCTTTTTTAAAGCGAAAACAGTTCTACTTATTTTTGGGGCTGAAGGTCAGTTTGGCTGGTAATGCATTTTATATGAAAATATGTGGGCCATTTAAACCTTATACGAAATGGGTCTTGTGGTATTAAGACAAGGATAAAACAGAAGTTAATTATTTGTATTTCTCCCACACAAAGAAAATTTTCACATGTGTAAAAAATACCCCTTCACCCACCATGATTTGTGGGCGTTATTTACAGGATACAAATTGAAATTAAGAAGGCATATAAACGAAACGCATTTATTTGCAGACTGCTCCCCGGATGGGATTCATTCCCAGAAAAGTACCATAGACCGATTGTGTTGTAATTGTGGTCTGGGTGAGTCAAAATGCAAGCGACACGAAGCCTGCACAGTGCCAGCTGTTCTCAAGGACATACCCTCGAATGCACCGTTCAACCCATTGTGACACATACGCCTTCACTGCAGACCATGAAACTACAAAACTGGACCAAAGCGGCAAATATGCCATTTGCAATGGATGAAATTGTACATAGCATTGCCTCTACATGCATTTTCATTTGCGAAGGCATGAAACTAGCGCCTGTTATTTTCAAAGATTTGTTATTCTTCACGGCACTCATGCATAATCAAAATGTGGTTCAAACCAGTAAATAACTGCTTTAAACATGAAATGCACCTAATAAGAGCAAATTCACAGCTTATTAAAAATCCTGGAATTGCAGTTGTGGTTGGAACAAAAACCAGCAGGCAATTTGGGAAACAATGCACTTCATATTGAAGGGCATACTATTCAAGGGGTGTTAAAGGCTTTCCATGATAGTTTTTACTGTGTTTTTATCTTAATGTTTTTGAAGAGTGAACAGAGGGAGAAGATAAATCAGCTGGGTTGGTCAGTGATAAACCGGTCGCTTGGATGTACTGAAAGGTACAGTAACTTTGTCAGAAGCAGAGCAGTGAACACAGGACCACTTGCGGTGAAATTTGATCGCAAGTTCGTTATCCCAACTGGACTTGCCACCGCTTTCGCATTTAAAGCTGAAACGAGCTGTAATTGTCTCAGGAAATGAGGGATGCTGGCCATGTTACTCCTTGACCAGCAGTAATTGTATTAGCGTAGAGAAGGTGGGTGTTTGTTTACAAGCTAATTTTGTGGTGCCTTTGCTCTTAAAAAGCAGTTGTGTGTCTAAATGCAGGCACCCACACTCACTCAGACCTGTTCACCCAGACTCCATCTTGACCCCTTGAGGAATGTGGTTATAACTCAGCTCAGCAACTCCTGGGTGTTCTTTTCAACTGGGATATTCCAAGAAAATCACACGGCTAATCCTATTTCAGTGGTGGGAGGAATGTGGAAGGTGTTTTGAGTTTGGGGAATAAACACTGCCTTAGGCGCAGTACGCCAGGAAAAAAAGCCTTCCTCAGATCTGATTACGGTCTTCATATTTGGGCAAAGTCGTGATATCAGATTATGCGGAGTACACATAGCAGGATGTGTGCATTTTCTTTCATAAAACAGAGAAGGATGTGAGGGTTCTTTGATCTGATGCAGGAAAGAGCATATTCTGTTATCTCTGAGTCTTTTGTTTTCTGAATCCCTTTTGTCTTGGGAATTTTCAAATGTATTCCAAAAAGTTATTTTTATTGAACTGATATTAATATTCAATTCACCTTCAACACAGTCCTCAAAGAAATTTAAATTGATATACCGGGTTCATCTACAATCCTCCCCGCACCCCTTCCCCCCCCCACTCCCACCACCCACTGTTTTTTCTGGATGGGGAAATGCCCTCTTTCCCTTAGGTTCATCTGTCTGGTTGTAACTGCACTCAGTGTACATCTAGCCAAGCTGTGATGATCTACTTATGAGGGTAATGTTCAACCACTGGATGGGCTTGGTGGCTGACCTAAGAGACATCGCTCTCTAATCAGCACACGCTGTTCTTAAATGTCAGCGCTATCATTGCCAGTCCTGTGGACAGGTGGGCAGATGCGGCGCAAACACTGCAGGTCATTTGAGGGGAAGTGTCTCAGTTGATCAAGTAGTTAAACTATTATTGACTCTGCCCACTTTTTAGCCGGGGTCAGTTCAAACCGGCTCAGCATTTACAGGTGAACATTTGGAGTCTGCGGTTATCTCATGAGTGGATGAGAGCTTGAACAGCAGGGCGCTCAGCATACTTTAGTGTCCCTCTGATTAAAATTTTCCACTTTCTAATCTTTAAAAGTGCAGCTGACATAAAATAATGAAGGGTGTGTTACGTATTGAAAGTAATTTTCTGTGTCGTGTCATCACAATGACATACAAACGCGGGTTTGGTGGGCCGAGCATGAATGTGCTTGCTGTTTCAGCGTGCTGAGCTGCACACACTGAGAATGATGGCTGACACTGAGATTTACAGAACTGCTCAAAAGTTTGGAATCACCCCTGATATTACATAGATTATATGGTAGAAACATCGCGTCACAACAAGACAACCGGAAATACAGATATGACATTTGCGGGGACTTTATGGAAAGGAAAGACAATGGATTCGGGCACATTCAACAGTGTTGCATCAGCAACGTGATTGTCGTAAAAGCATAGGAACCTATTTTCACAGAATGCTCATATTATGTTGCATATTATGCCTACATTTTTCAAGAATGCTAGAGAGGGGAGGTGGAAAGATAGATGAACGAAGGGTATGTAGCGAAGGAGTGAGAAGGAGGGAGTATGTGTGAGGGAGTAGGTTATTCTATAATGGACAGCATATTGCTGCCATTAATGTATGCCCACAATTGCCCTCCTTGACTCCAGTCAAAAAACACTTCTTATGCAGAACCATTTTGGCAGTGCTTGCCTGTTAGAATTATGGCATGTGAGAACATTTTAAATAATTATTCATCATTATGCTCTTGCATGCTGCACATTATAAATCTCAAGCTTAGACCACAGAACTCTTAGGATAAACTTGAAAGTTGTGACTCTTCTTACATTCTCTGCCCTGTGTGGTAACTTAGACTCAAATTAATTGTTTTTGGCTTATACTTAATACTTTGAATTTTTTCTCGCAAAGGTGAATTTGATCTGTTTTTCATGGTACTTGCATACATTCAGTGTATGTTCTGCCAGTTTATCAAAACAGCCATTTTTTCAGCTGTTCAAAATTAAATTTGCAAATGAAATCAATGCAGACTTGAAGGTACTTGGAGAGAGCTTTACCTCCTCCATTTAGAGATTTATTTGGCAGATTTATGCTCACAGAAATTCTCTCAGATCTTGGATCAAGACTATGTGTTGGATATTTCCCAAATCTTAATCACTTCCTCCTCCGCACAGTACCTTTCAACATACAAAATTTCATCAACATTTATCCTTAACTTTTTGAGATCATGTTGACTGACGAACAAATGAACGAACAAACTAACAAACAAACAAAATTGCTCATTCACTTGAAATTGCTTGGTGATTTTTCAAAAATCAGCAATGGAAAAAGATTGGGATTTTTGAGATTTCAGCAATTTTTTTCGACATGATCCCGATCAACGATTCTGCCCAAAATCGGACGTGGCCCGTGGTTTGGGATTCTCAGCTCATTTTTTAACACGGTGCGACCAAAATTGCTGCTGGTATTGGGTGTGCCGTGTGACAAACAAACACACAAACAAAACTAAGTGACATACTTGGCGAATCTTTGATTTCGCAGGATAACAAATGACAGTGAAAATATTTCACCTCCTGGTGGAGGTTTGAAAAGATTGATTTTGTTTTATTGCCCTGCAAGGCTGAAAGGTAATAAATGCATCTAAGTCTTATTTATGTTGTATTCCACCAGGTCGGCTCCACCTTTCTTAGTGGCGTTTCCCACTAGGTCAGTTCTACCTTTCCTTACGGTGTATTCAACCAGGTCGATTCCACCTTTGTGATGTTAATTCCTCTAGGTCTATACCACTTCTTTATGGTGTAATCCACCAGGTATATTCTACTTTTTTGTGGTATTCCAAAAACAGTCTCGCTGAAGAGAGCATAAGCTGAAACCAAGACCAGACACTCACTGCTGTTTCATGTATGGATAATCCCAAGGAAGCACCTCTGCGGGCTTAAATGCCTGATGGTCATCTACCATAGGTGGGGGACTTGAGAATATAATTGTACACATGGAAATACCTCACACAATCTCAAGATGTTTTTTTTAGCAACTGTTGCAAAGTTATGAAGAGTTCCTGTTTTTATCAGTAACTTTAATCTTTCTTCAGATACTCTTTCTTTTAGTCCCTGAGGGTAGTAAGATTACTCAGAATATTGATAAGGACTGAAACTGTGAATAGGCTATTGATTTCTTAAGGCAGTGTTGGGGACTCTAAAGCGCACTGCGCTGCGGGGAGCTTCATCTCTGGAAAGCGAAAGAACTGCATCTTATACTGTTTGGCGGGCCTCTCAACATGCATATTAAAATATTCATTCAAAACAGTGCTTAGCTGTGTTCAGATGTGTCTCTAATTTTAAACAATATGCCGAGAGCAAGGATTTGTTGGAGATAAAAATGGCAGAGTGAAGAGAGTGAATCGCTTTCTTAGTCAGGCAAAGAAGCAGAGGGGTTTTATGCAGGCTCCTTCATCAGGCTAATGTGTTTCGTCATTTGCTAAGTCCTGTGCGAAACGACGGCAGGACTCTCCGGCCACTTTGCGTTGTTAATTCCTTCACACCTCATTGTTGTAATTCAAAATGAGCACTCCAGAAGTTCAATTTCCCAAATGAACAGCATTCATTCCCTTTCCCCTCCCTTGTGATTTTCTCTAGGAAATTAGAGATTTACAAACCCTTTCCAGCAACAACAAGCTTTTCTTGAAGAGCAAATTCCAGATGGGAATGCAAGTAAAACACCTCCGATAAACATGGTGTCCAATGTAGCATTCAAAAAACATCTGTGGGATGGCTGGAATGAAACTTTCCCCTGTTTGGTGAGGTTCACAAATATTTGGACTCAGTTTTATTGGGCTGCAGTACCTACATGTTCACAACATATGGATGCACCCTAACATAAGTATGTAGAAGTTTGTCTGTGAGCCCCAGGGTTGGGGGTTCAAATCCCAGCCATGCTATCACCGGCCACGGCTGGAGGCTGGCATGGGCGAGGAAACGATTGGCACAGCCTCACCGGGGATAAAAGGGGATTAAAATTTGTTAGTTCCCCACTCAGGAGCGACCTCCTCTGGTTGGCTTGGCACATGTAGCTGTATGAGCTAAATTGTATGCTGACTACATGATCCTCTTACGGCTTGGGAAGTTTGTAAATGGTGTTGGGACTGCATAGTCTAAAGAAGCAGGGGGTAGTCCTCACGTTGGTCGGAGCAGTAATGTGCCATGGCATCTTCCTCCTGAATCGATGGGAGCAGGTTGAGCTAAACAGTTCGGCAGTGTTTGGGGTGGGAAAAGGGGGGAAAATCCAAAAAATAAAATGCAGACTGGTATTGTTAACATTAATCCATAAACTTTGGAAGAATCACGCCCATATACTTACGGACCTCCCTGTTGAAACTCTGTTTTATTAATTAGTGTGAAGTTATCGAGCAAGTCCCCTCTAGTTCTGATGACGACTATGGGTTTCGGTTAGTTGTATTGATATGTTAATAACTTCATTCTTTGCAGACAAACCTCTGAGTGAAGTAACCGGCCTGCTGTGACTGTGCCAATGGAACTGTATGTTCTTGGCACAAAAGCAGCCTGTTGCCAGTTGTTAATGGCAGCAACAAAATGGGGAAAATGCCATATCTAGAAAAGAGTGAGGAGCATTTAATTGCGAAAACGTCCCGAGACGGGGCCAAGCGGCAGGCCTTGTACCTGAAGGCCCTGTATTTTGTGGAGCTGCAGTCCTTTGTGTGCTTTTCAGTCGCCTTTGACAGGCCTGGCATGCAGCTTCAGCGCACACTGTGCACTAGCATTCCTCAGCTCACAGAAGGACTTTGTTTCTCAGCCCAACTAGTACTGTTCATTCGGCACATCCCCACACGCTGACCACGACTAGCTTGGCAGTGCTGCTGTCAGTACACTGCGTTATCAGAGACTAGAGTGTCTGTTTTTGTGTTAGGGAATGTTTATTTGTCATGTTGGTACAATGTACAGTTAACCTTTTTCACCCTAATATATATATTTTTTAATTGGACAGCACAGCCTGTAAATTGGGAAAAATAGTTTCTCGAAGCAATTTTTCTCTGTAAAATGAGCTGATTTATGGAGTACAGGAGAGTTTAATCGATCCTTACAGGTGATGCAAGCCCTTACATATTCTTAGTTTTTGCTGCATAAATGGCGCATCGCATTAGGTCAAGCGTTTAGCTAGCGACCCAGTGGGTTCGATCAGGTTAATTGCTAAATGTTACAAGACACATTGAAAGACATTGAGTTCAAATTTACTATGTTGATATTTAATTTCAGCTGTCTTGAACTGTTTCCAGTTAAAACCGCTCCAGTGAGGCTAGCTAGCTGGATGTGACTTTCACATGCATTTGTAATTCACATAAATGTCGCTCTTTGGTGTAATTTTACAGGTTCTCATTTTCACTGAAAATAATTACCATTTATACTTCCTTTTTCATGGAAAAAATACATCCTTTTGGTCTTAAGCACCACTTAAAAATAACATGTGGTGTCCTGAAGCCTCTCCGTAATGAAACCTCACAATTTTGCGGTCACTTGATATGGCAGTGTTTATTTACCATATCCTGTGTATGAACATTGTATATTTTTCATGTGATGAAGGGGAATGTGAGAGAGCCAACACATCAGAGGGGATTACCAGCGTTTCCGCAGGCTAGTATCCCCTAGTTTTGCATCACGGTGTTTTATTTTGATTTTATTTCCTGGCGTGCTGCATGCATGCAGTTTGGAACACACACTCGAGGCAGAATTGTTTTAACCATGTCTGTCTTTCTCTCCCTCTCTTGTTCTCTCTCCTTTTCTGTCTATTCCAGCTTGGGTTGGTGCACTGGCCATTGGCATGATATTCTTCTGTTCCCCTGTGGTCAGCATGTTCACTGACCACTTTGGCTGCCGGAAAACAGCGGTCAGCGGGGCGCTGATAGCTTTCATCGGACTCCTGACCAGCTCCTTTGCAACGTAATGAGCCTTTTATTTGTACATTTTCAGTGTGATGGTATCAGTCCTATGCACTACATTACTACCCAAGTGATGTGTTCAACCAAACATGTTCAAGGGCTTTAGTTGTTGCTCAGACCAAATATGGAATGGGAAAGTGATCCAAGTGACTTTCACCGTGGAGTGATTGCTGGTGACAGCCACGGTGGTTTGAGAATGTCAGAATCCGCTCCTCTCTTGGGATTTTTACATGCGACAGTCTCTAGAGTTTACAGGGAATGGTATGTAAAACAAAAACATCCCCTGATGTTGCTGTTGCTGTCGGTGTTGGCGATGGTAAGCCTGTATGCTCGCAGCATGAATGTGGAGCTGAAAAGTCACTGTGGACCACATATAGAACTGCATCTCTTAGGAAAGTTTGCAGCACCTTGTTCAATCCATGCCACAAAAAGCGGGCTGCTCAGAAAGGTGTACCTATTAAAGTGGCCACTGAGTGTCTGTGCTTAAATTGGAGATAACACTGGAAATTTTCCTGTCGAGGCCTCTGCGGGCTCAGTCAGAGGGGAAATGGCGTCGCATATGAGTTAATGTGACATTTGACTGTTGCCCGCAAAAAGGCTTTAATGTCCAGCACTGAGATGTACAGACGAACAGGACAAAGGCCTCATCAAGCAATTAATAGTCCACCGCTATCCGGCTTCTTAGAACAGAAGATGAAAGCAGTTCCTGTGTTTTTGCTGCTGCGCATTAATGGGAACAGACGGTACAGGTCATTGGCGATTTATGTTCGTGTTTTTTAGGAGGCCCGTGAGGTACTCTGTGTTACCCCTTTCCCAGTCTGCCGCCTTGGGACTTCGCTCTGGGGATATCCTCCCGCAGTTCACCAGGCCCGGCACTTTCCTGCTCAGGGCTACAGCTCCGCCTCTCGTTTTTGCAAATTACAAGCAAATTGTGTCCCTTAATAAAGGGCTTTAAGGAACATATTTAAATGCGTTCTTTGGTACATTTTGTGCCAGGGAGGGAGGGGGTAAGAGGATTACGTCGTAACACGGTGTTCATGTCGCGCCAAGGTGGAGCGCGCCACTAGCGGCCTTCGTCATCCCGCCCCTGCTTCTCTAATGGATTCTTTATCATGGCGTGGAGAGGCTGCAAGCCTCAGACAGGATGTGAGAAATCCATATCATTTCCTTTCACATTGTGCAGGGCTCCACCTTCAAAGACCCTCAGCCTTTCTAGGCTTGCTTTTCATCTGCCACCGTAACTTTAAAAATCGCCCATAATGTGTCTTTTGAGAGTTCAAGAAATGATCAGCGCAGGCTATTTGCAAAAATGCAACTCTTTTAGTAAGCCTCAGGGCTCTGTATTTGAAATATTTTATGAAAATGCTATTATATAAAAATTTATTTCCATATATTTGAAAATCAAGACCGCGTTCCATTCTGAGCTTGTAAATCAATTTACTTTAGTGTACGATTATTAATTTGGCCTGGGTAGGGAAACCGTGCTTTTTACTCTTTGAATGCTGTTGATAACCTCACATTTCATGTAATTGATTATTATAATACGTTTTGTGATGTTTTAGCAAGCATTATGTCGCAGGTCTGTTGTTTAGTTGGCTTCAGTCTCCTATTGGTGGTCTATCCATGCAAAATGATAATGATCCATCATAAGAAGTACAATCACAAGTTTTAATTGGCCAGACTTGTTGTCTCTGATATTCGAGAGTGAGCTTTAATGGCCTTAGTGTAGATACTTTGTCTAAACACTGATAAATCCCATCAGATATGTAATTTGCTATTTTATTTCATCAAAAGACATTTTCTAATACCAAACAGAGAATGGACTCCATTTAATAATTAGTGTGATTTGGGACCAGGTTAACAATTGTTCTTAATCCTGCTGAAAATTCCAGCAAAAACCAGCTAGAATTCTAAGCTGGATGGTCTAAGCAGTATTTTTCATTTTGTATTTGGTCTTAGCTGGATAAAGGTGGTTAAAGCTGGTATCTGTAGCTGGACGAAGGAGGTCTAAGCTAGTTAAGCTGGCTAATGAAGGGCGATCAGCTATAACTGTCCAAAAACATAGCGAAAACCAACTTGGCCAGCTGGTTAAAGGTGGAATTTTCAGCAGGGAAAAGACTGCGCCGGCCCTTCCTCCTGACCGTACCCCTGTCCCGTGGCAGGTCCCTGGGCTTGCGCTACTTCACCTACGGGATCCTCTTTGGTTGCGGCTCCTCCTTCGCCTTCCAGCCTTCCTTGGTCATCCTGGGGCATTACTTCCGCCGGCGCCTGGGCTTAGCCAACGGCGTGGTGACGGCTGCCAGCAGCCTGTTCTCCATCGGCCTGCCGGCGCTGCTGAAGAAGGTGGTGGGTCCCATGGGCCTCAGCTTCACCTTCCAGATCCTCAGCATCTTCATGTTCATCCAGGCCCTGCTGGCCCTCACCTTTCGCCCGCTGATGCCCAGCAGCCACACCTCCCCCGCCCCGCCCGAAGGGGCGGGCAGCTGCTGGGAGAGGGGGCTCGCCCAGGCCCGAAAATACTTCAACCTGAAGGTGTTCTACATCACCACCTACAGGGTGTGGGCATTCGGAGTGGCCACTGCGGTGTTGGGATACTTTGTGCCGTATATCCACTTGGTGAGACACAACTTTACTCAGTTTTCTAAACCTCGGCCAGGCAATATTCAATATTCTGCAATAGTCAATATGAATTGAGAAACAGGAAAGCTTGTTACTCAGGCTCCTACATTGCAAAAGGCTAACAGGCATTGCACCAGACCCAATTTTGTAAAATATGATATTAATGACAAAGCACACACATACACAGTGAATACCAGGTTGGATAGGACTGTGCTCGTTAGATTTGTATAATTGTGTATAAATTTGCATAACAGTTCAGTCTTGTATAACTTCTGCACTAATTTTAGGCCTCATTATATCTATCTACATCTGTATACTACTGTGGGGCTGCACAGGCTCCATAGCTAACAAGCTATTTTAAAATGTACGAGGCTGAATGAAAATATTGCAGTGATGAATATTTAGCCTGGAAATTGTAAGGATGGAATTCTTGATATCCAGCATTGATTATATACCAGATGCTGATCATATTTTTGTGGTAATCTACTTATGTGAGTAAACGATATGTTCAGTATAAGGCAACAAAGCATTGAAACATCAGACTTGCAGCATTTTTAAATGTGACGCTGCCACCGTACATGTCTCTGTATGCATTAATGGATTTGATTGGTTCAAGCTCTGGAGTGAACCAAAGTGGAAATTTTTGTTGCTTTGAAATGTAATTAGAATTAGCTGTCAGGGGGCCCAGGTCAGCATGTTGCCGTGTTCATAATCTCCATAATCCGCGACCGTAGACCGTTGTTTATGTCGATAAAAACAGGAGGGGTGGGGGGGTGACGTTGTATGAAGTAGGAGTTGTGAACTTGGTAGCAGGGACCCCTTCGCCGTCCTGTTTTTTCAGGCTATAGACCAGAAATAAACAAAGCCCCGGCTTTTGTTGCACGCGTGTTTTGACTCCCCCTGTAAAGGGCTGTGGCATGGCTGAAAACGTAGACGCGATCAAACGATCCATGTACTCCCGAAGCATCTCATCTCATACCCATTGATGTTGCCTGGTCTGCGAAACCCTTCAAAGAAGAGGAAAATATTGAATTTCAGCTGTAACCCATGGGGAAAGGAAGTGTTGTGTGTGGCACAGCTCTGGGTCCCTGGCGTTCGGGTGGGATTGGACAAAAGCCATTCAATGTAGTTTTTTGTTTCCTGTATTCGAGTCCCGCTTGCTTTCCCTTTAGTTTCAAAGAATATGTCGGATATCCTGTGTAAATACTTTCGAGTAAGTAGCATTCTGGGAATTACAATACAACATAAAGTCCTTTCAGAAACAATAGCAGACGTAAACAGAACATGCTGCATGATGAAAAACAATTTTCCACGAAAACATTTTAGCCTTTTTTTTGTCTAATGTGAATGTTTTCTGCCTGTGAAATTGGTTTTCAAATGAACTGCTGGGTTCAGAATCCTGGGAGGTTTTTTTTATACCTTGTAGCTGATAATTTGCACTTGATATATGCAGCTATACCCTTTCTCCACAAGGTGTGTTTTTTGTTTTAATTTTCCGTTCTCTTTTATCAGATGAACTTTGTGGAGGATCAATTTAAAGGGATCAAGAAAGAGTGGGTTCTGTTGGTTTGTATCGGTGCCTCCTCTGGAATTGGACGTTTGGTTTTCGGTAAAGTTGGGGACCTGATTCCAGGAGTCAATAAAATCTATATGCAGGTAATAAATTGTCTTTCTAGCTTCAACCATGTTGTTTTTTTTTTCTAACGAGAGCCATTTATAGTTTCTGTCATCCAGATTTTGTGTTTTATTTTATTTTATTTTTTTGGGCTATTCGATACAATTGTTTCATCTCTGGAAATTCAACAATGTTATATGAAAAATTGAATACAATCACTTTTTATTTCTTTCCAATTAATTTTTTTCTTGCTCTTGGCATTATTAACTTCATTTTAATTTCTTCTTTTCAATATTAAACTTTTAAAAAATCTTTAGTGGCTTGACCAGTGTTGATAAATCTATCTAATAACTATCAAATCAGTGGGTTCTCACGCACATCCAAGAAATGTGCAGAAAAGGTACAACTCTGTACAAAGGTTCTCTGAAATCCTGAATAGGAAGAAGTGGGTTAGGTAGTGGATGAATGGATTTCAACTTCTCAGACGCCCCAGTCTTGTACAAATGGACTCCAGGGGGTTGACAGAATTAATGCGACCCAATTTGCCAAACACACCTGTGTATGAGAGGGCATCCATTTTCATGTAGACGCGAGTGTTGTGGTGTGAGGCGATATCCCTCAGCGCAGAAATATATGAGCGGAGGCTTCTTCCCTTGCATTATTTTACTGGTGCCTGTTGAACTGCAAGTTTGGTGACAGGATAATGTAAATTTCTACTCTGTGTTCACTGCTGAGGATACACAGGATATTTATGACCGTTTCCTGTCATTCGGGAGCAGTTCACAAATTAGGGGAGACCTTTGGGAGCAATGGGGAGTCTGACCTAATTCAACTCATTTCCTGCATGCACTAGTCTCCCCCCATCTGGTTAAAACTTAGTACCTGAATCAGCATTTTATCATCGCTCGGTGTCTGGGCCTGTTCTGGTGGGGGGTGGCAGTGGGCATTGCCCATTCGAATTTTAGCTCTGCCCACCCAATTGGTTTGTTGCGGTATACGCATTTTTAATCCTACAATCACATACATTTAGTTTGCCCCTCTGGTATCTTCTGTGTCTTACAAGGGCGTCAAAGATTCTGATTTGTTGGTTGGACAGACAGTATAGACGTTGGCGATAACATGAGTCCATGCTCTTTTCATCCAGAGTGTGTTTGTCATGGCTTAATATACCTGATCTGAGAAATTTGCTTGTTCCGAAAATCTTAAGTAATGTATGAAATTTGATTCAAAATTTTTAGCTAGGTAAACCAATTAATTTATTTGATTTAGTCATCATAAGTTTGTTGTTACTATTTTGTTGTTGAACTAAATTAGGAGCACTGCTGGCAATGAATTTATATTAGCTAACTAACTAACAATAACATTAGCTAGCAAGGACAGCAGGTTACGAGTGGCTGTCAGTTGATTAATTAAATTTCTCTCATAGGTCGCTAGCTAATGTTACCTCAACTGATTTTGTCATACTTTTTTAAACAGAATAACCATTATGCGCCAATTTATGCTTCCTAAACGTAATGTTAGCACAGTACCCTTATGCCTTCACGGCTGATGTTAGCTCTTATTCAGAGGCTCTGTGACTGGCTTCTTTGCATCAAGTGCCCTGTTCATGTTGGGATTTAAATAAATGAGCATCATCTCCACTTATTTAAAATTATTTCCAAAGTGAGTATTAAACCAAACTGCTCACTCGTTTGGTCCATGCTAGTGCCAATCATGGCCGTGACTGAAATTTTCTACTGAAGCACTAGCAGGAATCATAGAGATAACCACAGTTGCTATCTAGCTAGCATAAGCTACATGCAATACGTGACTGCAATGGTGATTGAGGTACTATCAACATTGTGCACAGCTCTTTCTCCACTTTATTGCGTGCCCTAGCCTCTGTCATTCATTTCATACAACATGAGCGGGAAAGAGGTATTTTGCAATTTTTTGCAATTTCCAAAAAATGCATGTAGACTGAAGTATAGCATACTGTGATATGAATAAGAAGTTGCCCACCTCAAATCTCTGATTGCCCCCCAATAGAAACAGGCTGTGAACTTGGTCCGATGGTACGTTTGATCGTTTTCGGTGTGTGGTTTCAATGCAATATTAAGCTTCCCCCTTTATTCAGTGTATTTTTATCATTCTTTGATTTCCTTGTTTCGTGCTTGTTATGCTTTGAAATAAGCACAAGTTGCCGCTACCTCCTCTACCTACTGCACTGCGCCACCCTACTGCAGTTCTTTGTCCTTTTCATTTTCGTCTAGCCGTCGCAGCAAGACATCCTTTTCAAAAGGCCCTGGTCAGTATGCAGGTTTCCTTATTACTGTGACTCTTGTCAAAAGATGAATTGTAGGTTACCATGACATTTTAGAACCAGCTCGCAATTCAACATTGCCGCATTTAGCTGTGTGCCTTTTATTCAAGGGAACAGTCTTCCATCTCCACCAGCTCATTTAATCTTTCGTAGTTCAGCCGTGGGTGGTCAGCTGCATTCAGCCCTCCTTAAAGTGTGGAAAAGAATAATTTATAGGTATAGTGACAGCTGTTGTACTTCTGCGCTTCTCTCATTCACGATAATGAAGGGTCTGCATGATTGACCCATTTAGAACCCGTGGAAAATTATACAATGAAGGCTAACTACAGGTTGGGTTGCAGTGCAGGTTACGTAGGAAGTTTCAGGTTGTTAAAGTGTGTATGTTGCATTGTTAAATGAGACTCCAAGCCTAGGAAGGAAACACAAAAAGGAGTTAGGGAAGGAAATCTCAAGGTTCAGCACTTAAACATACTTCCCGTGCTTTTATAATTCCTATTTGGATATTCTTGCTGCAGTAGTCGATGGTTCCTGGGCAACTGTTCAAGTGAGTGGAGAATAATGATTAAGGTAGATTACAGACAGTAGCATGGGACATTGCTACATTTATTCCCACATTAGAGTATCAGTGAGCCTTCTTGGTTTAAAAGATATTCGCTGATTTTTGATTTCGCGTGCGGAAAATTAGAGCACTGTTTTTCCCCGGCTGTCCTTATCTGTGCGGCCTTCTCCGAAGGAACAGATGGGCTTTTCTTTGGCGGCTCAGACAGGTTATGTAAATAGAACTGCCTGTCGACCGAACCTGCAGACCAGCGTAGACATGTCCTCTTCAGAACGCGGGTGTCTGGAGATTAATGGGGCTCACGGCGGACTGGCGGACAGTGACGACTGCGCTCTGTGAAGTCAGCAGAATTCCTCACCCGCCTTTGAGTGACATAAACCCAGGGAAGTGGTCCCGCCTTCTTTTTTTAGGTTTACGTTTGCACATCAAAGCTTGTATTATATCACTCTAGGCCTCAACGACTGCGGTCAGAAAAAACCAGTGAGGAATGCTTAGAGGAGAGGAAAAAGAAATCATCACCAGGGAACCCCTGCCGCTCGACTCTCTTATTTCTAGAATAAACGGAAAGTGAAGACAAAGTGTACAGTGTGCGGCGCAGTCAGGTGCAGTGTGAACTCGGTTGTGGCAATCAAATGCTAAGTTAGCACGAGACTGGCTTCAGCTGCTCTATAACGTCGGTGCGGCCCGTGCAGTATTTTCATTAGCGCTGGGCTATAGCAGAGCTTTGGCCAGGGTTAGCCCCTGTGGCTCGTTATCCTTGTGCAGTAACTCAGCATGGCCTGACCCAGATCAACACAACTGTGGGATGGTTTATGTCTCAGTTGCTGAATGGGAAATGAAGAAGCCTGTTTTCACACATGCTTCCCATAAATGTGCAGAGCAGAAAATCAACATCTTCACTTTAGTATGTGTCCATATGTAATAATTTGAGAATGTAGAGAAAAGTGAATAAATGCATAAAATTGGATTTTATATTTAGCCATGCTGTTATTAATTGAGCCTTATTCACTGTCACTGACTGCAAAAACTCCTTAATATTTGCATTCTGTGAAGGCTCAAATTACGTAGTACAAGCATAGTGCAAGCGTGGCTCCTGCCTGGCTTAGTGAGCTAGCTGCGTGAATACTATTCTTTCATGATACTTAGCGGGGGCATTGTATATTCACATATGGTCAGGAAATGGCCATTTATTACAACTGTGGTGATAGCTAACAAATGGCGTAATAGCGCTCACATCATGCGGCAAACACAAGTGTCTCTGTTTTGCATTATCCCCTGCTGCTGCAGGTATACCACATCAAGCCTGCCTGTAGCCCACACTCTGGACATAAAAAGACCTGAATGCAATTTACAATGCTTGTGTCATGCTAGTTTTTTTTTCATATTTCTACAAAATTGATTTATGTGGTATCACTTCACATCAAGAAAAGACTAGAAGTCGAATGTGGGAGCTGGAGGGTCAGAGCACAGTCATCGTGTTGCTTTTGATGTCGTTGCTTCGTCACATTTCGCTCAAACAGTTGTGACCTGTACACAGCAGGCAAGAGTCCGTCAGGCCTCTGTCCATTTCCCCATATTAGCATTTAGCGCTCCTGAGCAGAGGAAGTGGGAACTGACCTCTGTCTCTGCTGAAACGGTCGTTTGAAATGCAAACTCTGGTTTTTGACCCCCCTTGAAGATCTCAGAGCCAGTGCCACGCAGGGTCTGCTGTACCTGGGTCTTGCCTGTGCGATCACACTGCAAAAAAAAGTATGTCTTAACAAATGTTTTACACTTCAAGTGTATTTATACCCACAAAGAGAAAATACAAGCTAGTTTTAAGAAACTGTTTTTCTTAACATGTTGCATTTTCTCACTTCATTACCAAGTATCTCATCTCATTGGCAAGATTTTTTTCTTTGCCTTATTTAGAAAGAGTATAAATAGTCATGAGTCTTTTGGCTTAAATTTAAAACCAAGTTAATCGTTGAGGTCCCTTTTTTTTTTTTTTTTTTTTAACTCTGTCAGGGCCGGCATGGTCCGGTCATGCATCCGCGGATGTCTGTGGCTGTTCGAGTGACTGCTGGAAGAGTGTACTTTCTGCGTTGGCTGTCGCTCTATCAAACTGATTGGGAGTGAACTGTTTCTATTATGTCATCAGGGGCTACTGACAGTGGATCCAAAAACATCCACTCAGCTTTCAGCTACGTCCACGGCAGTCTTTTTGGTGCAGGAGTTTACATTATGGACCATACCACTGACTATCGCTGTAACAAATAGTCCACGGCTTCATGCTTGCACCATAAATGGTCGGCCATATACCAGCTTTCGACCTACTCTGGTTTAGTTTTGTCAGTGCTAATTAAAGCTCAGTAGCTTGTAATGATAGGGTTTCAAGCAGGCTTTCGGTTGGACTTAGAATCATGAAATATGTTGCTAATAGCGGTTGGGCTAACAGTATTTAGACTTCTGATTCAGAATACTTTTCTCTGTGGAAAAAAAATGAATGGGGTTTTTGCAGAAGACCAGCGGTTTGGAATGATATGGTTGTGTAATCAACGGGCTCTTGTCCCACGTGTCTCTCCAGGTGGCGTCCTTTTCCATTCTGGGCCTGGTCTCCATGATGATCCCTCTGTGCCGCGTGTTTGAGAGCCTGGTGGTGGTGTGTCTGTTCCTGGGGCTCTGTGACGGCTGCTTCATCACCATAATGGCTCCCATCGCCTTCGAGCTGGTGGGGCCCATGCGCGCCTCTCAGGCCATCGGTTACATCCTGGGTCTCATGTCTCTGCCCATGACTGCCGGCCCGCCGATCGCAGGTCAGTTACGCGCCTTCACTTGGTGAGATCACATGCTTTTTGGCCCAGTGTCACAGGCAGAGGTTAAGTGTTACTTCTTAATGGAGATTTTCCATACAGAACTCACTTCAGTTCTGTTTTTCATCTGTGATTTTATCTGTGTCCTTCCTTGAGCAGAATGCTGTGATAATACAGTTTTGTTTGTGTTTAAACGCCCACATTTCCGGTTTTTCCTATGTGTCTTGCTCATTCAGAATATTTTACGTTCCTATTTCTGTTTTGTCATCTTGGGACTAACACACATGCTGCTTTGATTAAAACATGCCGTTCGTAGTGAACTGTGAATGCTGCGCTATGTGTAAGTGTACGCTGTGTTATTAAGTATGTCTACTTTTTTGTTTGCTCACGCATTTTTTGGTCATTTGAGGACACAATGGAATCTAGAAAATGAAGGAATTATGTGGTCGGACTTGTAATTAATTCTTTCAGTGATTCACCCCCTTAGATGAACAGTGCACAGTTCTGAGTCCAAGTCATTCTTGTGATCCAACCACTGCAGTGCCAGGTGTGAGATTTTAATGATGCATGTCATGACAAGAACACATGTATTTGGCAATAGATGAGGCATGTGGAACTTACACCGTCTCTTTATTGACCTGGGAATTAGTTCTTCTAATTGTGTAAGTACCCACAAGTGCGAAGGAGAAATCATATCCACAATGCTGAGGCATGCGCCTTCACCACAAAGAGAAAATGCAGTGGCCTGACTCATTTCCTTGTAGCAGCATAAGTGATGTGCTCCACACAGATGTAGCAGTACGTTGGCTACCCACTGACTGCTCAGTACTTTCATGGCATGGCGTTCTCTTGAAATAATATGAGCAGTGCTGTCCGACACAAGCCTGAATGAAGCTGGCCAGATCACAGGCTGTGGTCTGAGCCAGCCTGTCAGAAAAGAGGGGGGGAAAATCAGCGTGTCTTCAAAGGCAGTGCACAGTCGGATCAATAGATTCAGAAGTGCAGTGCGTCATTACAGCCTGCTGTTAGAAAGCATACTGTGCTGTACACGGCCATGAAATCGGCTAGATTGACTGTAGAGAATTTCTTTCCCCCCTCACAGAAAGCCTCAACCTTTTGAAAAGGTTATTTTTTTAGGTTTTTTTTTTTTTTTACTTAAAATTTCAATTCAGAGTTCCAGTCCCTTTCAATAGGCCTCAGAATTGAGATATAAATAGCTAGGAGCAGGTGCAGCTAATGGTATATGGACTTCCATTTCAAAACAAATTTCGCCTCTATACAGAAAAAGAATGGGGTTTTCACATAATCATCTCTGTCACAGTATGTTTTAATCTGGACACATCTATCTTCAATAATCCAGCAAATTGAAAAGAAAAGGTTCCAATAACTTAATTAGCTTACAAAGTAGAACAAAAAAATGGCAATTAAGTTAACGAGAGTGGCACTTATGAATATCCAAGGTAGGAAAATGTTTGTTGTTCTGCATAAGACGTAACTCCACCAGCAGTGCAAGTCGGGAATTTCAACTATGTGTGTTGCTTTTTTAAATTTACAAATAATATTTTTTACATTGTATAGATTGCTCAAAATGATGCTTTTTCCATATACTGCGAGCGCCATAAATCATTTGACGGTTATACCTTGTTTTATTCTGGTTCTGTACTCTAGCATTTCGAGTTTGAAAGGACGCAGTGTTCTGCATAGGCATCGGTAGACGCCTATGCAGAGGTTATGCTTTGTCAGGCCTGTACTGCAGCCATCTTCATTTCTTGCTAGTTCCAGGGACTTTCTGCCCTCAATTATCTCTTCTGTATGTCAACATCAAATCCATGTTCAGTCAGATTTAGATCTAGTGATTCATTTGGCTAACAGAACCAAAATAACAAAAGCGTGATTGTCCAATGGATTATGATGCTCACTGTATAAATAATCATCCAAGTTCTGTAATTGGTTTTAAAGGGTTGAGGAAAACTCATTCAACTCATTGCCCTTATGGAACAGAATTTTACTAAAATGTTATCGAACCTGCCTGGAGTGGCATGACTCCTGAGTCACATGGCCTTCAGAGATTGTTACATTAGCATTAGAGTGTTAGGTGATGAACGTGCTAATCGCATTTACGAACGTTCTAATCACATGGTTGTGATGTCACACAAATTGTCTTGTGTCCTGTATGCCTGGCCCTGGTGCTTGTGCAGATGGTGGCAAACCCAGACTTACTCTTCTCTTGAGCAGTGCTACGGATCCATAATCCCCCGCTTTCTCTTTGCAGGGCTTTTGCGTGACTACTTTGGGAACTACCATCTGGCGTTCTACCTGGCTGGAGTCCCACCCATAGTGGGGGCCCTGGTTCTGTTTTTTGTGCCACTTTACTACCGTCGGATGCTGCGAAAACAGGCGAGAGAACCAGCAGACCCCTGTACTGACCAGATGCTGCCCGCAGCCAAGACCAACGCCAATGGGGACATGCTGCCTGGATTCACTGACGCAGAGACACATATCTAAGTTACCCTGTCATGCAAAGGTTCATCTTCTGGCATTTTCTAGCTGTCAGCTGTTAATGTTTAAACGTTTTCTGTCTCTCCTTTTTATCTGCATATCTATGAACTTCACTATGAACTCTATGCTATGAAATTCACTCTGCATGTTTTCTTGTTGGTTATGCACTACTGTTCAAGATGCAGAAATATGCACAGAAAAGACTTGGTCAAAGGCTCAGATTCTCTGAGTCCTGTTTTACTTCATTTAAAAGATTTGCACGATGATTTACTTGGGAATTTTTTGATGCAGTTTTTTTGTCAATTGAATGGATATTTGCATTTTGGCAATCAGATGTGGAATAGCCCTGGGACATTCGCAAAGTAGAATCAAAATGGCTCAGTAACTGAAAATTTTATGGCGGAAGGAACCCTAAGAACTAGGCTTCGTGGCTATAAAATGTTTATAAACTGATTAGCATGTGGCTAATTTTTTGCCACATTCCCATGATGAGTCATGCTGAAATAATCCATCTCAAATAATGATCAAATAATGCATAAGTGCAGTAGCTTAAATGCTCTGTGAAGTGTTTGCCTGCGCGCCGTGAAAAACAACAACAGCACATTTGGACCTCAGCAAAATGAATACAATAAAATTCTGTTCGCCCTCCAGCCAGTTGCCATAAAGTAGCTAATCGTGCAATTCAAATGCATAAGAAGGTGCTCGTTAACGGAGGGAAATGCAGGTACTCAGCTCTCACTCCACTCCTCTCTCTCTCCTCTCTCTTCAGGGATTCCGTTCACCAGCAAAACTGTGATAATCTCTCGGACCCTCATCTTTAATTCAGGTGCACCTCATTTTCGCTGTCCACCAGCCTTTTGTTAGCTTGTGACGGCCCGATATGAAAACTTCGACCCAGAAATAAAGAAACCCTCGTCTGGACTGGCGATGCTCACTGGACTTTGAATGAATTATTCAGCTGCGGAAGGTGTTTGGATGGTCTAACATCAAATGTTACTGAGGCAAGAAACACACATTATAGTAAATGGGGAGGGTTGGGCTTGTCAATGGAATATAGAGAGCCATTCCATCTAAAATGGCATTATTTTGTGGCGTAAAACTAATTTTATCTAAAAAAAAAAAGCAGGGTTCAGTGGTTTATGAGTGAGATTTTTTTTTTTTTGAAGGAATCATTTTGGTTCTTGATAGCAATGTTTTCAGTAGATATTTTCTAATGTGTGTTGGAAGGTGGATGTGCAACATCTAGAAACAGTTCACTATATCAAAAGGCTGATCGAAGATAAGAATGTATCGTACGGTCCCCTATCTCAAAACCTTTATACTAAGGGGAGAAACAAAAATTTACGTCACTTCCTAACAAATATGGTGGTAAAGTGCTCTGATCTGCATTCACACTTGGGAAAAATGCGACAAAATGGTGTCCTTTCATAATTCTCCCCTGGAGGTAGAAAATGTTGTGCTTTTCTCAGCCTGAGTTTCAGAGGATGAGGGTTACAAACAAAATTGAGTGCAATTTAATTTCCTCCCACAGTTTCACAAAAACATTTCTGCTTCCTGCCTCAAATTCTTGGTCTACGGCCCATTAGAATACCAAAACACATTCGACTTTAATTTTCTGGGTCTTGACCAACTTCATCCGTTGAATATATTAAGTTGATATAGAAAAAGGAATTTGTCGTGATGAAAAATGGAATGTTATATGAAAAACAATCTAAGTCCAGCCCTTCCCATGTCTTCATCCTCAGCGTCTCTAACTGCAGTCCCTGAATTAGAAGGCTGCCAATAATCCTCATTATTGGTCATTGTTAAGCAATCAATGGTCACAATTACCGACACCAGAGGCTTAATGATTTAATTTGTGAGTACATTACATTGTATTGCATTGAATTACAAGCGCACTGCAGACGTTGTTATCCCGAAGAGCTGCGAATGTTGTTATCCAGAAGTGTGATGGTGCCAAGAACACTCAAAAGCCTTGCTAAAATCAGTAACTGCAGCGAGACAAACACATTATCGCAGACCTAAATCCTTCGAATTTTTCTTAAATGGTCCAGGGAGCCACAGTGCAATTTTAGGAAGCATATCTTGAGTTTGAATCAGAGGATGTGCAAGGTTTGTGGTATTTTGAATGTAGTAGGAAGCCTGGCCAGACACATAAAGTCAACAGAATAAAGAGGTCTGGTTTTAGGTGTGCAGAACACTTGTTTTCCTTCAATGCCCCTAAAAGGGTAGTGTCAGACGACTGAATTAGATGCAAGTAGACATAGCTACCCATTAGAGGGAGATAAGACTGGGAGCAACGCAGCTGAGCCTGGGAACGTTGACTTATTTGTTGAACCAATGAGAGAACAAATATGTACCAAAATGTTAAACATAGATCATGTTTCAAAATAAGAGTCTGGCAATAAGTAATGTAATTACGCAGCAAACCACGTGAATGAACTTTCTGGCTAGACTATAAAAATGAATATTGGCACTTATTTTGTGTCTTTTTATGCAGCTTCATGCACTTTTATATCCTTGTGCCCCTTCTGAAAGTCTGAAAAGCTATTTTGCACAACGTGTTGTAGCCTGAATTGAATTGATAATTAAGACGTTATGAGAAGGAGCAAGCACAATATAGGCTTAAATTGCTTTGACAAGATCAAAGGGTGTTCTTGCACTGTGGAGAAATGAAAGGCTCTCCCTTACAAATATATTCTATTTGGACCTGCGCGATTAGCCTATCTAAATTGTAGTCATGCCCTGAAGCTGCTGGGCTGGCGTCAGCTCAATTTATGTTATGACTTCTCTCCACTTCTACTTGGGGTATTAATGCTAGAAAATGGGTGAATGTGAGTAGTAAATGCAGTGGAATCGCGAGCTTTTATTGCTGTTGGAAAAAGTTACTCTATGTATAGGTTTGGCCATTTTGTTGGAGTGGGCTTTAAAGTTCATGTGGTGTCAACAGTGCTCATAGACAATCATTTTTGTTGTTTTCGGGTACAGCATGTACTCCATATAATTATCTCTTCATAATGCCATGTCCACAATGTTTTTATATGTATGAAAAAAATGTGTTTTTAAACAAAACATTCTTCTGCGAATGGCACTCATTATGACACAGCCCAGATAAATATATTGATATATATAGATATATAATTATATATTTTCTGAGATATTGCAGCCATGATGGTGGAAAGCCAGAAGCTCGTGTGAAAAGCCTCTAATCTCCAGTCTTATGATGTAGCACACATATGAATATAATATTGTTAAGTTTCTGTGTCAGATCACGTCAGATGGCTTTAAAGACTTTGTAATCGACTGATTGGAAAGTTTCTTATTTTTTAAAATCTGCCATATGTTATACTGACTTCTCTCTGTAGCCATGGACTTTCCCAGTCTCTGGGTCTAGATACTAATCTGTGATGCTGTCCTGTCGAGCACAGCAGCTAGCGACTGTCCCAGCGAGGCAGGGGAAAATAATGTGTATGGAGACGGTTGGAAAACAGTTCGCAAAATGGCCTCTGTGGTCAAATGTGTTTGTTGATCTGTCGTTGCTCATGGGTATGTCTGCTGATTCTGAAAATGGGGTTGAGTTGATCTTATCCCTCTGGATTTTTCCCCCAGCAGTTGATACTGTGTCTCAGTCTCCTCGTGGGATGCTAATAGGAGAAGGCCATTTAGATTTAGCATTATTTGGCCAAAACTGTGGAAAAGCCAGATCAGCATTGGCTGGTTTCTACTCTTTGCACAGAAAACTTATGAGCAATAGCCTGACACATGCTGAGATGGGGCTACTGCTGAGACCGAAAGGCTTGTCAGCAGATTATGATCCATATCCCTATCACTGTATAAACAGCTATGCATGGAAAGGTATGTAAATGCACATATTCTGCATGTCAGTGGTTTGCATGGTGTCGCCGGTTACCAGACTCAACAGTCATTTTGGTCTCTCTTCAGTAAGTGCGGGGAGAGTATGTGTTCATGTACCTGGAAAAAGACAAATATCTGAATTTCTCACACTTTATGAAAGTTGGTCACTGGAAGTGAATGCTTCGGAGGCATGAAATTTGAACCGGTGTAATATTTTTTCGAATGAGAGTGAAGTGTAGCTGGATGAAGTGCGCCTCTTTGAGTGGTTTCGGGAGAGAGCCTGAAGTGTAGGGCTTGGACCTTGACGGGCCACTGACAGGACCTGAACCCTCTGGTCCACCTCATTGCCTGTCTGACGGTCTAAAACTCACCTACCTGTACAGCTCTTCACCTTCAGCTTTTTGTCAGTCTCCGTCAGTTTCCGTTGCCCTTATATTTTTGTGTGTGTGTGCGCTTGTGCGTCCTATACGCGAGTGCATTCAAGCGTGCACGTGTGGGTCTTAACGTGTCAGTGTTCGTATGAAGACGGGCAGAATTATTTGGGTTAGTTTTGATTTTCTTTGAATTAGACTGCCATCTTTTCTTTCTGCGTGTGCACATCTGATGTGCTGATTGTTGACTCTAAGTCGCGCCATCACAATGCCTTATAAATGGGCATTAAGTTTCTCTCCAGTGACTTTATATGACTGGGGGAGAACGCATAATATGTTTCATGATGGGCCAGTGTCAAACACAGGTTTAGTTATCTCTCAGGACTAAGGTTTCTGTTTTGCTTTTGATTAACTGTTATTCGGATAGTTTTTTTTTTTTTACACAGATGTAGTTTTAGTCTCTCCTCAAGTAATTTGAGAAACATGGGCCAATTCACAAATGGGCCGTATATCGACCGTTCTGCCTCACATAAACCTTTTCTCAGACTGAATACTCGTACTGATGTATTGTGCTCTTTCATTTTGCCGAGTCATTCCACTATTCAGTTCCCTCTGAGCTAAGATAGTTCAGGGACTCATGAGTATTCAGTGATTCGGTGGAAGGCTGTAAGTGGGTAATGGGCTTCTGACTGCCCTTAAAGGACATACATACCTCAATAATCTCATTGAAATAATCTTTTTTTCTCTTTTTAAATTGGAAGTTGTGTACTCACATCTGTCGGTGGAAAACATTTGCTTTTGCTGTATGTACTTAGGAGAAGCTAGGGAATTTTGTCTGTCACAATGGGAAAACTTAGTATAACAATTGTTGCCTTTGCCCATAACTTTCTTCTTTGCGAATCCACTGTGATGTAGCCCAGACTTCCTCTTAATATCTATCTGCCTTACAGAGGAGAGAAATGTTACTTGAGATGGTAACGAAAGGTGAACTTTAATCTCAAGGCCTGTTACACTTTGACGTAGATGCATATGAATACCTGTATACGTAGCGTTATCCAGTGCAAATGTATTTCTTGCGTGTTCTGGTGTTTCAGACTTCAATGAGTCAGTTTTGCAGTCTCTCTCTCCTGCTTGGGGAGGGAAAGCCATCCTGGCAGGGTGTTTTTCTACCCATACATTTGCCGACCCATTCTTTACGGACACCAGTGCTGCACGTCTTTAAGGAGTGACGTGATGATTCCCTCATGATTGAATTCAGGGGCGGAGTTTGAGGTGGGGCCTCCTCTGAGTTTTCCACTGATGACATCACCCACCACTCTTAGTTTGGCCATTAAGGGCTTTTTCTGGAAAAGCAGTGAGTCTGATTCGTGTAGAAGAACTGTATGTTTGCCATATTTTTGTATGTGCAGTACTGTGTAGTACCAAATGAGTAAAAGTCAAGACATTGTCATGGATCACATTTCTATCTCAGTGGTTTTTGGCCTTTTTCATTATTCTGTATTCATGTGCCATGCACTGAATTCTGCTATTCAGGTTTTTTTTTTTTCGCAGTCAGTGGTATCTCATTTCAGTCTGGTATACCAAATAGATCATTTGCATAGATGATTGTCTTCCTTTTCAGTGTATTTTTTTTTTTTTTTGCAGAATGATCCCAAAAGAAGGATCCCCACATGTCCTGTGCCAAAGTAGTTCATTTTAGTCCTCCCTGTTTTGACTGAGTATGTGAGTTTTTTTGCTAGTTTTAGTTATTTCACATGTTCATAATACCAATCGGGATTCATCCACTGGATGCATTTTTTAAGTTATCTACTCCAATCTACTCCATCCCTTGTCCTAGTACCCACATCTTGATCTTCATATAAAATACAAAGTTTTAGAGCTGGTAAAACATGATCCCACACCATCACTTCTTAATTGCACATTTCAAAACGAGATTTAACGGAATTACTTGGAAATATCTTGTTGTGGATTGTGTTTTTCATATGTGCAATTTCACACTTCAAGATTACTACTGCTACTGTGGTGTGCTTGTTTTTATTAATTTTTCCATTGTTAACACAGTTAGCTTTATTTATTACTCTCAGATTACTTTGTTAATCTATGTTGTTTGTATTTTTCACACATTTAAGGAAGAGTGGTGTCCGCTGGGTAATGGACATTTAAAATGAAAGGGATCAAATTACAAATCCGGCAGAAAGTGGCCCAAGCCATTGAGCATTCGACACAAAATCCCTAAAATCCTCAGCAGTCTGCTAATCTGAAAAATGTTCAGAGAATGTGCTTTTCAAACTGTGATACTGTGTAATTTCGTGTTTATTGTGCCATTCAGTTAGTGTGTTGTTGCTATGATATGTTAAAAGCTGGATTTCCTCTAACAAAATGCATTTGGATGAGTTAGCATGAAACGGCAGTTGAGTCTGATGTATAGTTCAAATGTTTCTTATTCAATCCTTGTTCGTGCACAGCTCAAATTAAGTTAATTTCCTCCTCCTTAAAATGCTGCCTGGGCAAGATTTTATCATTTGTTTCCTGGGTAAATTTTCAATGGTAATGGGTCATTTACTTCTATATGAAGGTTTTGGTTCACGACATTAAACATAGATGCTTAAAAAAGAACTAACAGAATGTGAAAGTGCGTGGAATTGGTTTGTGATCATTCATATGATGTTTGAGAAACCAATCGAAAGAAAAGTCTAAAGACTATTTAACAAGTTATTCATTTAAAAAAAAGACGTAAAGCTATTTTTCTTACATGTAAATAATTAAAATGAATTATAACAAATTGTATGGAATAGTTTAGTTTAATACAGAAATGCAGCAGATTGTGAGATATTGGATTATAAAATAAGAAATATGAATTCTTTCAGCATATACCACTTCTGTTTCAGTGCAGTGAGCGTCAAGTGCCTACCTCTGTCTTTTCTTACGTAGACATGGGAAAGGACTCCTCATCAGTTGGGTGTTGTCTTTTCTTCAGTAGATTTGGGAAAGGACTCCTCATCCGCATTGTATTTTGAAGCCTGCGTATGGAGCTCATACTGAATTTTCTCAGTAAGGGTGCATTTACATGCGCTGGTGTATTTGTTATTTTTCTCCCAGGGCAAAATAACCATAACCTCACCTCTCAAAAAAAAAAACTGGTGGTATATTTTTCTCTCTGTTAACACTATGAAATGACAAAGATAGTGAATCTTTAAAAAAATGAAGTGTAATGCTGCTAGGTATATGTATGTTAATCTGACCTATGAGTAGATTTTGGATTTTTCTGTGACATAAAGGTTTTTTTTTGTATTGAATCATCAATAAATGTGTAAAACTGTGCAAAATCCTTGGTTCAAGTTTATTCATTTGGTTGTGTTTATGAATGTGTGCATCGTTAAAATCAAAAGGCAGCATGCATTGTCGTGTGGCACTGTTTTGTGAAGTGGCTTGGCCTTATGGACCTCGAACCAGCCTAACATCTATGGGAGTTCAGGCTTCATTCATTAGTGAGGCAGAGCTAATGTAGGTCTACTCTTGAACAAGGCTCTTTGGTGGAAATTTTATTTGAGGTAGCTTGACTATGTCAAAAGATTGTGTGTAACTCAAGAAAAGCATCCAATAAATGCTATAATATCATACACGGCAACATCATGCTCTTGTATGGTGGGGTCGAGGAACAAATTTGTCCCGTCGGAGCATTAGTAGCATTTGCTTATCCATGTCTTTTCAAAATGTCTTTCTAAATTCATCCATCCTTAGTCATCTAACCTGCATATTCCCGGTCAGGGCAGCAAGGGGACCAGAATAGATATCAGAAAAAATTGGCAAGAGGCTGGTACACTCCCTTGTAGGTTTGCCTATCCATCACATGAATCACATGCTTAAAAACTCACACCAAATGAGGAGTTCACTCATCCTGTGGGAGTATTAAAAGCAAATACTTTGTTGTGTCCTTTCAAAAGGTCTTTCTGAATTCTGCTCCAGCCGCATGGTTGAAGCTAAGCAGGTGTGGGCTTGGTTACTGTTTGGATTGGACCATCTGGGAAAACCAAGTCGCTGCTGGAAGAGGTGTTGGTGGCCAGTAGGTTGCGCTCTTCCCTCTGGTGGAATAATCCCCAATGCCCCAGTGCAGTGACGGGGACACTGTACTGAAGGAGACACTGTATTTCGGATGAGACGTTAAACCGAGGTCATGATGCACTGTGGTCTCTAAAGATCTTATGACACTTATCGACAAGAGTAGAGGGTTCCCCGGTGCCATGGCTAAAGTCCCAACCTGGCTCTTTCGACCTGCCACCTAATCATCCCCTGATCTCATTGGCTGTGCAAATTGCCCTCTCCCTCCCTACCTTAACCCCCAGGGCTCCCTTGAAAAACAGATTTCAACCTCAATGGGACTTCTCTGGTTAAATAAGGGTTAAATAAATAAAAAATAAATTCATCCATTCAATTAACAGTCTTCTGACCTGCATATATCCTGGTGTTGTAGCAAGCGGACTAGAGTTGGTACCAGAAAAAAATGGGCATGAGGCAAGTGCACATCCTGGAGGGTTTGCCTTTCCATCGCATACATCACTTGCTCATTACCCTCATACCGAAACCTTTGGGGCAATTTAGAATCTCAGATTTGCTCGACATGCTTGAATTTGGGCTATGGGAGCTGCAGGGGAAATGTATGGGAAGAATATTCAAACTCCTCACAATAAGGCCCCACACGCCAAATCTCACAACCTTCTTGTGAGGCAAGAAGAGCTGCCCTCTGCACCAATATGCAACCTTCTTTCTTGAGTAATATTACTAGTATGTGCAGTCAGTTGGAGTCCTTTATGCACAGACCCCTTCGGGAAACAACATCACAGTCTTTTGAGTGATACATTTTCTACTCATTGATGTGTACCCTGTGCAATATGGCATTGAGCAACAAACATTGTCCTTGTGAATGGTTGTTCTTGGATTTTCATATTTTCTTATCGACTCCCTCCAGTTAATGCCTGTTTGAAAAAGACAAGTCTTGTATATTTTGACAAGTGTTTATTCATGTAGTTCAGCTGTAGCAGATTTGACAGCATTTGTGTGCGAGTTACTAAGTTCAGGTCACAATTGCTGATCCACAAAGTGTGTGAGGTGGAAATACACAGTTCACTCTAAAAGTATTTGGGCAGTAAAGCTAATCTTGTTGTTTTGGCTCAGAGCTTCATAATATTTAGCTTGACATTCAGGTCAAGGCCTTAAAGGAGAACTGTGAAACTGACTTGGGGTGTGTTGAAACGTGATAATGAGTGCTAACTTTTGTCAAATACCCCACCTCCGTACGCACCCAACATTTTGAAATAGAGGGCTTTTTATCCGAAGCTCCCAACAGGCTTAAAATGGTAGTGAATGGGGCATAGCATTGCCATGCAAAAAGAAATCGCTATTTTTCAGTATTAACAAGGCTCAAAGTAGCTCCACACTTCATTTATAGAATTCCGAGGGCCCTGACATTTAAATTGAGGCACTGAGAACTTTGAAAATGCACAGGTAGTTTATTAGAAAAGACTGTTTACACAGACAGTACCTTGAGGTAGTTTCCAGTCGCCTCCATCTTGAAAGTCACGATAAGTCGATTGACGAGCAGGAACGAATAGGTCAGGATAGGGGAACAGATTGCAATCTATTAATTTGGTGGCATATACATTCATATCAAATAACCCACATATTAAGTGCTGCCTTTTTTAAAATGCAAATGACTAGATATGGACATATATAGCCTTAAATTAACCCTGACTGTGCAGTCTTTGATCATGCATGTTTAAATTCCACTGTGATAGTATATGGAGCCAGAACAACTTAACATGCGTCACTGTTAAAATACAGTGCTATAGCCGGGATTAGCATTATCCTGATGAGAAGGCTTAGAAGAGTGCGTGACATATAGCCTTTCCTTGTGATCAGTGCACTTGTTACACCCTACAATGAACAGGTAAATGTTCTCAGGTTTTCCTCAGGTCAGTCAACCACTCACACTGTTCTTTTGTGTCAGCCTGACCTACTTTACTGTTCTGGAATCAACAAGTACACGTTGTCTCCTAACACTTACACACACACACACACACACACACACACACGCCGAGAAAAGCAGGTCCTTCTATCAGACCATGTATTGAATCCTTTGAAGTTCTACATGAGTCTAATTAAGTGGGCACGGTGCTTCAGATATTCATAGCCTGGCAGGTTCAACTGCTAACACGCGGAGGGATGAATTTTAGCCCTCTTGCCATTTATGCCATACACCATATATGCACATACTAAAATATTTTTCTGCTTGAAAATATTGAAGATGACGAAAATTAATTGAGCTTATTGTGACGAAACACAGGGAAGAAACAAGTTATTTCAAAACAAAAAGCATTAATGAAAGGACTATATTTCTGCAACTGGGCATTATTTGAACATTAATAAATTGGTACATGGATGCTCATGGATTTTTTTCGGAAAAATATTCTTGGATAATGTAGGTTCTGAGTATGTGGACATCCTGAAAACTAATCTTTGCTGATATTTAAATGCTAATATTAACATATGACATTAAAAGTACAACAAATTCAATAAAATTGAGCCAAACCTTCAGTTCTGCTTTGTGTACTGTGCTGCAAAAGGATTAAATATGTGTCAGTGCCAAAGTTATTTGTTTCTGCAGTTCTGCAGTGGTATTCACACGTGATGTAAAACAAACAGCCAAAAGCAGTGTTTGTTATATAAGGAAGAGACGTAAAGAGATTTGGGAACATTAAATTAAATGGAGTCCCCAGGTGATTTCTCCATTCTTATGAGTTTGTTCTATCTGTCTGTGCTTCTAGCTCTGGTATTTTCTGGCATTAGTGGTTCTGTGATGCAGCAGTCATTGCTCCAGGGGACAGATTGAAGTCCATTATAGACATAATAGGCAATCTCCTCGGACACCTCTGTGGCCTTTGGAGATGTGCTGTGTGTTTCTTCAATACAGACTGCGACATGTTCATTCGGACAGCCAACTCTTTGTGGGCAGCTGTTCTTTCCGTACAATGATGCATTCTGTGCTGTCATCCCAGCTCTAGCTACCATCTCTGCTTTCCTCTCATCCTCATACCTTGAGCAAAACATTTAAGAATTTTTATAGCCTTAAATGTGATCCTGCATTCATGTAGCTAATTTCTTATTTCCTTACCTCCACCCAACTAAGTTGGAGGAGGTTACGTGATCATCACCGTTTGGCTGTTGTTTGGTTTGTTGGTTTGTTTGTAAGCAGGATTACGCAAAACGTTATGGATAGATTTTCATCATATTTAGTGGAATGATTAAGTATTATTCAAGTAAGAGGTGATTTGATTTTGGGAGGTCAAGGTCAAAGGTCAAGGGCATCCAAAAGGTCGAAAAACACATTGAAAACATATTTGCACGAAGACTATAGGACTGCATAAACACAGGAGTTGCTAGCTAATACTGGCTAATACTGAGTACATTGGCGGAGGTAGCGCTAGTTCTTATTGAATTATCCACCTTGGTTCTTGAGCATCTCAGCAACTGATCAGAAATAGCATTATAATTCGCTGAAGGACAGTGTTTGTGTTGCTGATTTGAAACTGTCTTCAAGAAAAAACTAATTCACAGGCAATGATTTGTACAGTTGAGAACCCTCAAAAATCCCAGATGTACTGTATAACTTAATATTGACATGATTTTATGAACAATATCCAATATCCTCATCATTGTACGGCCCCAATCACGCCCGAAGCAATAACTGTGAAGCAGACACTAATCACAGGGTGAAGAAAATTAGATCATGGTGTCATTAAAAGATGGGGACACTGTGTGCTTTAAAAATGTAGGCGGTACTTCGTTTGAAACATGGAAATACTCCAAGTAAATCAACTGATAACTTGCCAGGGAACAATATCCGGTGCTCTATAACATTCCACTTATGTATGGAGGAAGTCATTGTGTCGTCAAGCATCATGAAATGCCCCCAGGAATGATGGGCTAAGAGGCAACTGCTCCATTAACTTTATTCATCCATCCATCCTTCATTATCTAAACTGATCCTGCCTCACTAAGGTTGTGGGAGAGTTGTAGCCTATCCCAGCCGACTGTGGGCGAAGGGCAGGGACACACCCTGGACTGCTCGCCTATCCATCCCAGGGTGCACACATTGTTCACTCACTTGCTCACACCCACGGGCAATGTAGGGTCTTCAAAAAGCTCGACGCGCATGTCTTTGGACTGTGGAAGGAAACAGCAGTACCCAGAGGGAACCCACGCAAACACAAGGAGAACATGCAAACTCCACACACTAAGGCCCCAGGCCGGATTCAGACCTGGAACCTTCCCACAAGAACGCTATCCACTGCGCATCCATGCTGCATCCCCATTAACTTCAAAAGGAAAGGATTTTAATTAAATTTTGAATGAATCCTTATTCAGCGTCAAATTTTGAGGGTGAAACATAACTGGTTTTTGGAGTCTCTGGGAAGGCAAGGTATGTGACGAACTGAAAACAAACTGGGTTTTCAAACTATACATACACACTGCAAAAAGATGAGAGGAAAATGTAGAAGTAAATATTTTTATTGTTTATTTTTTCGCTACTGACAACTCTATTCTGACCTTTCTCTTGCATTAATATCTAACTTCAGGGCCAGACCTAGGATTTTGGTGGCCCTAAGCAAGATTTTGTTTGTGGCCCCAAAACAACCGCACAGAGTATTTGTGCCAGTGGCCGGCCCTGCACCCGGGCCCCTCTAGCAGTTGTGGCCTTAAACAACTGCATAGAGTGTTTATGCCCGCAGCCGGCCCTGTCTAACTAATTATGAAAACAAATCAATTTCATCAATATCTAAGCCATTTTAGCACTGTAATGAGATGCCTGACAAATATCAGTCCTCCTGTGGTTTTTTTTATTTTAAAAAGACTGCATCAAAAAGTTGTAAAAAAAAAAAAAAGTTTTACTGCATCAAAAAACAGTAAAAAACGAAAAACTACATTGTGTGGCCCATCTGTGATTGTAGGTCTAAGCAACCATAGAAAAGCAGGGTGGGGTAGACAATTGAGGAGTCAACTTGCAAAACCTGTTAAGTCAAGTTTTGACAACAAATGAGTTATCTCCCTGAGCCTCTCTCTCAGGCACCTGCGCATGTCCCACTGATAGCTCCACTTTCAAAACCTACTAAATCATTTTATAAATTGTAACGGAAAAAGGGAAGCTCTGTCAAAACTCGCCAAGTCAAGGGGGAAAACTGTCAAATTCTGCTAAGTCATCAGCCAATGTGGAAACGTGATTCTGTTTTCATTCGCTGGAAGGAACCAATCACAGTCGAGCTTTTGTAGCCTGCTCAGCTTTTGTTTTCTCTAATTCAAGATGGGGTATGCAGACTCAAGTTTCGTTTTGATCACAGAAAATGCGAACAAAACTAGTGGTACCATAAAAGTGGGATTTGAATCCATGGACTCGTGTTTATGTTGTCATTGTCATAGCAGGTATTCAACCACTGTGCTGTCTGTAGCAAAGAGTTGCATGTAGAGTGGGTCCTGAGTCAAATACCTTCAGCTATTGAGCAACAGTCTGGTTTAAACACTATCAAAACCTCCTAAATGTCCACTCCACTTTCAAAACCTGAAAAAAGTCAAAACTTTGTGTTGCAAAATCCAAGTCATTTCTTTAATAGTTTCAGTATAGAGGAAATTGGTATCTTTGGAAGATTTTTTCTAAAAAATGGACCAACTTGACTAACAAGGCTTTGCAAGTGGACTCTTCAAATATTTTGAATTTATCAGAGTTTATTTTTCAGATAAAAAAAATGGAAATAAACATAATAATAATAAACATTAAAAGTCATGTTTATTTTTTCATGTAGAAGTTGACAAAGAAAGCAAATGATGATTTAACTACTTAATGGATATTATAATCTGTCTCTTGGTTCTCAAGCAGGCCATTGAAATCATTAGTGCAAAACCTGCTGCTGAACCCTTTTACTAGCCCATGTTTTACTAGCCGATTCTCTTCCAGCTATATAGTACCACTGTGTGATTTTTTTTATGACTGAGCAAAAAAATTTAAAGTAGGCAACAAAATTCCTCTTAAAATCAAATAATGCACATTTCTTTTTGTATTTTGTATTTTTACTTGCGTCGCCGAAGGCTGCAGGTCAAGGAATGACTTTTTCACTTCCGAAACCGAAGTCCGAAAAATGCTCAGAGGACAAAGATCTCTTGGGAGAGCGCCAAATTCATCAAAGAGAGCGGGTGAATTTTTCTTGTCCAATGTCCGTCCGTCATTCTGTCCATTCAAAATAACAACGTTATCCAGATAACTAAAAAAATAATTGGCCCAGGAAGTTATAATTTGGTATGATGATGTATCTTGACCCAAGGCAGGTCGATATGGAAATTGGCGCATTGCTTCAAAATCGAAGATGGCTGCCACTGTTTTTGTAAAAACAACGTTATCAAGATAATGCAAAAAATATGTGTCGTAAGTTCTGATTTGGTATACTGATGTATCTTGACCTAAAGCTGGGTGCTATTGGAAATGGCCACCCTGCATCAAAATCCAAAATGGCACCCGCCATTTTTGTAAAAACGATGTTATCGAGATAACGTGAAAAATATGTGTTGTAGGAAGTTTTCATTTGGTATGCTGATGTATCTTGACCTAAGGCAGGTTGCTATTGAAAATGGCCCAGCTGCATCAAAATCCAAGATGGCTGCTGCCATTTTTGTAAAAACATCGTTATGGAGATAAAGTAAAAAATATGAGTTGTAGGAAGTTCTGATTTGGTATGCTGATGTATCTTGACCTAAGGCAGGTCGCTATTGAAAGTGGCCACGCTGCATCAAAATCCAAGATGGCCACCACCGTTTTTGTAAAAACAACGTTATCGAGATAACGCAAAAGATTTGTGTTGTAGGAAGTTCTGATTTGGTATGCTGATTTATCTTGACCTAATGCATGTTCTTATCAAAAATGATATCACAACATCAAAATCAAAGATGGCCACCAAACAACGTTATCGAGATAATTCGCAAAATAAGTTGCTGACCCAAGGCAGGTCATTATTGAGGATAAGAGTGCTGCACCAAAAAATGGCATCATGATCACTTTGAAATATCAAAATCAAAATTAAATCAAAATTTGGTAGCCTCTGCCTGAAAGGTGAAGATGGGTAGTCACTGTGTCTTACAGCAAGATAATGACCCTAAACATGTGGCCAAATCTACACAGAAATGGTTCACCACACGCAGAATCAAGCTCCTCCCATGGCCATCTCAGTCCTCAGACCTCAACCCTGTGGAGTTGATTGAAAACCTGGGAGTGAGCTGAAGGGAAGAGTGCAGAGGAGAGGACCCAGGTTGCTGGATGATTCAGAGAGATTGTGCAAAGAGGAATTGTCGAAGATCCCTCTTTCTGTATTCTCCCATCTGGAGAAACATTATAGGAGAAGATTAGGTGATGTTTTGTTGGCAAAAGGGGGTTGTACAAAGTATTAACATCAGGGGTGCTAATAATTGTGGCACACATGATTTGATGTAAAAGAATTATTATTTAATGGGGGATTTTTTTCCCACTGAATAAATGCACTTGAATTGAAGGTTGGATTTTCCTCTATTTTTCATTATGGTCCTATATTATATAGAAAAAAACTGGGAATTTATCAGAAGGTAAAGAACACTTCTTAACCACATTGGGTGCCAATAATTATGGAGGGCTCTGTATGTTGAGAGATCATTACCAAGCCATTTTATTCAACGATTAACCTTTTCATTATCATTTAAGATTTTTTTTTCTTATTCTATGCTTCATATTTTTGTCGTTTGAGATTGCAGCAAATGGATTGAACACACCACACTGACCAGGCTAATGAATATATTGTGCTCATTGTGGGTGATACACCAAGCTAACAGCTAGCCCATTATGCATTCTGTGACCTATTTAACGGTAGGGGATCTTTACTGGAACAACTGACAGCGAGTACAAGGTTCAAAGGAACAAACAGTGTGTTCTCTTCTCAGTTTTGTATTTTCAGGTTCAGAGTCTATGGGTAAGTGTATGTATGATAAAAAAGGAAACACAGTATGCACACGCTGTACCAGAGGATGCAGGATGCAAGATAATCATGTCTTTGAAATTCATGTTCGCCAGTCTTGGAACAAGGTGAATTGTATTTATAGTAAGTGCAGTACAATGACGAGAGCCATAACACGCTGGTTATTGTTATACCCAGAATGGTTTAATCAGACCTCTTTTTTTTTTTTTTAAACCGGGTAGCGGTGAAAATTAAATTGGAAATGGCCTGCTTCAACACTCTTTTATGATTACATGTTTTGTTTTGAAGGTTATGTAAACTTGTTTTCAGCAAATACATTCCATACAAGCACATAGTATTCTCCCCTTGCTTGTCACTAGCATTGTCTACAGTGAGCACAATCAGATGTTTGTTCATATGTTCCCTGTGGATCACGTGCCATATTGAAGCAGAGGCCGAATTATAAATGCGTATAAGAATGTAATCAGCTTGTTGCTAAAGGAGTGGTTCAATTGCATACTGAAACTTGAAGTGCTCTTGCAGGGAGAACAGCTGACATGAGAACAAACCATATGTATTCCACTCTGTAGTGCTGCTAATCACAAAATAGCCATTCTCTTGTCATTTGATCCATACTCATTTACAATTAACTTTAACACGCACTAAGTCACAGGAGACTGCCTAATGGCCTTGTTTCATGCAGAATTTAAGTAATTTATGTCTCTTAAAAAAAAATTGCACGTACCAATCCTGTTCTTGTTTGGAATGTCCAATTAATGAATCTTCTTACATACTAACCCCACTGCCAAGTCTACATGTGTGCAAATCCATACTTCTCTTTCAAATGGCAGAATACGAATGTGCCTGCGGAGTGGAGTCTGTGGAAGACCATTCAAATGTTTGTTTGTCCTCTGTGTATTAATGACATCAGTCTTGAGCACCTAATTCAACAGTACGCCACTCGAGAATGATTATATAATGGAAGCTTAACGAATCAAGCCCTTTTATCCCTGGAGTGAAGCAACTGCCAATTCAGTTTAGGACCATGTGCCTTATCCATATACCACAGGGTAGTGCCTATCTGTCAAATCCACATGTCAACTATACGATTGGACGAGAGGTGCAAAGAATATGGGGCTGATTAAAAATGATAAATATGTGGCAATGAAGACATTTAGGGTCTGCACTGCCAGCTACAAAAGAAAAATCTTAATGATTGTCCATTTTCCGACTTCCCATTCCAACATTATGTTCTTAATCGTAGTCTATTTTCCTGTTCCTCATAGGTGTAATTAAGTGACATATGGAAATCTAGCATGCAGATGCTGTATGTGGTAGCCTGGTCAGTCCCCTCTGTGCCCTCTTTGAGAGATTCACTTCAGTTACTCGGCATTCGGACAAACCTTACCGAGGTCGCTCATTCAAAATTTATGCAACGAATGAGTCCTCTCGGGGATATTTTAGGATGCTTCTGCCGAGTTTTGGTTGGAGCTCCCTGTTGCTGGGTTGTTTTATAGCTGAACCTACATTTCCCTGGCCACGGGCATGGTAGAAACAAGGGGAGGGCCGGGGATTGGAGTGGGGGGTGGGGTCACTAACCTGGAGGCCAAGGTCCACATGAGAGAGAGGCGTTCTCCCCGGAGATCGCTGTGTACTGCAATGTGACTCAGGGCCTTACATAAGCCCCGAAAGGGAACTCATAGGCAGCCCGCCCCCTCGTACCGCATACAGTCAACCTGCATTCCTGGTGTTAAACTGCTTGGACTCCTCAGCTGCGATGGGCTTTGTGGTAGTTACAGTACTGTTGCCACATCGCCCATCTGAGGGCCTACTTTTGTAATGTGTGACTGCGCTGATTCTAACAGTTCCTGTTTACCTATATACTATATGCCTCCAAGTAAAATGTGCCAAGTTCCACGGCTGTTTGTGTGAGATTTTCATGCTTTGTTTATTTTTTTCTATGACATTTCTATATCAGCTGAAGGAGAATGTGTTGGTAGCTGTGAAGTTTTTATATTGGGGTGATAGCTCTCTTATTATGAGGCTATTTGCATTATACCTAAATGATACTGTTTAACTGGACTGTCATTCCTGATATAAACTGGTTAATGTCAGTGTTCCTTGGGTCTCTAGCTTGTCTGAGGACCGCAGAACTGCATTTCCTTTTCCAATGAAGATTCAATGGTTTTGGTTCATGTACAGGTTGGTATAAAACATTAATGTGTGAGCAAGATTTAGCTGTAATCTGGTATGCTTAATGTAGTACCTTTGCAGTTTGCACTCAGGCAGAGCACAAAGAAATGTACTTTTCGCCTGCTTTTGAACAGACATGAATTTCTGGTGGTCATAAATCTCACATAATAAATCAAATACTCATAAAACTTTGCAGACGTGTGAAGCCCTAAGGGAAGTTGACTTGCCACCAAACTTGTTTTTGTGTTCAATGTTTTTATATGGTGTTAATTTGCAATGCTTAGAAATGTATGAGACAATAGCCCCGCTTCACAGTACATTGCTCGGCAGTCTGCTGTATATTGTGAAGCAAATACATAACCTTCAGTGAGCGAAATCTGGTCTCACGCGCTGACACGAACCAGCTGAAGAAATTGGTTACATCTTATTGCTGCGATGGGTTGACTAGTGTTCAGAGATATACTGTAATGGCAACAACTAAATATTTTGGACAGTACACGTATGCTGTCTGTATATTTTTACTGTAAAATTATTGTTAAGCCTTGTTTTAGGTTTAGACTCTGCACCAAGGCCTTTGAAACCAGCGTAGACTGCTGGAGCAGGAGGTGCATTGGCAGGATGTCAGGGTAACATGTTCAGGAAGCCATGTTATATCTCAGAGAACAGACGTGAGAACATGGCAGATAAGCATGCCTCGGTGTTGCGTGACAACCGTGACTAGTTCAACCAGGCCAGCGTACACCCAGTGCCCTCCAATCAGCGAGGTGAGACCGGCCCTGAGCGAAGTGTGTATAATACCTGAAATAGGCTGACCCGATTCTTCCTCCCACAGAAGCTTGCCACGCTCTGCTATCTGTCATTTCACACCCTTCAGGCAATTGCACAGTCTAATGACTAGGGCTGTGCAGAGACAGTGCTATCTGAACCTGTTCAACTGCAAGAATGACCTGAACGTGAGGGATGTTTCAGGGTATGGACGGGCGAGGTGGAGTCACTGACGATGTCTTCTGGAGCACAAATGAACTGTGCATTTGGAGGGGGGGCTGATATGGTTCATCCAATGCTCTTACATAATGTATTTATTAAAGTATTGAAGGAATACAGAAGAACATATTTTATACAGCATAACACGTATGTATTGTATGTTTCAATCAGCATGTGGGAGCGAAATGTTAATGTCAGCATCTATTGTAAACAGTGTTCTTCCTTAACTCTGTTTTTACAGCAATACCTCAGCATTAGTGATGCGCCTAAGTCACATCGCTGAAAGGGAATAACCTCTAGAACATAGTTGAGCGTACTGACTTGGCACTGAGGAAACCAAAGAAGAAGTTTCCTGCTGCTCGGGTTGAGCACCTTTGGCATGTGCTGTAAACGTTGGCAAAAAAAAAGGAAGAATTAAATACAGGCTGAAGGCAGGGCTATGGCCTGGTGGCTAAGCTGCTAGGCCAAGACCAGAAAGCAGATCAAGCCCCAGTTTGGCTGCAGTTGAAACCGCAGCTGTTAGGACCTTGAGCTCTTTCACCCCACATTGGTCCTGGGGAGGTTGGCTCCTGCTTTGTCTAATCAATGTTTAAGTCACTTTGGAGAGCGGCGCAAAGTAAATAACAGCTAAATTGGCACAAAAAGTTCAGAGAAATTGGACAGCTTCATAGGTTTTCTGAGGGAACACAGAAATTCAACCCCCCTTCACTAGCCCCTGCTGAGATTCGAAAGAAAAACCATGGTAAATGTGCCGGTCGATTGAATGCAATGCCTTCCGGGCACCTCGAAACCTGCAGTAATTGATTTCTGCTGTAATTCTTCATGCTTTGTCGGGGCATCTATTGCTTTACTTCGACAACTCCCTTTTTGGAGAGCTCCCAACAAACAAGCCTTCCAGTAAGAGACTAAGGGACCAAGAGGCCATGCTTAGCATCTATGATTTTGTTGCCCTGATACATTAATGCTGCTACACAATCCAATCCCCACAGACCACAAAAACCATGTTCAAGCTCTTAAGAGTTTGAGTGTTCTTCGCTCCTCACATGCTTAGCTCCTCACGACATACTATGTTGTCTAGAGCTGCTCTAAAGTGTCTCATCATCATAAAAGACCAGACAAACTGATGCCCTCTTTGAGAACTTTTTTAGATAAAATGCCAATTTCTTGTCTGACTGGTCTTTAAAAAGAAGGATCAGATAACTTGTCTCGTTGAGCAGTGCTCAAAGGAGGTATAGTGTGAATTTCCACTTGAGAAGATTCCAGAAATGATTGAGTTGCTTCATTTTCTGGGCTCATTTTGTAATTTCTGAATTATAATGCAGTCAAAATTTTCTTCTTATCATGAACCAATGCTTGGGAAGGTGGAGTAATCTGTAAAATAATAAATACCGCAGCTTAAATTATAAAAATGCTATTGAGTTTTGACTACAAACCTCCTATATGTAATTCTTCATTTTTCTCCCTATTTTTATCTACCACAGCACCTTTTGCAATTTCTTTCCAGGGCCCTTTTCCAGAGGGAAAAATAATATCAAAGGAGTAGAATAATCAATCAATTTTGTGACTAAATAAGAGAAATAGAAAAACATTCTGGGAGATCTTGCGACACTCGGTGAAATGTATATTAGTCATTGTTGATCAATTTGCCATTAAGTGAGGCAAAATGACTGTTTAATGTGCCCATTAAGGGGCCTGGAATAGGGAATGTTTGTGATCAGGACTTTTCTTCGTCTGTCATCGTGTAGCCAGGTCTGATCCCAGCTCCTTTCCACGAGTCACCCTTAGGGAGGAAATATGCTCAATGATCCAGCAGATATGCAGACAGGAGACAGGCCTGCGAAAGTATTTAAAGGCGGCACACAGTGTCAACCAGTGCTTAAAACATACACCAGATTATTGTTTATACTACAATCATAAAGCAAAATTGAATCAAAAAATTTGTTGAAAAAAAAATTTGCTATTGTTTGCAAAGCTTTCAAACGTAGTGTAGAAAAGCTGCTTTCAGCTGGTGAAAGTCAAGTCAGTTAGAAAAGGTGCATATCATTCATACCGACTGGTGCTCTTATCATTTTACAGGTACAGTATTTGAGGACCTCCCACAAATAGCAGAGAGAGAAATGTTTGCTAGTCATATGTAAGAAGCTCCAAATAGCATAGTGTGGCTCTTTTGATCCATCTGGGAACACCAGCACAAGTTCATGCAGCGTGTTTACAGTCGTCAGTGGGAACATTGTTCGTTATATGGGGCAGGGGCACACATGTCCTAAAGCATACGTGAGTCATGCTTTCCTTCCCTTTGATTAACTTTCCACCTGCTTCCATGCAAAACTTCACATGTACAAATTTGCATGCGCTTCACATTGCTGCACTGTATGCTAGAGTTCAGGCTCAACAAAAATAACCATGGAAAAAAGAACATGGAAATGCGTACTACCTGTTTGCCTTCATAGTGCACTCTGTGCAACCTATGTGTGGCTTTTGCCTGCAGCCAGTTTTAATTAGCTAATTTTAGCAAGCATATATCAGTGTTGTCTCAATGAGAAATAATAAAGCCATTGTAGCAGATACATGAGGATACACAACAAATACTTGCATACGACCCAAGAAGTATACATTTTTCTTCCCTTTCTGTATGGACAAGTAAATGAGATATTTAATGTTAATAATATTCTGCGCATCGTTTCTTTGATATGCAAAATAGTTGATTTTTGTTCACCAAAGTATGATATTGGAAATTACGTCTATAAATATTAAAAGTGCTAATCCAAAATTATATTTAAGCTAAATGCTCTATTATTTATTTTCCAAAATTTTCCAGCTACATGTATAAACATTTGCTCAAATATATAAATAAATGTATTAAGCATTTTACCTTGTATAAACATATTTCTGCAAATCTTTTTTTATCTATTTAGTTAAATATTTTATTATTTAATTTAATTATTTAATATTTAAATATGAAACATTTAATACTGAGATAAGTATTTATACAACTAGTTAAATGTTGCATACACTTAGCTAAATATTTTACAACATTTATAAAATGTTCAGCTAAATGGGTAAATGTTTTATAACATTTGGCAAAATGTTTGAAAGGTTTTAATCATTTTCATATTTGTAAAACTTGCATAATGAGATCCACTTCTGAAAACTTACTCAAATTATGAGGTGCAGTGGCTGATTAGCTCACTTGTAAGAAGTGCACTGCACATTATCTGCGGATAACGCTGAGCATTATGGTCCTTGATTGAATCCATTGAGTGCTAGTAAATATTTATACATTTTATGAATTAATTATATTTTATCTTATACATCCAGTACATTTTTTAAATAAAAATTTACATTTAATATCATTTTGATAAATCAGTAAAATATTTGGCAAAATGTTTCACATATTTTGCTTAATGTTTTATAAATTCAGTTATATATTTTAGTAAATGTTTTTAAATTTATTTGATAAGTTTTACATTATGCTAAATCATTTTGATAAATAAATTATACAAGATTTAGCTTGTATAATTTTGGAATCGCGCATTTATTATTTACAGTTGTCAGTTCAAAAATCATAATTGAGGGAAAAAAAATCATTTTCAAGAAAATCTGAGGGGAAAAAGTATATGCGCGAAAGTACTTAAGTCATAAATGTATATTTTGAGAAAATAGAGGCAGTGGACTTAGGTAACACAAGAAGACGTTTCCCATCCTTACCTCACGGCGTGTGAAAATGTGACTAAAGTACTTATAAGACAAAGCTCATCTCTTTTTCTCTTTAGACAACTGGTAAATACCAAAACTTCACCACCTGACATTTTTTTTCTTCTGAAGCGCAACCTTTTTTGAGTGGCCATCTGCTCTCTGATATTAATTGCGATTGGCCTCAGACAGAGTAACCAGCCCCTTGCACCATGTATCATTGGATAGTGACAAATCCATGAAAAAGGCCCAAACAACACAATGAGTCTGGAAAGGTAATGTATGCAGGCTTCGCAACTTTGAGGATGGCACATGCATACACAACAAAGCGTGACAAACAGTCACTATGCAAGTTTAACTGCACTTGGAATTCAGTTTTAATAGTAACACAAATCATAAATACACGCTATAAATTCTGGGTTGGCAGTTTCATCACGGACACATGGAATGGAACATTTTACTGGCCCTTGTGCAAAAAAGCAGTCCTATGTAAAATGGCAAGCACACACCAGCCGATATGGATTGACTACAGCTGTAATGTTGTTGCTGACAAAAGCGGAAAAAGTCACGTTTGTGCGAGGAGGGAAAGAGAGGGGGGGGGGGTGGTCGAGCAAGGCTGCGATGAGGGGAGAGGGTTACACTGAGAAAGCTGATGGATGTGAAAGCAAGTCGGTTTGTGATGTTTAACACAAAGAATTTCAAACTGCATGCTTCAAATTGTAACATGGAGGTTGGCTAAATGACAACACTCGGACGGGGGTGGGGAGAGCAGTCCTTCAATTTAACTTCTTGGGAGTCAGATACACTTAAAAAAATTAAGTCTTACATTTACATTAAAAAAATTTTTTACTTGGTTCAACTCGATTGTTTTAAGAAACTTCTACTTGAATTCTGAGATCGTAGGCCAGTTTAATTACATATATTGGAATATGCTTATATTAGTTATGTGGAGCCAGCCGATATAATATTGTAAAGTAACTGGACCATTTAATTTCTATTTATTTATTTTTTTGAGTGTACAGTGATGACCACAGTACCGGTAGACTGAACTGGCGAAAAGTATTTTCCATTATGTGAGTCTTGCAGTAGGAAATAAAAACACATGGATGGAAAGCCATTTAAAATGGAGCAGTGTTGCCGTGCTTCGCCAATAAGGCCTAGCTGTGTTGTTTAAGCAATACATGAAAAGTCAGGCTAAATCCTGAATACTGTCAGAGCTACTGGGCTGTTTTTATTCATGAGAAGAAGCGAAATGCCAGGAACCCTCCGTAGCCACGATAGTACGTATGAATGTATGGTACACATGCCTGCACTGGCAATGGCAAAAATAGAAACAATTTATTTGGTAAGTTTTTTAGCAGTGGTAATTTTGGAATGATACTGTTTACACAGTCTGCCTGATTAACCATTTCAGCATGGGTTTTACAATTGCCGTGGAACCCCAGCTCAGTTAATCAGCATCCAGGATTAAAACAACCCCTTGTGCAGAAAATACACTCGCAGCATCTGGAAAACTGCGAAGGGAATACAACACCAGCTTGTGCTGAAAACACTGTCTCAGACATCTTACAAAACATTCTGTGAATGCATGATGGGGTTCAGCTCTGGTGACGAGAAGGCCATGGCATATGGATCATGTCAGTGTCATACTCCTCAAATCACTGTACAAGTGCTCACGCTCTGTGTCGCTGCCATCTGGGCAGATAATATATGACTCGATCGTGGGCCATTTAATTGATTAATGAATCTACTGAATGACAATCATCCAAACGCGGAATGGAAGACTAATATTGGTGAAAAAAAAAACAGGCCAATTAAAACGGTTGGTCAGTGAGTTTTCTGTGCTTCTTTTCTATTAATTGATGGATTATTAATTGATTAATAATGGCTGTACAAGCAATTGGGAGAGTTTAATTAAGCACCTACAGTTAGATAAAAAAGTAGCACTTTCAATTGCTACAAGGTCCCTTGAACAGAATCATTTCATACCACTGTAAGCCCATGATCATTTAGTTCTGCTGTATATTGTGTTAGAGTGCTTTGGCACTGAATGGTTGCCTGGAGAGATGCAGAGAGAGCGATAATAATGACCTATTATTTCAGAGTATGTGTGCTACAGTGCAGTATACAGTATAATGGTCACATCACATGTGTCATAAAGTGAACATGTGTACTATAGGTGGAAAACAGACTGGTGTTGGGCAGCTTGTTGGTTTTCTTTTCTGGAACACTGCTATGCTTGATGCGGCACCTTATCTTAAAGGATCCAGCTGTAACGAGAGGCAAATTGGGAGAACTGCTTAAATCTGTTAGATCGCAGCTTTAAACAAAGGCAAAAACGGCTGGTTTATTTATCGAACCTTTATAACACAGCATGGGCTGGTGTACTCCTTTATCTACAGCACCCACAGGAGACCTGAGGACCTACTTACAGTACATCCATGTTTGGAATGGCTTACTTTTCTGCTCTCCACTGGAAAGGCACGTATGCTGCGGGTGAAAACTGGCTGAACAAACACAGCGGGAAAGTCCAGAGCCTTCTGGCTGGGGTGTTGACTGAAAATGAACAGATCTGGACAGAGGCTCAATGTAAAATTCACTGGAAAACAACCAGCGAATGGGGCAATTCCATGGAGAAACTCATTTCACAAGAATAGGCTGCATAAAGAGATAACAGGTAAAGGCCTCAATATGTTAGGACCAATTTTTGGAGGAGACGCGTCTTTTCAACCCTGAGGAGCGTTAGGGGAGATATGGCCTAACAGGGAGTATAATTTTGATAAGCAGAAGATTGTGAGTGTCTAGAAGAACTTTCTTTACTGTAAATACATATTCTTTGCCAATATGCGATTGTATCAGAGAGCCATCACCAGTTATCAGAGCAATACCTTATCAGAGACAGAAGCTGAGAGAAAGGATAAATAGTTTTGCTGTTGGACTCCTGTTGCAGGTTAGAAGGGCAGCCACACACTTTCTCTGAGTAGCTAGGTTAGCTCTGACTGCATGGTACAGCAGAAGGACGTCTAGGACAAAGTCATAATTGAGATTCCAAACTGCACTGAACAGAGACAGGGCAGAAACATCTGACAGCCCATCAAGTCAAAGGCAACAATTTTGGGCAGCAAAGACCTTGGGAAAGACTGATGAATGAATAGCGAGAAAAAGAGCTAGTCTCTGATTGCCTGGGCTAAGGATACAAATTTTGCCATGCAGCTATTTTTCTTTGCCGTAGATGTTGCATCACACGCTACTTGGTTAATAAATCAACACCGCAACAAAGTCGGTTCCAACTACCACTTTAAAAGTCTTAGTTACATCCAGCAAATGAGGGAACATGGGCAAATTCCAACCATGCATGCATTTCCAGCTTGCAATTATGTACAAAAGGACAAACCCAGTGACTGAGTGAAATTGGCCGGCCACCTTGTGGAAAAACACTATATTCTACCGGAATGCAGAAGTGCTGATGATCCAAGAAGTAAAGATTTCTTGACCTCGGTAAAATGTTAATAGTTTTAATAGCTAAAAGTTAATTATTTAAATCGCTCCAATTTGAAACTCGCCTGCAGCTGCAATCCTCGTGCTCAGCTCATGAAGATTTTATATTGTGTTAAAAAGTGGTTGAAAATTCATTCCTCTGATGAGAAAAGAAGTGATTTTGCTGAATAAAATAAATGGACATTGCTCAGACGGGGTATTTTAGGCAAAAAAAAAAAAACAAAAAAAAATGGCCCGTAGGCTTTAAGGCTCAAAGCCTAATACGCTGAAAACAAAGGCTTGAATACTGAAAACATTCTGAAAAAAAAACAAGAGAAAGGACTGCTTACTTTGTTTTTGCTGTACATTTAGGCCTACTTTTCCAGAATCTAAGCAGTTGCACAACATTTTCTTCACTGATTATTGATGATGACGTCACTCACTGAAGTCTTGACAAACTGCTGCACAACGGCCATTCTGTGCATCATGCCTATTAGAGGTTCATCACAAAATAAGATAAGTCCCAAGAAAAGGGGCTTAAATCTGCTTTGGGATTAATCAAAGTGGCAGCACTGAACAAGTAGTTTGTGATTATTAAATTCAGCTGAAAATCTACATGGAATTCAAGGAAATTGCAACTATACTTTTCGAAAAGGCAGGCCATCACATCGAAGTCAGAAACAACCCCATGTTGGTAATGCACTTTTAAATAAAGAGATAAAACATACTCAAAATTCTTCCCGTCAATCTCTCAAGTGAATTTTTCTGAGAGTACCCTAATCATTTATTCAAACAATCAATTATTTAGACCTTTATATTTTACTGAGTCAAGCTGGGTAATTAAAGCAATTTCTTTGTTTGTGTCAGCAACAACACGAAAAATTTCCAGGCCCACAATGAATAAATCATCCCCTATGTTCCACCTAGTTTTACCCATTTAATGAAAAGCTATGGGATCATGTATTTTTAAACAATGCACCCATGCCAATTAGTGTCCATTCTGTCCAATAAATAGATGTACAGCTGCTTTTTGTTGAATTGTTAAAGGGAATAGCGGGCAGCATGGTTTCCACATAGCAAAAAGGTCGTGGGTGGAATCGGGCCTTGGGCGTTTCTGTGTGGGGTTTGCATGTTCTTTCAGTGTATGGCTGGGTTTACTCCTACAGCCCAAAGACATGCGTGTTTGGCTAATTGGAGACTCTAAATTGCCCATAGGCATGAGTATCGGAGAGAATGGTGTGGGACTTGATTCCTACACATTTAGAGGACTGTGGCAGGTGACTGGATATGTGTAGTAAAACAATAATAAAAATAAATAAATAAACTAAGTTGTTAAAGGCAGAAATTAGACAAATGGCAAAGGAAAAATCAGAGTGTAGAAACAGAAAAACCTCTCATGCTATTCACAGCACCTCCAGCCAGCTCCCTCAGAGCAACAATAAGCTTTTTCTTCCGTAGTTTGCTTTGCATTTATTCAGAGTGCCATCTACTGACCAAAATCCATATAATTACTTGTTTTAAAAAAGAGGGTTGAGCTTGAATTCAATCATTTATTTTCATGTCATTCCAAAGCAATCACTGCGCGCACCCATAAGGCAAAGTTACGGAGCAGTCCTTGAACCAGGGTCTTGAGATCTAAAAATTCAGGGGAAAAAAATTTTTACTTAATATTCATAAGAAGGAAATGTGGAAAAACCCTTCTAAATGACTTGGTCATATTTTAGTCTAAAAAAATCTTCTGGTGATTTATTTTACATTAGCAACAAGATCCGCTGAATCATGTTTAATGGCTTGTTTTTATAACTTTGAGTTTTCTTACATTGTATTATACACGGGTTCTTATTTCAATATTCTATTACAATTATTTCACAGAGGATGTGAGTAGTAACTGCGAATGTACACATACCTGCAGCACTGAAGAGAAGCCACATTTCTTCACGCAACCTCCCACTTCACGCACCTTTATCTGCAGTGAATGTCACAATATTTATTTCACGACCACAACGCAAGATAAACCAAGTATAGAAAAATTTCATATGTATGCACCTGCTGCTATTTCATGTCTTGGAAGAATGTTGATTAAAGAGCGTGAATATTTAATGCATGGAATACGATAGACATTTGCATATTTTAATACTGTCACTGTCACCTTGTTAAAGTAGGCCCTTGTCATAATGAAACAAAAGACTCAAACTGGATCAATGCGATTATTTCACAACTTTTACCAAGCTTGTATTTAATTTCTGGGAAGTGTGGAGATTAAAGAGCGGAGGCATTGAATGCATGCAATGTGATAGCCTATACATTTGCATATTTTAATGAAAGTCACTGTCACCTTGTGAAAGTATCATAATGAAACGAAATGCCAGAGCTGGAGCTGTGCGATTATTTCACAACAGTTACTGAACCACTACAGTTTTTTTTAATGCCCTATGCCAGTTCTTAGCATAAAACAGCATATATTGTAAACAAAGCCTTTTCTGTTCAACTCTGGAATGTTTTTTTTCTCCTCGGTGCCCCCTGAACCCACATGATCCTCCCATCTCAGCGATTTCTCATTTTCTCTATATTTTTTAAATTGGTGTAAGAAAACAAATGAATACAGCCAGACCATAGGTGTATTCACAGAGGTCATAAATAGACATGGTAACCGTTCTCATGACGAATGTCCTCTATCATGAGATATGCAGTCCTGCAGCTGCAACCCACATTTCATGAGGCCGGCTCGTTGCTCGGCAGCCCACAAAACTTAACGTATCCATACAAGAATGTCCATTAGTGACAGCCGAGGAGTCGTCATACCTGATACCCTGGCCAAACCAAATTTTTTAAATGTCTGCCAGGCTGGCGGAATCTTCCTCTGAAAGCTGCTGCAAATCATATCGACAGTATCGCCCGTTCAGAAACTTGTGGGGCTCAGAAGTTTTGAGGAGCAGTTTACTTCCATCCATCTTGCTCGTAAAAACTCTGTAGTTTTCTAGTGCTGACGTCAATGGTTATACCGCTACATGTTTCAAAATTATTTCCTGGGGATGGGGATGCAACTGCAATGAACATTCCTGTATTTTCTGACACCTGGTAGAGGCAATGTTTTGGCAAAATATTTCTGTTGTATCATGTGTCTAGGCAGACAGAAACATGTTGCAATTAGCCCTTAGTTACATGTAGTATGAAGAAACCATACTATCATGTTAAAACTTGATATCCAGCATTGTTTCGGGGTAGTTCGGTAGGAATTATAAAAGTTTTCAACCTGGCAGAAAGCCAGCGGGGCAGTCAGAGTGTCCAATATTTTGGACATTATGCACTCAGGTAGACAAAATTACAGGAGAAGTGTGAAATTGATTTATTATTACATCCATATTCATTTGCTAGTAAGTAATGTTCCTTGAGCCTTGACGGTTTTTACAGACAGCAATGTTCACAAGAAGCGGTTTTATTTAGTTCAGAGTTACGATGAAATGCTTACGATGCTGAGCAGTCACCGTTATCATCTGCTGGTTAGGCTCAAGTATTCTTCACACTCGCGACACATGAACATAGACTTTCTTGAGCAACCATCAAACTAGCAATGCAGACCATACTTCAGTTCCTTAATTCTGAGAAGGACGTGATCTACAAGGTCACGTCTAACATTCTGATTGACACCTCCAGCTGAATGTAACTTTGCTCCATTCACAGAGGCATCATATTCTTGATTGGCAACCCTCTGAAGAGGACCTTCGGTAGTTTTGGCTCATTATGGCCATCATTTTGTGACATAACAAATTTTGGCAAGTTGGTCAATATACATAATGTCCAATATTTTGTACAGTGTGTAAAAATAGGTCTACTTCCTTGAGTAACCAAGCATTTTGAAGCTGATTTGTTTCATAGTATGCTATATTACATAGCTTGTGACTTAGTAACAGAAGATTTGATCAAATTTCAGAATAATGAAACATTATCTAGGAGTTTAGTAAACTTACCCTTTGGGCATGGAAGGTGCCATTTTAGATGCCAGTGGGAAAACAACCCACAGATTGTAGAGCCCTCTATGGTGAGGAAATAGAACTACAAATGTCCAGAATAATGCACATCATGTGCTGCGAAGACTCAATTCATCTAATACAGAAGATAATGTCCATAATATATGCCCCAAATCCTGGAGAATATGAAACAAAGTGCAAACATATTTTATTATTTATTGATAGAACATTATTTGTTTTATTTTCTGAGGTCCCCCATAGTGTGGTTGAATAAATATAGCGTAACATACACAAACACACATGAATGCTGCAGGAATGTAAATACGGTGAGCCAGGAGGGGAAACAGGTGCAGGGGGATGAATAAGTGGGGTCTGCTCTTTCCTGAGGGAGCTACCATGTTCAAAAAGCCATGGCTGCCACTTCTTTCTGCATCCTACTCTGCTTATTTATTTTCTCCCTGTACAGAATCGACGATACAAAGATCCATAATGAAATTCTATTTTTTAACAAAATGGACCGGTTCACTTCAAATAATCATGACAAGGGCATTGCTAACATTGCTTTTGCATTACATTAATTTTTAATTATACATTGTGTCATATTGTCCTTGAGAAGCTGAGCTACTCTCCAATTTTCTCTGTCATCCTATAATTTTCCATCTGTAGACGATACACAACCCACACCTGTTACAAAAACGAATGCTGAATACACAGCTTACAGTGCAGTGTGCTCACAATTACAGAGGTAGAGATTCTGTAAATAAGATTAAACTTGATTTATCATGAGTATTTCACATGTTTTTAAAGCATTGAATTTGATTTTTTTAAAATACTATCAAAATAGTATTTCCATCAAAAAAATTGGTTGTTTACAAAAAATTCTCACTGGGCATATTCAGAGCTGGATACCAGATCTTTCATTACATAAGCTTACTTAAAGTCTCCTACCAAAATATTTTAATAGGCAAATCAATGCAACCTAATTTGTGCTCAGTTGAGTTCTGGTTTTCATATTTTATCAGTGGCTGTATAAATGATACTGAATTATTGTGCAGTTTTGAGGTATTTCCAGCTGATTTTGTTGTCGACAGACTGAAAATGGACATACAGGACTGTCTGCATTGATTAAATGTCCTGTCCTATCGGTTCACTCGGCATGTGCATTTGTGCTTTTACAAAAGCCAAGGACCTGAAAGGCAACTAAAATATAAGCGAATCATTCGCTGTATCTTGAAATAGCTCCATTTTGTTTACAAAAACAAATGGACCATTCTGAACTGATAAATTATTCATAGGTAACTCACTCACTGTCTGAAAGGTGTTGTGATGTCTTGCCGGATTCAAGCTCTGACCTCATTACTTTCATGCTTTTCCTGATCAGTCAGTCCCATGACTGCGTTAAATCTGACGGCCGTAATTCATTCCAGATGACTGCTCATTCTGCCCTCTAATCGGACGTTTTTCCCCCCGGGTGGCTAGGATGAGATAAATTGAATGAGTTTTGATGGAGGATGTAAAGTGCTTGTCAGTATTTTCACCATAAATCAACACTAATGTCCATCCATCCATTTTCTGCCATGCTGTCTCATGGTCAGGGTCACAGCGGAGCAGGAGCCTCTCCCAGCATCCCTTGAGTGAGAAGCAGGAATCCACCTCAGATAGTTAGCTAATCCATCACAGAGCTCAATAGTAAAAGTCTATGTTTGCAGAAATGTTTTTGGAGAGAGAGAGAGAGAGAGAGAGAGAGAGAGGATTGCCAAACTCTAGACTGCTGATATTAAACGGTGCAAGCTTTACAAAGGATTCAGTAAGGGAAACCTGATCATGTCTGTGCTCGATGTGTCTGAGAGCCCTATGGGATGATGTGCAATTATCTAGTATCGCCCAGAGAGCTTGCATGTCACTGTACTCAATAACTCATTGTGCAAAACACCTTCAATTTGCCTTTGCGATCTCCACAGCATGTGTTGTCAATGCCAATGACTGTCTGCATGCACTAAAAAAATAAAAAAATAAAGACAGGGTAAATATTCAAATGTCATTTATTGTAGCCAATTGACTTTTGCAATTACATCAGTGTATGCAGAAATGCAACAAACGTTACATTTTACTCAGCAAAACAAATAATCGTTGTTTCATTTTCCATTCTAGGCTTCCTAATGTCATTGGCCAACTTTGTGCATTTAAAAATATCTGTCAACACTATTTATATATCTCTAAGTAGGGTATCCAAGCAAGCATACAACCATCTATACCCTACTGAGGGAGGAATTCTCATTGGATTTTCATTGTGCGATACCAGTATTTTGTTGCTATGCAGCCGGTGTAGTGTGTGTACCATCTTGAAACCAAATGGGGAATACCATTGAGATTATGGCAAATAAAGTACCATTTTGATGTTCTGATGGTTCATCGACTGGAGCCAGTGAGACATCTGCATTACCCAACCTGATGATAAATTGCATTATGCATCATATAATCGAATGAATTACATTAACGCATACATTAGACATTCATAATTCTCCATGTTTTATATGGTAATATAATGCTTTTTTAATGTTCGTGAATGCGTAATGAGTGTTATGTGCAGCATTGCCAAACATTTTTCATTTAAGCTCTGACAGAAAATAATGGAATTCTCAAGTGTCCTTATGGCAATACACTTATCTGAAAGCTATTTGCTCAAGGGCTGTGGAACAATGCTCACATCCTATTACTGACATGCCACTGTATAGAAAAACAACAGTAGTTATTCACAAAGGAAAGCCAGGAAGCCCACTCCCAGGGTTAGATGGTTGGCACAAACATATCATGCCTGCGGAAAAGTCGTCTATGGGACGTACAGTCTTGCAATCAACAGTTTTTTAAATCCGGGCAACCATGTACTTTTTGTGCGCGCACAAATGGATATTGTCGCAATGATGCCGACCATTTCATACAGTTTGTATGTTCCTTATACGCCAGAGGATGTAAATGTTGCATTTGAAAAACAAGGGCCACTTATATGCTTATATTATATAGCTGATACAGTGAAAACAGAATGATTGCCTGCAAAAATCCATTTTACTGGTTTCCTGTTTCCTTCTCCCTTTGAGATCAATGATATTCGTTTCTCTTATTTTTATCCCAATGACAGAATTTAGCACACAAATGCTATCGTCACTATTCATAGGGATAACATATTTATATTATCTGGATTGAATTCTGCCAACATTTTTTCTAAACTAAGAGTTACAATGATGAGGCCTAGCGGCTCATCAGTTTAAAGCACATGCCATTTACGGCTAAGTCCTAACCTCAGGAGCCTGGGTTTAATTCCAGTCCAGGGCCTTTGCTGCACTTAAACCTCTCTTTACCTCATCTTACTTATCTCTGTCTCTACTGCACCAGGCCAATAATGCCAAACATGCCAAAAAATAAAGTGGCTTAATGGCGTTACAGATGTGCAACATTCAGTCTATTCCAAGCCAACAAGTGGAATTTGTCTTTGTAGCAGATGCAATGATGGAAGATCTAACATCATGCTTCTCATACTGAATAAGTAACAGAGCTATCAGTTCGGCCAATTGATAGATCACATTTGATATTAACCCTAGAACACTATTGCTAAAATTAGTAACACCATCACTAACGCCGGGTGATTTTTCCCGATATAGTAAAATACCCAATAAAAAGTACTTGTCATCAAAATATGACAATACATGACAAATTACAGTAGTGTTCTTTTATTTTCAACAGTGCCATGTCTAACAAAATGAAAAAAAGTACCCTGAGGTAAACAAAACACCCATGCCTTCAAAGATGTCAAGGACAATGCTGAAGCTACCCAGGGAAATAAATTATATCCTCATCACAATATTGTGCCTTACCTTGCCATATGGAAAAGCTCTGTTTTTTTGATGTTCATATGGAATTTGTTTTAATCACTGAGAGCTGAAAAGATCCTTGTTCCCCTTTCCTGGTGCACTTCCAGGGCTGGGCGGCGGGGACAGAACATGTTGTGCACATACAATCACATACAAACACCGGACTTGCTCTTCCTCTAAAATGGTTGTGAATTAGTTCCTCACAGTGCGTCTGTCTTAGTCTTTGAAACCTGCTCTTGATCACATAAACATGCACGTGTAGTTTCCCACTATTTAGCTTTGCTTTATATTTTGCTACTGTGTGGACTTACTTTGAGGAAGTTCACTTCATGCTTTAATTAAAATGTGCTCACCACATGCTAACCATCGGACACAAGACAAACACGAGTCTGGAAGAGGTTAAAAAACAGACATCAAGAAAAACAACCTTTTGACCGTGTTAATGATTTGTATCTTCTGGAAAAGATATATTGTGTGAGATTACCATGTTTCTGTTATAATGAATACATGAAAAAGAATAATCTGAAATTTGAGCAAGTCTGTAGTTTTTTTCTTGTCAGTGCGGTTGCTGTTGCAATATAGAGAAGATCGATGCAACATTTATGAGCAAATGATCAATCTCTCTCTGTACTGAAAAAGTAGAATTTACAATTGTAATATCAGATAAAAATGTAATCTTTCATGAAGAGGATGAAATTACACATATAATCAATGGCAATATATTAATCCATATTGGTATTTGGGTTCTGTTTTTAAGATTAGTCAAAATCATTGTAAAGGTCAATTTTTCATTTGACAAAAGCTGAGGGGCAATAGTTTGACCCTTGATGACAAACCTCTGAATACAACCAAAAAAAGCTCCGGGGATCAGCTGACCCTCAGTCACACCCGAGTACCACAAAACTGCATTTCACCACATAAACCCAGTGCAGTACAACTGGTTTGGCTGCAAAGTATTATAACATAAACGCATAAGTAAGTGTAATGCAATACAGTAAAATAAAATAGAAATTGAAAGTCAAATTGCCATCACTGGCATTGAAAAGGCAATTTTTATGACCCATGTTTTCAATTTTATACACACTATTTTCATTCATTTTCTTGTTTTTTTTTTCAAGCAAAAAATGGTCAAAATTAAGTTATTTACAGCTAAGCCTGCACTCTTCATCACAACATTATCACGACTCTTAACATCGCAGTTCTTTACTAAGTCAATGCCACAAGGAGACATTGATAAGTTGAGGGAACAAATACTTTTGTGCATGAGGAAATATACTTGTATTAACGTGGAATATGATGATATTCTCCTGAAATAGATTTTATCCTGCTTGACAACTTTGGTATTTTATGATAAATACAGTGCGTTGATATCTTGCTCCACGATATAAGGGACACACACACACACACACACACACACACACACACGCACGCACGCACACGCGCACACACACACACACACACACACACGCAAAAAAAACTACAACAGCAACAATAGCAAAAATACTAAGGAAAATAATACTGCAAGGTAATATGATTCAAACCATACAAAGATACCACCATTTGGTAATTAAAACATAAGTTTGCTGTGTAGGTTTGGAGAGGAAGTGTGCATGGGATTAGAGGGAGTATAAATACATTATCTTTTCAGCGGGGAAATTTTAAACGCTACCATGTTGTTCCCATGACTCAGTAGTCCCCTAATGTGGTTAGTTATTCTGTGGCAGGCCGCCGGAGTGCAGAGCTCGATGCCAGCTCGCTCTTGGCTGTGGGACCGGTAGACATGGAACTGATTACAGTAAAACTGCACATCTGCTTGGATGTCATTCGTATTCAGAAATGATCAAACGGATTGGAGGGTTTATGCAATCCAAACTCTGGTTGGCAGGGACAAAGGCTTGTTGTGCTCAGTGCTGGTTTTAATGCTAGTTGAGTAGCAGGAGCCTCAGTGAGAGGGAATACAGCATCTTTGCCTGATATAATCAGCTTAGAGTGGGAGCCACTGAAACACAGGGCTGCATTTCAGAAGCGTGTGATTCTCTCACCAGAAGGACAGATGATCAGATGACTCTGTATGAAACAGCACGACAGTCAGCCCGAACAGGAGGATAAAAAAGAGCGCTGTGCAATTAATTACAGTCTTGCAGTCAAATTTCAGTCATTTATAGTGTCCAGATGCGATGCAAAACCAGAACTTTAAACGATTCTTTGTGCCTCTGACTAAGAAGTCCCTTTACCAAGTCTACCCCAGACAGTCTTGCACTACACATTTCCTCTACTGTTATCTTTCACTCAAATAATGTTAGGCTTACTTTTAAATGTTATGTCAACTGGTTCCACACACCTAAGTTCAATAAAATGTAATTAGACCTTAAAACAGTTGAGTGGAGCCAGCTGGCATAACATCTTTAAGTAACTCTGGCATTACACTTTGATTATGAACTGGCTCACTGTAGGAAGGGAAATGCCTTCATGATAAGGCAAGCATCTGTAAAATGTTACCTGCACTGTGTAACTTGCATTTCTGTATGACTTCTACAGTGATAATTCTATCCCCGCACGTTGAATGGCGTTCCGGGGATATTATGTTTTCGGTCCAACCGCCGCCGCCTCCACCGCACTACATGTTAAGGCAATAACTTCAGTAATATTTCAATTACAAATTTGGCACTTAAGTAAGTATCATAAAGAGGAAGAACTAATTCGATTTTGGACAATTTACGATGTTTAGATAGGCCACCAGGGGCCAAAAACTGATTTACATGCTAACGCGAAAGCTGCAGTAATATTTCAATTAGAAATTCCAAGTTTCCCACATAAGTAAGTATCCTAAAGAGGAAGAACTGATTCAATTTTGGACAATTTACAATTTCTAGATTGGCCACCAGGGGCCAAAAACTGAAAAAAATCACTGTTTTTATCATATCTCTGGAAATATTAGTCCGATTGACCTCAAATCAAGTGCAAATGAAAGGTCATGACTTGAGGATGTGTCCCACGATGACATTATACCAGTTTGGTTCAAAATTTTGACTCAAGGTGGAGCTTTGTCACATAAAATTCACCATTTTTGCTATATCTTTGGAACTAATTCTCCAACTGACATGAAACTATGTGCAACTGGTCATGACCTCACAATGTGTCACATGATGACATCATACCTGTATGGTTCAATATTTTGCCACCAGGTGGCGCTTTGTGATGGAAAATTACCATTTTGGCCATATCTTCAGAACCATTTGTCCGATTGACCTGAAATTAAGTTCAAATGCAAGTAAATTCAAGGTCTATTCAAGGATTGGGGAATTGGAGGATTAGGGGCGCTTGGGGATATATCCCTAGCCGTCACCTCTGACGGCATAAGCCTACTTAATGGGGTAATGGGTAATGTCTTTAGTTCTTGTGGAATAGTTAATTTTAATGTTTTCCAACTTATCAGCACATCTATTTAGATGATTCACATCACTGCAATAATTTACACCACCATTCAAAGATTCTTAATCACTGAGAGATTTTATGCTTTTGAGAGAAATTTGATTTGATTTGTTCTCAGTCATTTTCATAATTAGCAGAAGGTTCACTCCGAGAGCACTCCACAGTTAACAGGTGCGGCTTGTTCTCCCTGATTAGGAACAGGTCAGGACTAATAATTGTTCTAAACGGAAGTTTTGTGCCACCCAATTCTCTGTTTGTGTTCCGCAACTGGACTGAATTTAGCCCATTTAATTGCTGTTAGATCGCATACGGAAAGAAGCCGTGTCTTCGGTTGCCAATTACGATAATTGTAAAACGCGTCAATAAATGAAAATGATTGAGAACTACTAATTGCAGTCAAAAAGGGACATGTCTCAGCACCCCCGCTGGCTACGCCATTGTTGGCAAGTACACATGCCAAAATAAAATTATCCCTTCGTTCTAAAAATGTATAGAGATCGGTAATCAACATGGTATATCGAAAATGTATTTATGACCACAATGACGTTTTAATGACACCTCCTAGAAATATCAAAACGAAGACATTTCAATGATAAACCTACCTAATCCGCCATCTTCGATTTCTTTCACTGGAGGCAGCCATTGAGTCATTGTTACCAGGGCCTCACTTTGAGCGCAAGCGCAACGAGGCACGGGCACCAGGCTGCCGCTCCAGGCTCAATCAACCAATCAGATCATTAGCACGAGGTCGTGCAAAAAAGAAAAAAATCGAGGGACGGACTAGTTGGATTCTGCGCAAATAGGGGAGGGTCTTGAAACTTTTACTCGTTCAAAACTGTAAGTTCTCTCGGTCGAGCAATCTTACGGACTAATTGTCATAAATTGTACTATTGTGCTAATTTGATGCAAAAGAAAAAAAAACGTGTAGCAGATGCTGAAGAATATATCTCTGTTTGGTGCAATATCAACTACACTGGCATTCATAAAGTCATAAAGTTCAGTTTTGATTTATATCACGGTCAAACTTAAACAGCTTACTTAATGATTTAGCCATTTGCTGTTTTGATGGATGAAAGCTATTCCAAAATATAATTGCCAGGGAAATAGAAATGTTGTATCGGGGTGTGTTCAAAATACAATTAACTGCATGAGCCAGGACAGAAAATTATACTACACGTCAGTGCAGGGAGACAAGTACATTAGAGTGGTTACGCATAGATATTTCCTCCAAAATGTTGCTCAGGCAGATAGATTACTCCTCTAAACATCAAATGCACTTAATTAAGACAGATTAACAGCCGTTAAAATCCTGATTGTCATTGCGGTTGGAACAAAAACCATCATACACAGGGGGGCCCCAGGGCTAATGTTGGGAGCCGCTGAACGATGATAATGGCCACTGAAACAGGGTTTTGCCGTCAGTTTTGCAGATGGAGAGAATTTAAAAAACTTTTTGAAACAGTAAGAACGATTTGTAATGTTATCAATGGATGTCTGCATTTTTTGTCAATTTAATGCTACCTCAGTAAATAAAAGTATCAATTTCTTTCTAAAGCATAAAAATTTCTAAGCGAGTCGAAACTATTGCACAGTATTGTACAGTATATCATAACTTTGATTTTCATCATGCTGTAATTTCCATTGCCATCCATCATATGCAGTGCATATCTATTAATGGTATGAATATACCATCTCTCCGCTTGACATCATTATATATTTCATGCCAAATTTGAGGAGAAAATTAAAGATTAAAATGAAAGGAAATATCAAAAATATTTGTGCATAACCAATGAGAATGTATTGCCACAGGCACTCTTTCATCATACATATTTTTGCGGTGGAGTGAGTTAAGATTACTCTGTTTAATCATAATGAGCGCCTTTGCATAGCAAAAAGAAGAAACACAAATTCAAAGCAATAGAAACACTGCCAACTTCAGGCAGACATGTGACTGTCATTGAGGCTTTAAAGCATGATTTGCACATCAAAATACCTGGCTTCACAAAGCAGTATCCAGGGAATTCTCTGATATCCAAGAGCCTGAGACAGTAGCAATGTACCAAACACATGCCTCAACTCAAACAGAAAAATTGAAAGAAGTCTTTAACCAGCTCCTCAAAAATCATACATCTGCAATCTAAGCAGCATTAAAAAATTTGTGTGAGTGTGTGTATATATATTATCCTAATCAAATTTTACACTTACAATATTACAACCCCAATTCTGAAATGGTTGGGAAGAAGTGTAAATTGTGAAAAAAATCAAAATGCAATGACTTTCAGATCACGATGATGAAGAGCCAATATGTTATCTACAATAGAACATAGATGAAATTTCAAATGTTGAAACTGAGACATTTTGCATTTTTATCCACAAAATGAGCTAATTTCAATTTTCTGGCTGTAACAGGTCTCAGAATAGTTGGGACACAGGCAAAAAAAGGGCTGAAAAAGCAATTAATTTATAAGAGAATCAGCTGAAAGAACATTTAGCAAGTAATAAAGTTAATTGGCATCAGGTGTGTAACATGATTGGCTATAAAAGGGAGGTCTTGGAGAGGCTGAGTCTCTCAGAAGTAAAGATGGCCAGATGCTCTCCAACCTGTGAAAGCTTGCGTAAAAAAAATTGTGGAATACTTTAAAAACAATGTTCGTTAACGTCAAATTGCAAAAGCTTTGAAGGTCTCATCATCGACAGTGCATAAAATCATCAAAGGATTCATTGAAACTAGAAAAATCTCTGTGCGTAAGGGACAAGGCTGAGGATCTTTACTGGATGCCCGTGATCTTCGAGCCCTCAGACGCCACTGCATCACTCACTGGCACGATTCTGTCATTGACATTACTAAATGGGCCCAGGAATACTTCAAGAAACCACTGTCAGTAAACACAGTCCACCATTCCATCCACAGATGCCACCTAAAACTCTATCATGCAAAAAGAAAGCCATTGTTGAGCATGATTCAGAAGCACCGCCGTGTTCTGGGAGCCAAGGCTCATTTAAAATGGACTGTAGTAAAGTGGCAAAGTGTCAGTGATCAGACGAGCCCAAATTTGACATTCTTGTTGGAAATCATGGGCGTTGTGTCCTCCGGGGCAAAAGAGGAGAAAGACCACCCCTCCTGTTATCAGCATTCAGTTCAAAAGCCAGCATCTCTGATGGTATGGGGGTGCATTAGTGCATATGGTGTGGGACACTTGCATGTTTTAAAAAGCACCATGAATGCTGATAGGTATATAAAGGTTTTAGAGCAACATATGCTCCCCTCCAGATGACATCTATTCCAGGGAAGGCCTTGTGCATTTCAGCAGGACAATGCAAAACCACATACTGCAGCTATTACAACAGCGTGGCTTCGTAGTAGAAGAGTCCGTGTGCTGAACTGGCCTGCCTGCAGTCCTGATCTTTTACCGATTGAGAACATTTGGCGCATAATTCAACAAAAAGTCCATCAAAGGAGTCCCAAGTCTCTCTAGCAGCTGGAAGCCTGTATTAAACAAGAGTGGGATCAAATTCTAATGGCTAAACTCAAGAAACTTGTCTCCTCAATGCCCAGACGCCTGCACTCTGCGTTAAAGAGGGCATGCTACACCATGGTAAACAGGCCCCTGTCCCTGCTTTTTTGAGACCTGAAGCGGCCATCATTTGAAATGAGCTCATTTTATGGATACAATTGTAAAATTTCTCAGTTTCAACATTGCTATATTATCTCTGCTTTATTTTAATAATATACTGGCCGGTGTGATTTGAAAGTCATTGCATTTCAATTTTTCTCACAATTTACACTTTGTCCCAACTATTTCAGAATTGGGGTTGTAGATTTTATAAGACAAAAATAAATCTAAGTTATTTAATCTCTCTCCATCCTTCCTCACCAATCCCACGCACTAATTGTGCTGCCTCGCATTTCAGAGAGGCACAGTTACTATTTTTACATCCTGCACCTTTTGGTGCTTAACGATCATGCGCATATTTAACCTGTTTGGCATTAAATGAAAAGTGATGATGGCAGTTTTCAGCATAGGGTTACTCAATTGCTATTTTTTTTGCTCATGCAGTTTAAAGTGTCAATGTTATAACTGACCAAAACCTGGTCTATATAGTATATGGAGTAGGTTTTGTCCATTGCTGTTCGTAAACACAACATGATTCGAGCGGTGCTTAAAGCTAGATCCGCACTGTCATCCTGTACACCCCGCAGCGAGCACGTACATAATTTTAGCGAGTTAGCTTGAAATTACTCTGTATTTTTGTTCTAGACCAGTGCTGTATATGACAAAGTTTTTATGCCTGTTCAGCAGTGTTATACAAAAATAATACACCACCAACAGTATTGTGATCATCGGCTCGCTTCTATTACCTGCTCATTACAAACACTTCGCCCTTTAACTGAGCTAAACACTGATACTTACTTGTCCAAGAAAAAATAGCCCAATTCTGCATCGCTCTTAATCCACATTATTTCCTTTAGAGTTTGCAAGCGGGTCAAAGCTGACCCCATATTTATTCTCATTATGGAACCAGCTGTTTCCGCTTGGTGTTTTGCCATATTTCTTCTTTCTGCCAAATGTAAAATATGTCACAGATATGAAAACACAATACAGGGATCTGGGTAGGATAATAAACTTTAATTTGACTGATGGAAATTTCTGCTTCTTCACTCATTGTCTGATAAGCAGATGATTTTATTTATTTATTTTTTTAATTGAGGAAAGTTCACAGCATTGCCAAGCCAAAAGCTAATGTCTCAATTTGGACATTAGAATATCCATCCATCCATCCATTTTCTATACCCGCTTATTCCTCACTAGGGTCACGGGGGACACTAGAATATATCATTATGACATTTTTCTAAAAGTCTAAACACTTAGAGAATCATTGCTCATGACTGGTTTTTTATTTATACCACTATAAAATATGGAAAACTGTCTGTCCTTCAGTATGAATCCATTTTTCTCCTCGATGGGTCAGCCAATCAATCTGAAACTGCACATGGGCATTGAGCATCAGAATAGGCTGGGACTGACAAAGCAGACTTTTCATTTTTAATTCCTAAGAAGCAACAAACATTTCATTATAAGAAATTAACCTATTAAATATCCAGAGAAATTCCCAGAAATATAAACATCTGTGCACTATACTATACATTATTTTAATGACCTAGCAGACAGTTAGGTGTTTTACGTACTTAAAGATACGCTGGTTCAATTTCTAGCTAATTTTGTATTTATATTAGTAGTAAGCAAACGTAGTTTAAAGGGGAATGAAAAACAGTATCCTCAATGGCAATCTGAATGATTTATTACATGCTATTACTTACTTAAACCACACAGTCAAGCCCTTTTTAAACTTTCATCTTATGCCGGGCTTTAGCTGCATATCTGCAAGAATCTTGCAAAGGTTCAGCTGACCAAGCCATAAGCGGAAAAGCATGCTGCACTGCAGTGCAGACAGGGTCCTGTGAAGATAAGGCCCTTTGTCTTTCACAAAAAGGTATCGATATTTAAAAATGGCCCCAGTCCAGAACAGTGCCTGCGAGAAAGTGTTATAACTTTCTGCTTTGAATTTATTAAAGCAGCTATTGACCAGATTTGCAAGTCTCATAAAAGAGAAACAGTCAGTGCTGCTCGCTACTCAGTTTATTGAACAGGAAGTTGACAACAGAGGAATGGGCACCCTTTGTTCTCACAAAACCCTTGTATGTGTGATAGACGTGTAGAGATGTAATTTTTCCCGGGGACTAGAATCCAAGCTTGACCTCATTCTGACTCATCACTTTGTCTGCATTAAATACTTGAGAGTCATGCACTCCTGTGTGAATGACACACATAAATCATTCATCGCTACATTAAACGAAGTGATGCAAGCAATGTACGCGACGGAAAATGTTGGACTCCTCTCTCCAATGCAGCGCCTCACAGAAGGGCCCTGAGGCAATGATGTGATAAACTATTATACAGTATAGCTGGCTGGCAGTGAGGTAATGTTTAATTCTCGTTCATTTTCTGTCCTCTAATTTGCTGTTAAGATCATTAAAAGCTTCAAAATTTGCCAGTTTGGGCTTGGCCAATTCTTTTGCCCAGAGGTGTACAAATGCTTACTTTAACTTAATTTAATTTAGCTCAATTTAGCTCATATTCAAGGCAATGTTCAGCAGCTAAAGGGACTTAAGGGAGATGGATCCTAAGGAGGCTTTAATCTGTCTTTTCAAACACATGTAGCTCCCACTGCTGGCCTACATCTGCTATGACATGCAGGACAGTACATTAGATGACACTAAATTTATTAGGCCTGGCTAAAGGGCACTGATCTTGTTGCGGGTACGCAGGGCCTTTACTTAACAATGATGTGAGTACCAGCAAAATGTGCTAGCCACACCTCATGCTTCGCTGACTCACTGCCTGAGAGCAGCCAGCATTGCTAACCGACTGCTGTCACGCTATACTGAAATACATTCCCTCCATGCTTACAAACACAACTACATAGCGCATAAGCCGATATGGTACAGGCCAGTGCATGAGGAGAATGTGGCATGGGAAATTGAGCAGAAAACAAAATGTGCATTCCATGTGCGCATGCTGCTCAGCAGCTCAGAGACTTGCAGTGGAAGCACATACACTATGGATAATTGGCGCAGAGGTCATATGCAGTCCAGACCAGCTAGGACATACATTTGGATTTAGAAGCCTGTGACATGTGGCATTCTATCCAAAAATACAATGACTTACCATCTGGCCTTCAGCCAAAGCCTCATGATGCACAATATGCGGAGCATCTTCATTCAAGCACTTAATTTGATTTGCACTGCGGCTGCACATTTAGAAAGAATGCTTTGGTAGATTCCTGGACAGACAAAGAAGTTGAAACTTAAGATTCCAGTAATTATCACTGTTTGTATCATTAACATCCAGTGTTACAAATATAACATCAACCCGAGATGGCAAACCTCTATCGAGGCTGAACAACCCCTATTTCTCAACACCATCAGTTTGTGATTTTTTATTTGACATCACTGAGACAGTACAGTACCCCCCCCCCCCCACCTCTCACCCGACCCAACCCCTTTTCAAAATGCTACACATTTTTGAAGAAGTGACTCAAAAAACCAAATTGCACGATGGTGAAGGATCCTTCAAAAGATCCTTGATCCAGATCTGAGTCACACAAAAAATCTAATCACCTCTAAGCTGGGCCAAGATTCACCTCTGGAAAAGATCGCATGTAATCTGTCCATTAGTTTTTGGCTTAATTCGTTATCTATCCAACAAGTAAGGAAACAAACAAACCAACAAACCTCCTTAGTGGAGGTAATTAACTGAGCTTGGAATCACCAAACAAGTACCAAAGGAACACCAAATGCAGACCCGTCCGCAAGATCAAAATTAAACAACAGATTTTTCACTATTCAGATAACATTTGTCTCTGAATCCTTGTAAGTTGGCTCCCCGCCTTAAATTTCAAATGCCAGCTGTTTCTGTAAGAAAAAAAAAAACCATACAGTTCCAAATCTATAAATTGAATTATGATAAATGGAGACATATTTTCAATATTTACAGAAATGTGAACAAAAACAGGAATGTCATGCTGAACTGTAATAATATTATTTTTGTTGCTCATTGCAATGGAGAAAAAGGTCAGGCCCACGTCAATGTCCCCTTTCAGACAACTGCCCTTAGGAAGAACATAAAAATAAGGTTGATGCCGTCTGACAGGTACGCCATGGTATCGACATAAAAAAGAAAAATGAAATTTTCACATATAACTGTCTCAGTGGTTTAAAGCCTCTGAGTCCTTAAACATGTATTAGTTGATAAGGAACTGTTCTGATAGAAACCATGTTTTGATGTGCATGTACAGTCCAGACTTGATGGAGAACAGAGATGCAAACATCCTTGAACCCGCTCCGAGCAGCCTGTAACAATGAACTGATTTTTAAAATTTCTTCCATTACTCAGGGTTTCAAGTATCTTTTAGCAGGTTTTCATTATTTTCTGTTCTGTTGAGTGCAAAACATGTCCAGTATTACAGCACAAATGACAGAACGTCCATTCTTTCAAACCTATAACTGAATAAAAATTATTCTCACAAATTCAAATCACTACCATTGATAATGGGCCAGAAGATGAGCCTGACTGTGATTAATAAAAAAGTGATAAAAGATAGTCGGCCAATTCCCTCTTGTTGGCTCCTCTGTTAGGTACAGTTATGGAGAATGTTGTGTTTTGTCCACGCATTACTCAATGTAGTATATCTTATGAAGAAGACAATTTAAAAAGTTTCTTCGTAAAGTCATTGCGTTTCATATTTTTTCCCTCAATTCTCCGTTAAAATATTCCTTTTTTTTTTTTTACTATAATTAGGACCACCACTGTTTCCTCTTGTTTTCTTACACGCGCTTCAGTCATCTGCCAACATGGAGTCAAAATTTTTTTTTCTCAATCTGTGTATGTATCATAATTATCCCAGCTGGAAGACTTTAACTGTCTATCTTAAGAAAGCAATTATGACTAATTAAATACCAATAACACTTGATGATAATACTGAGTGATAAAGTTGTTCGGTGAATTGTTTGTCATCAGCTGTCACCTGTCAGCATGAACAGAGCTGAATTATACTCAAAACGGACGAGTATAATTATTTTTTAGCCGAATCTCTCTAAATTCTTTCTGTCACTGACTGCATGTGTTCTCTCGCTTCCATTTGTTAATCCTTAGAGCGCTGAAATAAATTTTTAGAAAATATTACATTTTATTATCTTGTGCTGTTGAAAGCCGATCATGTGGTGACTTATTTAAAAGAGCTCCCTGTGAGAGCTCTTTTAAACAAGTCACCACATGATAGGTTTTCGACAGCTTTGATTTAAATTTCTCACATTATTAAGCAACATTTAGAGCTCTAAGGGTTAATAACCCAGCTTAGATCTGCACTCTTCACCAAACAAACTAACTACTGCATCAGTGTGGCTCATTTATTTGAATTCATGGCTGTAATTTGTGTCATGGAAAAACAACGTTTTTATGCAAGGCAATGATCCTCTCCATATTTCCCTGTCGATGCTGTGGAGCTGCCATTTGTTGCATGCAGAAATGATGGGCATTACACAAACATGAACATGATTTCGGGTTATTCGCTTTTTCTTGAGCAATCCTTGCACATAAAAATTGCATCAGATAAATCTTGACTGACATGCAGCCGCTACCCAAGGCTGAATTTTCCGCTGCTGATAAATGACCCCCTTCCATGTTTATTTCAGAGTCAGAGCTTAACTCTGTTTGCTTTAGATTGTTTGTCTATGATTATTTTCCTTTTGGCATTCATCGTTAAATTACTAACATTTCAAATAAATGAATGAATAAATACGTGTACATGACCGTATGTAAGCTGCCTGGTGGATACTGTATTAACTGCTCCCTGAAAGACAGAATTATTTTTATGGGAGGATTGGAACAATATGAAAAGAACAAAGCACCGCTGCCTCACAGCAGGAGGGTCGTGGGTTGAATACGGCCTGGGGCTTTTCTGTGTGGAGTTTGTATGTTCTTTCCGCGTTCGTGTGGGCTTTTCCCTGGGGTACTGCGATTTCCTCCCACAGTCTAAAGTCATGCATGCCTGGCTAATTGGAGACTCTAAATTGCCTGCAGGAATGAGTATGTCAGTGAATGATGTGCGCGCCCTGCGACAGATTGGTGAGCTGTCCACTGCGTGTCCCTGCCTTTCACCCATAGTCAAATGCAATAGGCTCTAGCTCCCTCACGACGCTAATAAGGAAAAAGCAGTATAAAGATGGATAGTTGAAAAGAACAATGTGATGGGGAATGGAGTGCTCCCAATAAGTCAGTATATGCAAGTTCATACATGTACCCAAAAACATAAAGAAAGCACAAATAAAAACCATACTTGAAGTATTAAATTGGCTGATTTATAATCACAATAATTCTACCCCATTAAAACTCATGTTCACCTCGGATTATTACAATTATTCTGTAAATGACTCATCAACAAGTCAGTCAGGCATATAATCAATCCTGCCATTTGAGTGACTACAGGGACCCCTGGAGGATAGCACAGGTAATACAAGTTTTCAATCCTGCGGGTCAATGATCCAGGCAAGGCGCAGGCTCGAACTACAACCTGATAATACTCCATTCAATCAGATTATTCCTTTATGTTAACCGATGATGCTGAACGTATGTGCGTGAGTACAGTTTGTTCCGTTTAAATTACCTGAGAAATCTCTGACAATGAGATGAAATTACAGTGACTTGGGAAGAGTGAGTCTTCAGGCATAACCTACAGCTTCTTCGTGTCTAATTAGAGTTTGTTCCAGTCCCAGGAGAAACCTTCAGAATTGTTTTGACAGACTGCCTGTCTAGCTCCAGCATATAAAGAATAGTTTCAACTCGGCCTTGTTTCATAGGGTGATCAGCTTTATGTTGACAGCAGACAAACTTTGACACAGTATGGAAAGAATCCCATTATTGTGCAAAGGGACAAACCAAACCAAACTCACTCTCAGACAGAGGCTTGGGCTTTAAATATGCATTAGCATCGCTATCTCCTTTGTTCTGGTGCCTTTATTTACCCGTGTTATTGGATTTTGGGTCTTTTGCCATGACAACTCGACAATTGTTTTGTTTGAAAAATCGTCCCAGTTCCTTGGGGGGGTAAGAGAGGTTGTTTACCTAGTGAGGTCTTGAATGTTTGACTTCAGCTTTGGATTTCACGAACTGGAGCGAATATACCATTCCTCCTGCGAATGCATCGATAAAACTAAATTTAAAGCACTCAAAAGACTGCAATGTACCCAGAGTTTCAGGAGGTAATGGGGGGGGGGGGCATTTGGAAACGTTGTTTTCACATTTCCACAAGCACATTTTAGATGGTGGAGGAAGCATTCCTTTTGGGTGGCATATTGCGAACAGATGGCGGTGAGGAAATGTGTGAAAGTCTCCCACACTTCACAAGACTTAACTCAGACCAGGAGGCGCGATTGCTGCTCCATAAACAGTCACATCCATCTATAATAACAGCAAGTCCGACTCGCCTTCATGGTACACTTGGGGTAGTCTGTAATCATATTTCATAATAATGGTATTTACCTGAATGAATAAAAACATTGCATTTGTTTTCATATACACATTTTTATTGCTTGCTTGTTTCAGCTATAAAATAGCAGAGCAACCATATGAAAAAAATAAATTCTTACCATGCATGTCCACCAGAGGGAGGAAGAAATTAATTTTTACCCAATTTGGGTGTCTGCCACCAAAAAAAAAAATCATGGGATGGTGTCCGATTTAATCAGTCATCAGATGCACAAAAAACACATTCCAACAATGAAAGCAGAGAAAGGAAAATGGAAGGACCAACTCGTCGACCTTCACTTGACATGCCATTATACCAATCTGTCCTCGTGCTCTAAAACAGCAATTCAGCATGTACAGGTTGGACAACTTAATTCAATAAAGCAATTTCAGAAATCTAGCAAATGGAGACTCGGGCACCAGTCTTAATGTGTTCATGATGAAAAAAATGAAACGGTCCTCTGGGCTGCCAATGTCCTACCTATTAGCACTCATTTATACCATTAAAATAATGAAAACTCACAAAATGCACCCTTTTCCCCATCTGGAGGTCATTTTCAGATTTGACAGGCAAGGTTGACACTGAAGAAAATGTAACAAAATTCTGGCTGAATGGAGAATAAAAGGCAAATTTACATATGTACGCATGTACTTTAGTGTTCTACAGATGGTATATCATTGATTTACAGTTACATTTCATTGATCAGTGCTGTTTTCCCTTTTCAATTGGAATATCATGGCAGAAATATCACTGGTCATGAAGTTATGTCACCATAGTGAGCATACTGTAAGCAATTTGGGATATTAAGGTCATACTTGCACCCTGAGGGCTTAAAAGGCTTTTATTAAGTATTGCTGTTTGAAAAAAGTATTGTGTAATTCCCCAAATAGGTTGTTACCAGTTTGCCTCCCTTTTGTATATTCTAAATTAACTCTTTACAGCTTCCATTAACTGTCTAATTGTCCACTTGCATAGCCTTGGTTTCTATTTCACATTACTGAAACTGACGTCCAGGCCTTGCAGGAATACATCTCTCTATAACAAACAAATATACGGTGTCATCATCAAGGACCAGACATAATGTGTAGCATTTAAAAATACTAATGGAGTGACTGGTTTTCCATTATTAAAACAGGAAATACTACCAACTTTTCAAATGTAAAATTTACACAGACCTCCAAAGAATTCTGCAAACCTCAAGATTTTTCATAGTTCACCCTTGAAAAAACAGAATATTAACAGCTTAAAGTTCCGGATCCGTCACATTGGCTTAACAAAAGAGCTCGGGTGATTCCTCCATTTTTTTTCTGTCATGTTGCATGAACTTGTGGTGTCAGCCAACATACCGAAAAATTGGGACACATTGCCAGCAGTTTGGCTACCACCTCTATACCCAATAAATACTGAAAATGGACACAGACGTGGGGCGCCCTGGTGGCACATCGGTCTAAGCGAGCGCACCATAAAGGCCGTGTCCTTCCCGCGGCGACCCGGGTTCGTCTCCGGCTCGGGTCATTGGCCGCATGTCTTCCCCATTTCTTCTCCCCAACTTTCCTGCCTCTCTCCACTCAAACACTATCCAATAAAAGAGACCATCCTGAAAAAATAATCTTTAAAAATGGACACAGATGCAGATGGATCAAAGGGCCACGCAGTTAGCATTGACCACAGTCAGCAAGAAAGCAACACGTACAGCAGATAAAAGTAGATGGGATACTTGCAGTCTTAGATTGCAGATGAACTGTAAAGTCAATAAACAACATTAAGTGAGGAGTCCACTTGCAAAACCTGTTAAATCAAGTTTTGAAAATAAATGAGTTATCTACCTGAGCCTCCCTTTCAGGCACCTGTGCATGTCCCACTGATAGCTCCACTTTCTAAACCTACTAAATCATGTTATAAATTGTAACAGAAAAAGCAAAACACTGTCAAAACCCGCCAAGTCAAGAAGGAAAACTGTAAAATTCAGCAAAGTCATCAGCCAATGTGGAAAATGTGATTCTGTTTTCGTTTGCTGGAAGGAACCAATCAGTTAAACTTTTATAGCCAGTTCAGCTTTTGTTTTTTCTAACTCAAGATGGGGTATGCAGACTCAAGTTTCGTTTTGGCCACAGAAAATGCAAACAAATCTCCTCGTAAGGGTTCAAAAAGGAAGCTCCTCAAGCTTGAAAGGTAAGAAACACTATTATGAGTTCGAATGATATCCTTGCATGTCTTAAAATGCATTTCTTGCATGTAGAGTGGGTCCGGAGTCAAATACCCTCACCTATTGAGCAATGGGGCAGGTTAACCCTAGAACACTATCGCCGGGTGATTTTCACCCGAGCAAACGTGTTTACGTGATTTTCATTATGTTGCATTTGTCTGAGTGTTATGGGTCCCTGGGTAGCTTCAGCATTGTCCTTGACATCTTTGAAGGCATGGGTGTTTTGTTTACCTCAGGGTACTTTTTTTCATTTTGTTAGACATGGCACAGTTGAAAATAAAAGAACACTACTCTAATTTGTCATGTATTGTCATATTTTGATGACAAGTACTTTTTATTGGGTATTTTACTATATCGGGAAAAATCACCCGGTGTTAGTGATGGTGTTACTATTTTTAGCAATAGTGTTCTAGGGTTAAAACACTGTCAAAACCTGCTAAATTTCCACTCCACTTTCAAAACTTTGTGTTGCAAAATCAAAGTCATTTCTTAAAAAAAAAAAAAAAAAAATGAATTGCCTCATGGATAATGTCCGCAAGGATAATAGATTCAGTATAGTGAAAATTGGTATCTATGGAAGATAATTTCTATGCCTATCAAAAAATCCGATTTTTCAAAAAAATTAACCAACTTGACCTAGAGGCTTTGCAAGTGGACTCCTCAAGTAAAACCTAGATTACTTTTTGTTTCGCAGCTGTGTATATCGGTAAAGCAAAAGGAAACCTGACATGGAGTACCAAGCCAACCAAACACATCTTCAACTTGCCCCAGTCTGGTAGCTCCCAATGTCCCAAAGGAAGGGGAAGCTTCACAGTGGCTCCATAAGCACAAGAGAGGAACAGTAGCACTAGGCTATGCTACTGTCCCTAGGCATTTCAAAGAGGCCCCCATCGCAAAAGAAAAATACATCACATTCCAGCTTACATTCCACAATGCCATTCTCTCTCTCTCACCCATCCCTCATGAAACCTAAGCTGGGAATGTGTAGTCCCAGTGCTTTTGTTGCAGTTTTTCTTTTGGTTTTGAGAGGCCCCTGGGTCTGTGTCCTGACAGATGGCCAGCAGAGAAGTAATACATGTCGGGTTCCCAGAAATGACACGTCCTCTGTGGGAAGCCTGCTGCTGTCGAAATTCCTGCTTCTGTTAAGCAGTATTCATTTGCTCAAATGCAACTGTATTCAAATTTATAAGTGCAGGCAGTAGCCAGGTTGAAAAGACTCAAAGACGTGCTGATACTTTCAACACATTTCGTACAAATCAGACGAAAGAAGACAGGGTTCTCACTTTCCAATAACTCTTGAACAGGATGTGATGAATCTCTCGTCTCACCCAGAGTCAGCAGGCCATAAAAAGAACTGTCGTGATGTTCACAAATTAACAGACGAATTAACGGCATTTCAGACCAGCGTTAATTAGCTATATATAGAGATAGTTTCAGTTCATGGGAGAAAGTCACTCATTCTACCGATTAGGCAATAGCTTTTATTTTTTTACTTTGAACGTACATCATGTCAAAGAAACCAGTACTATACATTTATATGCATTGCAAGGAGAGTGCGTTCTCCATCTGCAGAGATTCTGTCACTATATGAATCTCCATGAACTGATTCCAGCAACTGTGACAAAATCAGCCGAAAACTTGATTATCAATCAAATTTGCGTAGTTGAGGCAGGCAATTCTTTAAACACATGTCAAATAATAAAAAAAGAAATCATTCTGCAATTTGAAAACAATTCAGAGTATGTACAAAATTGCTGAACATTGTGCTTGAAAGTAATTCTGAAGGAGAACAACAGAGCCGGTAAGCCTAGAATTAGCTAATTAGCTTTTCTATTTTTCTCATGATACTGTATGGGTGGAAATCAGTAAGAGGGCTGTATAAAGGCAGGATAAGAGCCTATATTTCTGTATTTCTGTGCATAAGCAAAACCTCCATTTTCACGCATGTGGGGGTGGGAAGGACTCTTGGGGGGGCATGCGAAAGTCAAAAGGTCTCTCCATACAGCTGTTCCTCATGCTTCATATCTCCTGCTAACCAGTGCACAAACTTGGCTGCTCCCATATCCCATCCAATGCCCAACGTCTATTAACAGTCGCCGGGGACTCAGTACATGGCATCCTCGTACATGTCTGTTCTGAGGCAGAAGAGAATGCCGCCACCCAGCATGAAGATGGTGGCCCCCCAGCCCAGACCGTAGCCCCAGTTGAACTCGTGGTAAGTCTGCAGGACTGTGCCATCGATAAACTTGATTGGGTACAGGACCAATGCGCAAGCCTGGAGGACCACTGTGAATGAGAAGCAAAGACCATCTCAGTCATTCTGCAAGAAAGACCGGCAAAGGGCTGAAGAGCATTGTTTGAAGGCAAGCAAAAGAATGAAGAAAAATGTTGACAGAAAGTAGAATTTTTTTGACTGGAGTACATGCAGGATTCTAAAGAAACAGTGCTGTCTGGAAGACTGTGTACTTGACTTACAGCCAACATAAGTGAATTAGAAAAAATGAGGTTCATGAGAAAAAATATGACCTAGGGTGCTGTAGCTCACCGGCAAGCAATCTTATAGTGATGATACAAGTTATGAAAATTTTGTCTGAAGTTTGATTTTCAAATCATTGAAGGTCAATGTCAAGGTCACTAAATAAAAGTTAACATTCATTTATAAGACCCCCCGTAATACAATCCTAAGTTCTGAAGCAGTTTTGGTGATTCAAGTCATTGTAAATTCAATATGTCAATTGTGCACTTTAAAAAAGGTCACAGAGACTCAAGTGGAGGTCAGCAAATGGACTACATATACGTCTTTCTAAATGTCTTCCTACAAACCTTGGCTCAATCTGTGACCATTTTGGTGATACAAGTGATTGTAATTTCACTGTCGAGTGACCCTCAAAAGATCTCTGACAGTCAAGTTGAATGTCACCAAATGACAGTTCATATGTGACTTCCCAGATGTCTGTAACACAAACATAGGCTCCATCTGTGACCATTTTAGTGATACAAGTCATTGAATTTTCACCAGGTCACATTTGACCTTCGAAGGTCAATACGAAGTTCACCTAATGAAAGTTCATATGACTTACTATACGTCTCTCATACAAATCTAGGCTCCACCTGTGAATGTTTTGGTAATACAAGTCATAGTAATTGTATTATGTCAAGTTTGACCTTCAAAAGTCACCAACAGTCAAGTTGAATACCACCAAATGAAAGTTCATGTGTAACTTCCTTTAAGTCTGTGACACAAACCTAGGCTCCATCTGTGACCTTTTTAGGGACCCAAGTCATTGAATCTTCAAAAGGTCAAATTTGACCTTCGAGGGTCAATATGAAAGTTCATATATGACTTCCTATACATCCCCAATACACAATTTTGCTGATATAGACTACAGGCCAAACGTTTGGAAGCAAGATCAACTTTGTACAAAAAAAATCATAGTTTCATTGGCATGCTTTGTAACAAAATAAACATGGTTTTTATATAAAGAGTCACTTATAAGAATACATTTTTAATGTAATACATTTTTTTCAAATTATCAGGCCAATATTACTAGGCCCATGGTCCTAGTGCCCGCCGGACTGCCGTTGGCATCTGGTGGGCTGTAAACCATAACATAAAGTCAAAAATGCAAACTGTGATTTGTTTTTTACTTTTTCACTGAAGTTGTGACTCTTGCAAATCTTCTCAACCCAAAAACTAAGCCCCTCCTTTCTTTTGGTAACATTTATTCCGCAATGGTTCAGTAACATCAATGTATGCAGTACCTAAAGGAAATAGAGGAAAATGATGCATATCAATGACAGAAAAGTCTAATCATGCAGTAAATACATCCCAAAATCCATAGATTTCAAACTGGGTTTTAAGAAAGGCATTGTGAACAGAAACTTGAAGTTGCTTCCAAATTTTTGACCTGTATTGGCCTTGCTTCCAAACTTCTGCCCTGTAGTGCAAGTCATTGAAATTTCACCGTAGAGTTTGGCCTCGGAGGGTCACTGAAGGTGAAGATCAAGGTCAAAAAATGAAATGTCATACATGACCGCCTATATGCTAACAATACAAACCTCAGCTCCATCTGTATTCGTTTTGGCGAAAGAGGTAATTGAAATTTCACTATGTGAAGTTTTACCTTCGAAGATCACTGAAGGTCAAGTTCAAGGCCACCAAGTAAAAGTTCATATATGACTTCCTATAAGTGTTTAATACACATATCTTCCCAATCTTCAATATTCTGAAGCCTAGAAGCCTTTGAAAATTGTAACATTTTGCTTGACCACAAGATTGTCCTTTCAAGGTCATCTGAGGTCAACTTTAACACATCCAAAATATAGGTCATATATAACGTCCTATATGTTGATAATACAAACTTAATCTCCATCTGCAACCATTTACGTTCCACAGGCGATTTTGCCCATTCTCCATAAGACCCAATGTTACAGTACAGCGCCCCCACTAGACCCACTTCCGTTGATTCAATCAAAATGGCGCTCACACTGTGCATAAAGTGCATCATGGTCAATTGGTTGCCAGATTTAGAAAAAAAAAAAAGTTATAGGATAGTTTTTGAGAAATGATTCCTTGAAATTTCAAGTCCTATCTTTTACCATTTTTAATATTTTCCTTGACCTCGAATTTGACCTTTCAACGTCATCTGAGGTCAACTTGAACATAGCCAAAATATAGGTCATATATGAATTCCTATGTCAATAATAAAAACTTAATCTCTATCTGCAACCATTTGGCCTCCACAGGCCATCTTCCAAATTCATTAAGTACAGCGTCCCCACAAGACCCACCTCCGTTGATTCAATCAAAATGGCGCTCGCACTGTACATTGATGGTACCAATGATAGTTGATTGCCTGATTTAGAAAAAAATTTATCCCACATTTTTGAGAAATAATTTTTTTTTTAAATTCCTGAGTCCTATCTTTAACATCAGGGCGAAAATTTCAAGAGTCCATAAAATGGACAAAAATGATTCAATTGACAATCTGAGAAAAACAAACTGGAGATATGGTCTAGCAGTATGTCATGGCAAATTTACACGAAAATTAAAAAAAAAAAAAAGATAAAAAATGTTCAGGATGACAGATGATGGACGCCACACCATGACAGTACTGCCCTACAAAGGCTAAGTGCAGTAACTACGCAATAATTTAAACAGTAAAAAATGGCTTCAGAGTTTGTTTGCTGTCCCAACAAATAAATAGTCAGCATAGACTATTGTGATAGATTATGATTAATGGACTCATCATGGTATAATTTCTGTCCAAATAAATCCTGACCTCTATATACTTTCAGGACCAAGACTGTGTAACTCACATTTTACCCAATATGTAGTTACTCAGTAACATGAGTTTTCAGTTTCGGACATGATTACTGCCCATGCTTGGAGCGTTTCTGAAACTGCAGGGATAGTTTTCTATTGAGGAAAGGGGCTGTGAAGCTCATGAATTTCTCAAATACTTTCCTGTTATTTCGCTAATAAAAAATACAGAGAACAGAATTCCATTTTTCGAAAAAGCGAATGGGGGGGGGGGGGGGGGGGGGGTGGGGGGATTGTGATTCACGTCCCACCCATACAGTCTATGGTCGCACCGCCATCCCCCCAAGTCCCCCCCTCCCCCGTCCCCCCTGTCAGCTGCAACCCGGTAACTGACTTATCCTCATACATATGAGGTCTTTGGGTCTGGGCCAGCCTCATGGGTCCTTACACAGGCATAGAGTTACTTCATGTGTAAAACGCCTCTAAATTCATGCAGGCGCTATACAGGACCTCAATACCTGACTGCAGCAGCGAAATAGTGATGTATGATTTGGGTTATTGAATAAGATTGGGGATCATGAAAAGCAGCTACAGCCAGCATATTGCTTTTCCAGGGAGGAATCTTAACTAAGACTGTGCACCTTGCCTATATGTCCCTCTAGATACTGCTTCGCTGTCTAACCGCAGGTATCAGAGATAAGCTTATCCACCAGTTTGAATGGCCACATGCCAGCAAGGGAACTGAAAAAAAAAAAACAACACACACATATATATATATAGTACATAAAATGTACACATCATTTAAAAACAGTTTATTTAAAAACCCTGTGTATTTCAACACAAAAAATAATCAGCTTAAGAGGAGAAACAACCTTTCATTTTGTCACGACTGTTTATTCACAAAAATTCCTGAGGTTCTTCTAGAAAATTGAATGACATGTTGGATTAAGCCTAATTCCTTGAGACAATCACACCCCACGTCCCATTATCAGAAGCTGATTTGATACAGTAAACATATCGCAAACCAAAACACAAAAGACAACACAAACCACTGAGGCTTCGTAGAAGAAGAACAGAGCCACAGGAGATTACAACTACATCCTAATAACCAATCTCATTCGGCACGGCCTAACATCCACACTTGCCTAGGGGGATTGAAAACTACATCCCTCGAGCACATCAATATTTTTAGGCTGAAAAAGCCGAGCTCAAAGAGGAGTGAGGACACCTCAGACAGCAATCAATAGCTGGCCGAGAGCAGGTCAGTGCAGTTACATGACTCACATTTTAATGGAGTGCTGTTCTTTTTTAGCAACACGAGGACAGTTGCTAAGGTCACGGTTGAGACACAGCGGATTCCGTGAAAGGTGCTAGGTCAGTGAGTAATGGGTACAGAAATATTTCTCAGACATTCCATTTCGTAAGGTTCAGTTGCAAGGTTGATGGAAACTCAGAGGGCATAGAAGAGGGCAGTGATATTCACATCATAATTTATGCGTTTGGAGCACATATCCAATTAGCCAGATGTTGGGTACGTTCAGTCTTTCAGCTAGGCAAACAGACTGACGCAGTTAGCTGGAGATGTGTTTGCGACTTTTCTCGTATGAATTTAGATTAGATTTTAATGGAGGCTGCGCCATCTGTATGGTGAAAAGCCTATGAAAATTGAAGTCTCTATAAGATTTTGCAGTTAAAGGTTTACAGGAAAAAAAAAAAATAAGGTCTCCTATAGCAGATACAAGTATCGGCGAGATGTGATGTGCCTGCTATGTTCGACAACCCTTGATGGAAAGTCAGCAGAGACAGCAGTGGCGGTCTAGCACTTTCAGCTTGTATTTCTGCCTATAAAAGTACATTAGTAAGACAGCATGTTCCTGTAATGGACTGGTGGACTGGACACAGCAGGTCGCGATACAGCACATCTCTCAGCCCACACGGCATGCTGACAGTGCTAATACTGCACATAATGATTTGAAGAATGATTTACAAATTTACCGGATTAGCTAATGTCCATTTGAAACAGAAGAAAAGCAATAAATGAACAGAAAAAAACTCCATCATTCAGCAGAACTCTCAGGGGAACAGAAATCACCGCAGGAGCTATCAATGATAAACTCAAGAGATTCTGCAGTATAAACCCCTGGCGGGCAGGACATTCTGAAAGCAAATGATCCAGCCATTAGCTGGAAAACTTTGCAAATACTGACAAATGTGTTATGAGCATAAATAAGAATGGTTTTAATATTCTGATTCGATAACAAGATCAGTTAGATTCTGCAATGTAATTAGGGCTGTTTCAGTCATGGAAAATGATGTTTGTCCTGTCTGAAAAAAAAACTGCATTTGACTGCATGCTTCATTAAAATGGCTCCAGTATTTGTCTAACTATAAATATTGTACCCCACTGGATACCACAGAATAGCGTGAGTGTGCATGTGCATATTTGCATAAATATTTTCCATGTTACTGATGCACAATTAAGCTGTATACGTGTATTGAACTTAAAACCAGTACTGTCAGCCTTTAGTCTGAAGTACGGCAGTAGAGAGCTTTTGATATGAGCTAATCAGAGAACAGATCGCTCAAATCCATTCCAGTGAATATACTCGTGTATTTCCTGAACAGACGAGCCAGAGAACAACCTCACTGCAAGTACATTTATTTGATCTTCATAAGAAAAGTGGGACATTTCTGCGACAGAAAATAAAAAAGCCTTAAGAAACAGCTCAAATACTTTAATGGGTGGGATTTTCCCTCATGACCTTAAAAGTGAAAAGCGTTTCACATCTGCGCATCGCAGATCGTGCAAACACTTAGGAGAAAAAAAAAAAGAAAAAGAAAATCAACAAACCCTTGTGATTATGAAACCACATTTGCAGCTGGAGTGCAGTTTATAAGCTGGCAGAATGTACGAGAAGCCAAGGCGTTGGACAGTTTTCACTGCCACACATATCCGCACGCATTAGGCTGCCTCACAGAAGAACACACTGCATTTAAAAACCCAAGAGCACAGTGTGTGCCTCCTTAAAAAATGCTCCAGGAGCCCCCGTTTAGCGCTGCTCCGCCTGCTGTTTCTTTGAGAAGTGATGTAATGCGTACACAGAGAGGGTCCAGAAGGGAACATTCTGGAGTGCAGCAAAACGCCACCCATTTCCTTCCTGTTAGACTCAGAAATACGAAGGCAGGGCGCCACAGATAATTGCATCTCTGGTACCGGTGTGCATGTGGACAGATGGTCACACCTTAGTCTCAGCACAGATGCTCAAACCTCAGCACCGTTACCGAGCAGCTATTTTAAAATGATTCCATTCAAAGCTATAATTGTGAATGTCAGGAGGTAAGCAGACACATTTGCTCTAAGGTGTCCTCAAATTTTTGAAAGTTGAGCCAAAATACAGCAAAATTAATTTCAAGTATTGTAAAGCATGTTTACTAAACCTACATGCAGTACATGACCAAATAATATTTTGTATTTTTATTCATTGTATTGTATATTTATCTTCATAAACTGTGGATGCCTGAACTGGGACTGACTAGTTTCAGGCCAGTTAAGAATTAGGCTGAATCAGTTCAGTCAGCATATTTTACAATTTGCCACACACACGAAGGCTGCCACAAAAACAGCGAAACAATTTAGTCTCTGGAGTCGGTGATGAGAACAGAGTTTCTTTGTTAGCAGTTCCCATGACCGAACACACTCATGACTTAGTCACTGTATGACTGCCCATTTTGGGCACATAGCAATTCCTTTACTCTTGAAAGATTTACAAAAGCAGTGCTAACCAATCATTAGCTCGAGCATAATGTGATCAGTATGCACGAGCTCCTTCAATCTCCATTAACAAGGCCGTCATGGTATAAAAAGCTTTTTGCTATTGAGAGGTTTTCCATGTTTTTAATCCACTTAGCAAAATTGCGAATAACAACATAAGCATATTCCACTTGATAAATTGAGACAATCCTGTAAATGTGCACACTGCAATTAAATATATCCAAATAAAGCCCACTTTTAGATAATGTGAAATGGGATAGGATGTGCTTTGGAATAATTTATCTTTAAAATGAACCTTAACAACAATAACAATTGAGTTTTGAAATATATAATCAAATATATGACATAACAGTTTATCGCAGTCCAGACGGAGAGAAGCAAAGCAGTATTGTTCTCATGACAGGTGTTCCAGCAGCGCATTGTTTTGTCAGCTGACCCAGAATCAGATGAGCATTGAGGCCAGGCCTGTGTTTCAGACTGAGCTCTGCAGTGAAAATGATAGCAACTCAAGCCAGACACCTGCCTGCATGAGAAGTTCACGCAAAGTTTATACAATGTTGTTTGTTTAATGTGGAACCGAAATAGATCACTGTTGTGTCTGGGTTAAAAGAAGCACAGTTGCATTGTGCTGATGGGAGGAATTCCAATGCAACATTGTTCAGCCAGCTGACCACTCTGACCCAGAGCAATGTGAGCACTGCAGTCAGACACGTGTCGCAATGGACTGCGGAATAAAATTCACACTTTTAGCTCGTTCTGACAAAATCCGGGTCATAGTTCTGTTGAATGCCTTTGTGAGCAGTTTTTGCCCTTTTCACCTTATTTATGTTGACGGTTTGCCTAATAAACAAAACAAAAAGAAACAGATGGTGACAAAAGATATATGCACTTAGAGCCAAGCATCTGATTGCCTTTGAGGCACAACCAATGCCCATTGCGGTCAAGGTATGCATTGGTCATCTAGCAATATTTGAACCTTCACCACTTCTTCACCACCCAAAATTCATTTTGCAAGATCAGGGTAAGGTAACCTTATTCAGATAGGGCCGGTGTGGGTCCAGGCATTTATTCAAACCATGCAGTAACAAACCTGATTCTACTAATCAACCTCTTTAGCTAAGACAGATCTGATTAATGTATTTAACTTCTCATTGCTTTTAAAGATTACATGCATAAGGATTGAACAGCCTGCCGTAAAAACAGGAAACTAATCATAGAAATACGCATTTTAAGTGAAATGTTTAATTTCACCGAAAGCCTTAAAGGATGAGGAAATGCGATTCATCCTTCCTTGAGCCAATGCCAGCCCCAGTATGCTGTTCATCAAAGTACGTTACAAGCAAAGATCTTGGTCAAGTTCAACAGCTTCAACCATGTACAGTCAGGTCCATAAATATTCAGACATTGACAAGTTATTGTTATTTTGGCTGTGTCACCTACAGAATACTGGAGATTCAATAAAGAGCAGATCTTCAGCATTACAGTCCTTCCAAATCAGGTGAAAATTGTAAGAATTTCAGCACTTTTACCTGTCCCCTTTTTAAGGCACTAATAAAGCAATTCACTCTGGAGCAGTTCCATGGCCAGGAATGCGTTATTTCTGCGTTTTTTAAGGTTAATTTCATGCGTGACATATGCATTTAAAATCTGTTGCTGTTAACTCTCCATATGAAGAACAAAACGATGTCACTGCCAGTGAAACAAGTCACCATTATGCAAAAAAACTAAAAAAGAAAACCAAGAACAATAGAAAAAAATAGTATGTCACTGAAGGATCCTGATGAACTCAGGAACAGAAAAATGCTTGGAACACCACAGATGACAACGGAGGCGGAAGATGGAAGAATTGGTTCCCAGGCCAAGGAGAAACCCCTTCATGACAATTTGCCTAGACCATGCCTCAGGGGGTAGCTGCCTCACTGTCAATGGCCACGTTTACATGGGTATTTTTCCTCAATCTGATTGAAATCGATCGGAATAAGTGAATCTGATTTGATCTGTATACAAGAAGTTTAAGTAAAGAGATCCACGTTCAATCCGCGTTGACATGGCCCCAGCTGAATCCGATTGTATTGTGTTTTTTTACCTGCGCATTACGCCACTCTGCGTACGTCACTTCACTTACGAGCCTCTCACGTACTAGGAGCGCATGCGCGGACCAAACAATCCTCTTTATCAACACAATCCGCTCCACTCAGTCGTTTACATGAAGCATGGAGCGGATTATCAATCGGCCTAGACTACCTCTTACAATCCGATCCGAAATACAATCGGATCCGGGCGAATCAGATTGGCTAAGGTGTTCATATGAGACATTTTGAATCTGATTGACCTTTCAATCTGATTGTAAATAGGATTTTTGGACCCATGTAAATGGGGCCAATGTAAGCAATCAAAAGAAGACTTTGCCGGATTGTAAAACAGAGGGTTTACCACGAGATTTAAACCATTGGTGAGTCTTAAAATCATGAGGTTTGCCAAAAAAACACTTAAAAAACAACGAACAAATAAAATCCTATAGACAGATGAAAAAAATTACTTGTTATTCCTCAATAATAACTAGAGACGTATACGGACAAAAAACTGCTCATGATCCAAACTATACCATCTCCTCTGTGAATATATGTGGCCCTCTGTGTGCATGTATGTTAGCCGCTTCTCTGCAGAGGGACAAAGATTCAAAGCATACTGGTACAGTAACCCAATTAAAGGCAGAGAGGTGAAATGCTCTAGAATGGCAAAGTCAATTATCTGACCTTAATCCACAGGAACATTGCATTCAAATCAACAAGCCCTAAAAACCAGCAGGACTTAAAGACAGCTGCATTTCAAGGCCTTGCTGAGTACAACCAGGGTGAAAACTGAGCATTAGGCGATGTCTTTGGGTTCCAGACATCAAGCAGTCATTGACAGCAAACAATTTGCAGCAAAGTATAAAAATCATCAATTTAATTGGTGATTATGATAACCTATCAAAAAATGTTTTTAGCCCAGAAAAATGAGGGGGCTATGTATAAAAGGGGTTCTAATTCCTTCAATGATCAATATTTTCGACAAAACCCCTGAATTAAAGGGGAAAGTCTATCCTTCACGTGAATCAATCAACATATTGATGGATTCATTTCAAATCCATAGTGGTGGCCTTGAGCCAAGTGATGAATTGTCTGAATACTTATGGACCTGTTTATTTCAATTGTGCTTGAGTAGGCTCACCACAGGACAAACTGCCCATAATTCGTGAAAAAGCCCAGTGAATACCCTTGGAGAAGTGCTCCATGCTGGCTAGTTTTGATGTTAAACCCTAACTACATCTGACTCATAGAACCTTGATTGTATTTCAGCATGTACAGTATAGTGCATTGCAATGATCTCTAAAGGATATGATTCAGAATGTAAAAGTCAGTAACTACATCACTACATATTACACATTACATTACTAAATGGCGAGCTGACTGATGTCAGTGTTAGATCTAGCAGTGATGAACAGCTCTTTAATACTTCTGGCTAATGCAAACATTTCAATTAAAATGTAGTTTCTTGTCATTAACGTCCTGCTGAGTGAAATAAGACCCAAAATAAATATTGATGTGTCTAGAGAAGGGGGTGGGGGGGGGGGGGGGTGTTCCTGAATGGCTCAGTGTTGTTGCTGCGGTGGTGAGGAGGGGGCATGCCTGAGTTGGGTGTGGGCGGTGGTCAGCGGGGGAGGAAAAGGGAGGGGTCACTTGCCTGCAGTGAAGAGGAAAATGGCAACGGTTCGGTAATGTTTCCGGTGTGTTCCGCTGCACAGGGAAATGAGGGCGATAAGGAAGGCCACTAGAGTGACCACTGCTCCGGCCAGCAGCAGCACCAAAGTGGCGACTTGCCAATCTATAGAACAAAACAAAACAAAACAAAGCAAATGAGGGGGGAAATGACACAGCCGTTTCACACGGCTCCCACGCATTCCATTCAGCACAATAGCAATCAAGAATGGGAATGTGGAATGTTTTCAATTTTGTTTTGCTGGTTATTTGTAATAGGTAGACATCTGACAAACTTTTGTTCCAGCTAGTCCATTTTCTTTGGTAGGCCTGCATTTGGGCTCCTCAAACACTGACATTTTCTCCACGGTTGGCGATCAGCAGGTGAAAGACCTGCAGTTCGTCTGAACTCAAGCGCACGGAGATATCAGTGCGGGGCAACACATGAATTCCCGCAGCTTCAGTTTCAAAAGGCAGGACCTTTTTCCAATTGTCCGGGGCCAAGCAATGCTTTGGCCCATCATGTTGCCACAGTAACCCCTTCAAGCTTCTCATCAAAGCGTGCATCTGCCTATTGTCCCACAATTGAATACCACCACGCCCCACTGCCCACATCCCATGCCTCGGTATTCTGGCATTAGCCTAAGAAGGGGCTAACCACTCCCGCGGGGTTAATGAACAACCAGTCCAGTAAACTATATTCCGACTCAGACTTCTACAAAGTCTTAACCCTCTCCCTTCCCATAATGCGCTGAATGAGTAGTAAGAAATCAAACTGTCCACAAAACAAGGGGGAGAACTTAGGCCTCTTTAGAGAGCTTCATCTGCACTTGATTTCTTTGTAGGAATCTGAAGTCCTCAGACATCATATTATAATTCAAAATATATTGATATGCCACATTTCACGGATGAATGACAACTTGCCTGACAAAAAAAAAAAAAAATCAGTCCCTTTTCAAGACAGTGAGTCGATATTGCCTCCCAGTTATCCAAATTCTTCTGACCCTACCCCATGGCAGAAGTTGTTGAAAGCTCAGACAAGCTGTCAGGCCCATTCAACATTCCCACAGAGCAGAGAGCAATCAGTCAGTCTGGATGTCTTCCCATTCATTATGCAGGCAGCAGACAGCCAAAACCCTTCATAAAAACGAGAATGTACGAGCTACACTAGCGAGCTACATCGCCCAACCTGTTTACATGGGAATATAGAAGGGAGAGAAACTAGCATCCAGAGCCTGGGGAAGGGTTTACTTTGATGCTGGTGGTTAAAACAACAGTGTAGCTTTATTGAGCTTCACTAAGTCACGAACAGAGAACAGTGCGTGTTCACCGAGGGAGTGGGATTCACGGGGGGGTGGGAGGGGGGGTTGAAGCGAAGCGTGAAAGTGTGGCATTAATGAAGCCGGGGAGAATCTGCTGCTGCAGCTGTGCCCCTCCGAATGCAGACTGGGGGAGGTGTGTGGGATTCATTCATGCACAATGGACCTGCGTGACAATTGGATTGAAGGGTGTGTTTGTGTGTGTGTGTGTGTGTGTGTGTGTGTGTGTGTATGGGGGAGGGAGGAGCAGGGGGCGTGAGCATTCCCAATGGGTGCACTCCTGTTTATGATTGTTCAAAACACATACCCCATCTGCTACCTGCCTGTGCCCCGCCCCCACTCCAAAAGTGAAAGTGGCAGGCACCTTGACAGTGTTAATATCACGTGACTTGGGAGTGTTGGTGAATAATCAGCCACACGCGACCGGGGCCTGGAAAGATGCAAAAATGCTGCATCTAATCAGCATACCACATGCAGCTGGTGAAGAAAGCTCGTCTCCACCATTGGACCAGTCGTGCTGCATCAGTCTTATTCTTCAGCGTCTAGTCACCTGATTGGGGAAACGTTTGTAACGTTTGCTTGTTCCATGATTAATACAGAATATGCACCACAGATAAACAAATGTCCATTTTTATAGTGACTTTAATTCGTCTATCTACATCCCTCCACACGCAAACATTGAATCCGTATATTTGTTTCCAAGTTAAATGCAGTGGGGTTCACATGAAAAGGCTCTAATCTTGATAAATGCATAGTGGTGGAATCCAATATGTGCAACCGTGACGAAGCACAAACAACGACGGTCTCCACAATATGGACCAACCCCTGGTCAGAGAAGAGACTTGCGCGGCTATCCGTAGGTGCCGTTGACGCAACACGCCCACACCTCAGTGAAACTGAGGTTAAATAGGACACCCAGATGGCATGTCACTGGCTTAATCGTCCGTTTGCACGACCCCCTACCGAAAACACCATTGATTCACGTCCGGAGCAACATCACACGCTACAGATGCCGAAAGAGGAGAAAACTTCGAGCGCAACAAATGGTCGGCTGTGTAAGCAGAAGACACAGTATATTAGCTTGTCCAATTCCATTAACGAGGAAATGTACCTTCGTGAAAAAGGTATCCTTTATGCGGCAACGATTCACTCTCCAATAGCTGCAAGTTGCTTGTTGTAAATATACAAACCAAATACGCCTATTGACCAACCGTAACTCAAGTAAGCCACACTATGAGGTGGCGTTTGCGTCTTACCGCGCTTATACGATAAATAACAGAGGCTTCCAGGAATAATTTACTAAGGATGATTACTGAACATTGCGACCTAAATGTCTGACTTTTCGAAATGATAAATCAAGCTGTTCTACAATGTTGCCCCGAGACTGCGGCAAGTTATCGTCACAATTTAATTGAACGGGCGCGGCTGCAATTTACTACTTTTATTGCGTTTGCCGTGAGCTTCTTTGTAATAAAAACTATTCAACTTACCAGTCTTTAGAGTTGAAGAGCACTGCAAGACAGCTCCGACTTTCCTGCAAGATTCCCATAGCGACAGAGAAAAGCGCTCCGCAGTTACCCAAGCGGGGCTCAGTAACGCCACAATATCCAAACCCAGGGCAAGGAACACACAAAGTAAGGAGATCAGTTTGAAAGGTCGGAATACGTATGTTTCATTTACAGACATATTGTCACGTTACATTGACCTGGTTTTCCTTTGATTGAGTCTCTGCATAAAAAACTTTAGAGTTGTAGCGTTTTAGGACCCTGGAAATGTAGACGGACTTGGAGCATGAGAGACAGACACCAGCCCCCTGTTTTTGCGTGCTCAGGTTCCCGTGGTACGCCAACTGGTGAACAGACAGAGAAGGGAACCTAGCCCCCAACCCCGCCTTAGACTCATCAAATGGGCTGTGCCATGAAGCACCAAATATGTCAAGGGTCTGACGTCGCCAAAAGTATTTTAAAATATAACGATGCACTCTGTGAGGCATTTACAGTTTGATTTGAGCAGAACTTTAGATAGACGGGAATACTTGAAAAACTTATTAAACACAAACACTTCAGCCGCATGACTCTGACACTTTCACCGAGTCCTTGTATTTTCATTCCTCTTTTTATTTCTGCTATTTTATGCACTGAAATCCCCGAAAGCAGTCGGTCCTGGGGGCCCACTGTCTGCTGGTTTTCGTTACAACCACTACAGTATTGTGAAAAAGTATTTGATCCTTTCCCAACTTCTACACATTTTGCTTATTTTCATATTTAAATATTTCAGATCTTTTATCATCCTACTAATTCTAAGAATAGATAAGGACAACTAGAGTGAAGGCAAAATGTGGCTTTTAAACAATCATTTTATTTATTGAAGGGAAGCCGGTATTCAAAACCTATATGAAAAAATAATTGCCACCCCAAACCTTATAACTTGTTTTTACACCCTTAGTGGCAATAACTGGCAATGAATCTGTGGAGGAACTTTGGGCCACGCTTTTTATTTTTTTTGCAGAGTTATTTTAATTCAGCCACTATAGTGTTTTTCTGAGCCCACACTGCCTGGTTAACGTCACACCACTTCATCGCAATTGCATTCAAATCAGGACTTTTGACTAGGTCACTCCAAAACCATTTTGTTTTCTTTGAGCTATTCAGAGGTGAACTTGCTTGTGTGCTTAAAAACTTTGTTTTGCTGCATAACCCAACTGCGCCTCAGCTTTCAGTCAGAAACTGATGGCTTGACATTCTCCTTCAAGATTTTCTGGTTGTGCGCAGAATTCATGGTTCCATCAGTTATAGCACAACCTGTCCAGCTCCAGCTCCAACCTGTCCTGCTCTACGCTCAAATAGGTCAATTACTCCCATTTACTCTGATTTACGACCCATTGGAGCTGTTCATAAAATCGCGCCCCTACTGGCACCAGGAAGATACTGTTACAAGGAAAGCACTGAAGGTGCTGATGCCTTGGTTCTTACAGCAGTGACAAGTATGTCCCTTAATTAAGCTATAAAATTGGGTGTGGACATGTCAGAGTGTCCTGGCTGTGCATCTATGCTTGACATACTCAAGTATTTACCCACCAGTGGCAGTCTGATGAACATTAATGTACAGGTTTGGCGGGAAACACCTTTCACACTATTCAGGGTCTATTTAACACTGACCAATAATTAGTACAATTCAGACTCTGTGGGAACAACAGTAGGATTTTGGAGGGAAGCACCTTTCATACAATGCAGGACAGAGGTCGCGTTAACTGAATATTTTTCGTCATTGACGGATTTTTTTTTTTAACAATGACGGAAAATTTTGAAGGCTGTCCATCATTTTGACAGAACTTAATTCACACCCCCGTCAAACTCGTGGTGGGTGTCCTATTGTCTTGAGCATTGTCTTTGATCTGTATGATCATGTATTCCTCATATTTTTGTAATATGATAATTTGATCTTCATTTGTAAAATTTGCTGCTCTGCCGCCGGTAGACGATTGGTCATATGCTACAAACGCCATCTTTGTTATGTGAACACGCAGATATCTAGGTCGGGAAAGCCCCAGTTGACGTAACAAGTAGATAAGCAGCTTCGCAGGACCGCTTATTGAGACTGCTGCTGTTAGGTTTAGTGAAGCTCCACAATAACTGAAAGCATTGTTCATTTGCATGCTGTTACAGTGTGTGGGGGGAGAAATCATTTGCGATGTTTTCTAAAGTTTATACAGCAGTAAGTTTGAAAAACCATGCAGTGCTGTATTTAACACAGCGGGCAATGTGTCTACACGAATCACTGTCGGCATTGTGTTCTGTTAATCAAACTTTGCCATCAGTAGATGCTGTCGCTGTGATATGAATCGAACTTACAAGTTGTAAAGCGATCGACTGTGAAGAGCTTTTTGTTCGTTGAAGTCTTGATCGCTCGCAGCGGCCATCCTGGTAATCAAATAGTGCTAGCTAGAATTCGAAAACAAACCTCTATCCCAAAAATCTTTATGTAACGATTAGAGTTGGGGTTAGGGTTAGGGTAAGGGTTTGAATTAGGATTAGGGTTAGGATTAGGTTTAGGTTCCGGATTTACTGACGGCGACGCTGACAATCTTAACCAGATTTTGATTATTTAAATAACAGCCAGAGGTCGCTTAACTCCCAAACATAACTTTAGGTTGCAATAAGCGGCTTGACAAATGACCTTTGCGAGCATATTTTGTTGGAGCACAGGCTCACCTGCTCACAATTTTGTACAATATAAATCCACTCAACTGCAAGTCATACAATGTCGAAGGTAGATGGAATCAGATTATGACTTGAAGTCAGGCAGATTCACTTTCTTGGGATGTAAGTTCTAAGTGTGCGCAGTAATTGTGACACAGCTCCTTTAACTGCGGCCTGCAGTTTTTACCGCGCAGACCTCAAGGGGTCCTTCGTGCAGTTGGGCGGGCGGCGGGCGGGTGGGCATCTCCAAAAACTTCGACATCGGTCTGAGGGGTATTCCGTGCATTGCACGCCTATTTCTCTGATGTTAGTCTGAGTTCTTGTGTCACCACTTGGATGAGTCATCAACATGGTCTTGAAGGAACATTAGTTGGCCAGCCACACTGGGAGAGGTTAACCATTACCATTCCAAGTTCTCATTTGTAGATAATGGCTCTCACTGTGGTTTGCTGGAGTCCCTGTCTCTCAGGAAGTGCTTTGTGACCTTTTCCTGACTAATAGATGCCAAGGACTTTGTCTCATTTTTTCTTGAATTTCTTTTGATTGTGGCATCCTGTGCTGCTTTTTGCCTACATCACATTGCCAGACAATTTAAAACCGATATATAGATTAAACACCACTTTTTGGGTGTGAAACCAATTATCAATAAAATGTTTTCATTGGTTGATTAGTTACTTAAGGGTTAGTTATTTTTTTTTAAACAAAAGTAAAAATAATCAGGCCTGGTTGGGTTGGATAGCATTTTTCCTCCAATTTGTGAAATAATCTTTTAAAAGGTGAATTTTGAGTTTACTTGGGCTTTCTTGGTCTAATATTATTAGTTTGATGATCTGAAATGTGACAAATATGCAAAAATAAAATTGAAAAAGGACAAATGCATTCACAGTATATTCAACCATGAATGGTGGAATTATTAAACTTCACATTGGTACTTCCCCATGTGTCTTTGTATAGGACTAATATTTTACTAAGTAGCAGCGTTATATCCATTTGAATAATCTAAGAACGAAATTTGTTAGCCTACCTTACTTCATGATTTATTTACACATTCCCCTCATTGGCAGTTGATTAGCTTAGGGAGTTCAGGAGATTGCAGATGATTGGTACAAAGTGTTGCTACAGTGAATATCGAGGTCGCTAGGGAAGTTGCTACAATAAATGTAACAGTGAAGTATTTGCTCTGCGGACCTCTGAGGTACAGTTCAGGAACCACTCGCGAGAGACAGAAATCCAAAAAACGTATGCCTTTACTGGAGTCCGATTCAAAGCCAAAAAACTGGAATTGTAAAGCCACAATACGAAATCCAAAACAATGTTGACTAGACAGGCAGGGGTCAGCACCAGTAAGACAGATTAGCAGAAGTACAAAGACGATAGGCAAAAAGTCTTAGTCGATGAACAAAGCCAAGGGTCATACACAGGACATCCAAGCACAGAAATTGTGGTCATACAAAAATGGGTTGAAATCCAGAAAGACAAAAACAATACAAAAAGGGCAATGGCAAAAATTGAAGTCGGACAATCCAGTAGAAGAGAAACAATGCTCAATGGCATACAAGGCGCTCTGCACAAAGAAATATTGATCAACATTCTGACAAGGAGCTGGCTGTGAAAAGACTGCTTAAATAGACGAGAGGGAAGTCGCATGCTATGCAGGAATCAGGTGTAATGGATCAGACTAATTATAATGGGAGAATCACACGAGGGAAACCCGAACCACGAAAATTGGCGAAAGCCAAGACACGGATGGGAATCACACAAACAGCCTATGACATTTAAACGGCTCCAGTCAAGGAGTTCTAAGTGCACAGATAACGAGCGCAGGAAAGCAATTAAGCACGTGCGGTGAGAAGACAGGAACAGCTGAGCAAGAGGCGGAGATCAGAACAGGGCGATTGCTGAGAGGGAATTTGTCTAAATTAGTAGCGGTGCAACTTTACAGATATAACTAGAGTGCTCGTTAGTAAGTTAGTAATCTATATACATGGATTAGTTGTGTGAGTAGACTATGAGACAAAATACAAACGTTAGTCTTGTTAGTAATCAGAACAGAAAGACGAAAGAAGTAAATGAGAATCGAAGGAATATTTTAAACACCGGAATTCATTTAAATCACCCAAAGTCAGTGAGCGCACAGACAGGGACGACGGACTGAACCAACTAGATCACAAGACGGGGGAGACAAGTGCAATGGAACTGAGAAAAGGAATGAACTAAAAACCTGAGAATTAAAATAACCAAAAACAATAAATAAAAGACAAAATCATGAACACAGAACATGAACATAAACATGACAACAAGGCAGAATCTCAACACTCTGGGCTTGATATTGATTTTACTTTGGGAAGTTGCAATCTTTGAAAATGAGATTAAATGTAAACATTTTCTAAGGAAAAAAGTAATATTTGGACAAAATATAGGTCAAACTTGCTTAATAGTATCATTTTAGAACAGCATTGACAAGGTTGGTAGTCTGAACGTCAATAAATAGTCTTTAACATATAAAAATTGTGTGGTTATGTATTTTGGTTAACCCATTGCTCATGTGGTTTCTATGTATTTAATGCATTAGCTTTGCATTAAATTATTAATAGGCTTACAATACAACGGTAATGTCATGCATTTGCAATATTGTATAACTATCATCATACATAGTATTATTATGACCATTCTTATTTCTGCAGGCTATAATAGTGTATTGTCTTAACATAAAAATGTTTTTTAGGGATATAAATGGTCAGGACATTTGTCAGAAAGTCAGACAGAGGCAAGACTCCTGCAAATGTATTGCCTCAGGCAGTGTGGCAGGTTAAATTACCACATCAGTACATCAGGGCCTCATCTGAAAAAAAAAAAAAAACAACATTTCATCACATCGTAAACCCAGATTTTGTTTCAGATTAAACTTTTGAGTTGTCTTTACTTAGCTTTTCATGTTTCGTAAAAAACCGGCTCCATGACTAAATCAAATTAGTTGTTTGCAATAATCAGCTGAAATATGTAATGCAATTGATAATGTTAAGTAAAAATAACTTAATATGTTTAGTTTTGCCTGAAGTTAGTCTGTGCTTATTACCCACAATGCCTAGCACACGCAATTTACAGTTTTTGTTGTTGAATAACTGCTAATTTATGCGTTTGTTGATTGGTTATAGATATTGGTTATTTAAGTACTTTCCTTTCACAGTCCATATTTATTTGGGTTCAGTAGGGTGCCACCGTTAAATGGATCATGTTGCTGTTTGTCGCCTACCTTTCCTGTTCCTAAAATGTTTAGATTACACAGCTGTATTTGTTGTGATTCTGCTATCTGCCATGTTCTGTTCTGCCTTGCCATGCCTTATATTCTGATTTTGCCATGTCTTATGATTATAATTCTGCCTTGCCATATTCTGACTGCCTTTTGTGTATTTGGATCATTTGCTTATGTCTGACTATTCTTTGATACACCAATTGTGATTTGGTAACTTTGATCTGTGCATTTATTGTCTAAGTGTTACTTCTCCATATTTTGCATTTTACCATAGTGTTATTCCGGTCCATGTTCTGCTTTCCACTTTGCATTGCACTTTGTCTCCCCCTGTCTGGTCTCTTGTATTGTCACAGCTCTCAGCCCCGGTATGCGTCTCACTACTTCGGGTGATTTAATGGGTTCTGGTTTAAATCTTCCTTCCCCATCTCGTTTACTTCCTTCCCCTCACTTTTTCTATATTACTAACACCCACTAACAGTTTGTTATTTTTGCTAATTTACTAACCAACACTAACATTGTATATTAGACTAATTTACTAATGAGCACTCGGGATTGTATAGCTGCACTTACTAATTGACTAACAAGCTCTCAGCACTCGCCCTGTTCTAGTCTTCGCCTCTTGCTTTTGTTCAATCTGCTCTGCTGTGTTTCTTGCAGATTCTCTGCACCTGTCTTATCTCTGTTCTGCCTCTCACTCTGTGCACTTATAAATCCCTAACCGGATCCGTTGTTCTGTCTATAGGCTGTCCCGTGATCCCTGTCCGCGTTTTGGCTCTTGCCTATTTCATGTGATTAGGTTCTCCCTCTTGTTCCACCCCCTGTAATTAGTCTCATTTCCAGCACCCGTGTCTGTGTAGCATGTGATTCCCTCGGAGTGTATATTAGGGGTCTTTTCACAGGACTTCCCCGTCAGATCGTTTCCTCAGTCTTCTTGTGCCACGGTTTATCTCGCCTTGATTTCTTAGTGATAACCTTTCTGACTGGACCGCCCGACTTTTCGATTTTTGCCTTTGTGATTTTGGATTATTGCTGCATCTGTGTGTTTTGAACCTTTTTCTGCCCGACCACGAGATCTATGTTTGCTGCCCTGGTTACGATTCGGATTACGCCCATTGGATTCTGGTTTTGCTTCTTTGACATACCTGTACCTGTGAACCAGACCCGTTTCTGTCCGACAAAGATTACTGTGATTGCTGCCCTGGTTTTTGATTCTATTTTTGCCCAAATGGATTTTGATTTTTGGAGTGTTGACTTTGTACCCTTGCCTTCTGCCCTGCGGGGGTGCTCCCCCTTTATTAAAACAAGTTCTACTGCATTGCCTGGTTCTCGCGACTGGTTCCTGATCGCACCCTCACAGTATGATTGTATTTGAGTGTCTCAAAATTTGGTAATTGTCTAATCTTTTACATGGAAACTTCTCCCTGTTCATGTGATGTCTGGTGTGATCTACAAGGACACATTCACGAGTGTGTCACTGAAAATATTACTGCGCTTTATACTCCGAGAAATTATTTCATTAAACTGACAATTTTGGGTAAATGCTGCTAATATTAACTTAATATAGCAACTGCATGCAATGAAGGTTTTATGTCAATACATCTTCACCTGTTTAGTTTCACCTTTTGTAAAAACTTAAGCAGCTTAAGGCAACGGGTTTGTACACAACTGTGTGGTAAAGTCAACTAACTCAGGATAAGAGTGCAAATGGCTATTACTGGATCTACAGATTTACACCACATCGCCAGCTTTTAAAAAAGTAATAACTGTTTAACAATGCTGTTGCAGTTGAGAGGAAACCCTCATCAGATTAATTGGGATAGTAGCCTAGCATTTAACCATCTATGGGCCACAGAATAGCTTCCTATCTTCACCTCCAGTCTCATGCCTTGACATTAGGACGCGCCAGTTGTGATTGCTACAACACAGCAAGCAAACCATTTGGCTTCAGGGCAAAACTCACACAGGGGTCTGTGTGATTCATAGACTTTGCACTCATTGGTGAGCTCAAACTCAGTCTTCATGGACTGGACAGTCTTTGTCATTTTGTCTCGTTATTAAGGTTTTATTGGTTTTTTTTCTTCAAGATAACCATTTCCCATTCTTCCTCCCGGTGGTTAATTTGTGTCTCAGCAGTTCGTTCAAGTGTGTTCCCAGCCGTCTTTCTTACAGTCTGTCCTTTCCATATTCTCCCTTGCAGCCTCCCATTATTTTATCTCACACCTCAGTCAAAAAGAAAATGGATAATCACTAACCTTGCATGGTTTTCTATTAAAAATGATGAATAATAATGGATATATTCTTGACTTCAGGGTATAAGTATAATGTGCGCATAGAACATGCTAACGATTAATGTGATGGGCTGGTTTGGTTTTTAGTGTCAGTCCTCCTTGGGAGAATGTTACTTTCTCTCCTATTAATATAAGAAGCTGAAACCTATACAGAATCATACTTGAGTCTTAAATGTTTGTAATAGTGTTAAAATGACTCATGTAATTACAGAAATAATAATTGCTGTGGAAATGCACATTTAACCTGTGATCATCCTTGTATATGACGATAAAAAGCCTCGGAGAAATATATGGAATATCCTGGCACACCATGCACATTCATTAGCGGGACAGTATCACCACCACCGGCGAATTTTCCCCCCAGTGCATCAATTTAAGCACTCTAGAGCCCTGCTGTCCTGGTGGCTTTAGATTATTGCATATTGCATACTAGAAGTTTTTTTGGTCACACTGAGCAGATATGCCTCTGTATTTGAGGATCATATGGTTTATGCCTGGCCGGTGTGGTGCATATGCATTAGACGGTGCAAGCAGCAACGGACACTCTACTTAGGGGTTCACGAAGAGCACAGAAGTGTGGAAGACGCTTGATATGGCCCGTCTGGATTTGAATGTCAGGGATTTGTATTTTTGGCCTAAGGGTGGGAATAATGGCAGAGTTGAGAGTATGGTATCCAAAGCTGCCAGGGAACCCTACTCCTTGCTCGTTTATGAGGATAATATTGAGTGGTTCCAGGGGCCTGTACCGTAAAGCTGATTTTGGGCTTATCGCGGTAACTCCAGGTTTAACCCTAGGTTTTCTGGACCATGAAGGCGGCTCTCTTCTTATCGAGCTATATCACCGTGGCAACATAAGCTGAACAGCTAACCTGCTCCAGAGCAGGTTCAGTTCTAGATTCACACATAGACTGTATAAAAAGATGGACGAAGCTACCGTGACGTCACCCATTGGTTTCAGCATACCATAAAGGAAGCCTCAATTTTTGGCAATTTGAATTGCGCCCTGTCGTCATTTTGAAACCGGATGTGATTTCTATTGGACGAGAGTGTGTATTGATGATCCGGGGAGGACCGTGGCTCTGGATCTGACCGTATCGGACAAGGACCAGAGGATAGCCATGCCCCTAAAGCATATTCTGGCTTTATCCTTTATTCTAGTCTATATGGGACCATAATTTGCAAAAATGAACATCATGATATATCGAAGGAGACTTGAAACTTGCTATAGCTACCACAAAATAATGTGAAAAATCATTATTTAAATGAAAAATCAGGTGGGAAAGTAGGGTCATTTTCTCATAGACTTCTATAGCATTGAACTTCTTTCTGCAACCACTGACGTCGCCATCTGCTGGCCATTAAATAGAATGCCATTTTACGGTAGTTCCGCATGGGCTTCATTTTTCAGACCAGGGTGCTGCGTCCATCTTTTTATACAATAAATAATTACAGCAACTGTCTGAATCATAAATCATACATAAAGCGGCTTAATACTACTATTATTGTCAGTTAGGTTTTATCGTTTTTAGTGGGGTAAAGGAATACAGCCTGATTGCTATGATCTTGTACTGAGTTAAGATCACATATTCAAAATAAATGTGTAACGTAACATTGCATTGTTGTCCATGCATGTTCATTCCGAAATTTTAAGCAGCAACAGGGTGTAATAATAGGAACATGCTATCCATAGTTTCTCTTCCCAATGATGCAGGCAGAAGAAATAAATGACCGACCGTTGTATTTCATTCCAATAAGATAAGCTTGAATGATCTGACGTAGTTCCATTTTGAAATTCCATTCATGTTCGCTAGTGGTAATAATTCGCAAATGCGCTAGCTAGCCTGCTAACTCATTCGTAATGCTTAATATAGACGTAAGCGGTGCAGAAAACATGCCTGAAGCAGCAAAGTAAAATACAACATTAGCGCATTATGCAGATATAGGACAAATGGTTCTTTATTCCAGCATTTTAAAGGTTAGGAGAAGAGCTCATTTGATTGGTGAAGATTTGACTCGGCTGTGTTAAACCCACTCAAGGCTTCTCACCTCCCTCTTTGCCCTTGCGCTGGCAGGAGGGACAGAGGCGGAGTACTTGCACCAGGCACAAAATTGCAAAATACGCCTGGATACACCCTCTTGGCACGGCGCTCCCCCCATTCGCTGCACCTGCGCCCATTCAACAAATTTAGAGCCCTAAGAGCTTAAATTAACCATTAAATCATCTTAATTTAATCAACGGCAGGCCCGTTCATTAATCAATCTCTGATCTTGAGTGTGTCACAATGCTGTATTTTTCCATGGGCAGAAGGAATAAAGCCTTGTACTTGTTGCACTAATGAAAGTAAGCCTACTGACCGCATTGAATTATGTTTTTGTAGTAATTCATTATTTGGTCTCTGGCTCTTTTTAGTCCGCCGAGGTTGCAGCTGGAAAAAAAAAAATTCCATACACGCCAAAAGAATACATCTTTGGGTCACGTCAATTGAATGAAACATGCAACAGTAATTTTACTGATGGGGTCGTGACATTATAAACGATAAGAAAAGCGCATTCCTATACCCAAAGGGCTTCATGCTGGATCAAAAATATCCTGTAAAGCAGAAAAGGAGAGAGATGCGCTCACGAGCCTAAATGGCGCCTGTTGCCATAATTTACTACAGCAGAAGTAAAATTAAATCATCACTATTGCAGCAATAGCCCACATACAATCATGAGTACTGGAGTTGTTTGCAGTGATATTATCATTATAATTAACTTACGCATTTACACGGCTGGTGATTTTTTTTTTTTTTTTTGCCAGCTATCCTTTCTGTATTTGGCAGCTGCAACGGTGTTAATTTTTGCTAGGATGATATGTTTATCTTTTATAAGAGCTCTTGCTTCGCATTTGAAAAGTACGCGGCATTGCTTCAAGTACAAAGTCTGGGGCCGTTTAGTGGCTGTTTTGGTAAGCAACCGGAACCGGGGAAAGAGAGAGACGGGATCCGGAATTGGATGGATGCGCCAAGCTAATAAAAATTGCGGTGAAACCTTTCAATTTAAAGAATATAATTTTATTCGTCCATGTTTAAATGAATAAAATGTTTCAAAACCGGAGGCGGAAATCGATGGTGCGCCAGAATAAAGTTTTATTTTGGTGAACCCTTTTACTTTGGTGAATCTGGTGAATTCCGGATCCGCTCTCTAGACCGGAACCAGAATCCAGACAAAATTCAGAGTGAATGGAAACCAGGCTCTTCTCCCCTGTATGAAGAGCCTGGTGACGCGAGGCTAGCTTCCAGTCAGTTTGTTCATGTTTGCAATTGGTCATTTGCTTCAAACACTGCCCCTTTTATGTGAACGTGCTCATACCTAGATTGGATAACCCTGGGTTCAGTTACCGAGTTGATAAATGGCTTCGTGGTACTGCTTATCAGGAATGCTGAAGTCTGTTTAAGTGCAGCCAGATAACTAAGATAAACCCTGGGTATGTTAATCCAGCTTTATGGTACAGGCCCCAGGTCAAGTCCAGTGATTTTGTTGTCAATCCTGATCCTGATGATCTTGTGGAGTGGGGTTATGCGTATGTTGCTCAATGCTTTAAATGAAGATGTTATGTTGAAGTTGAGGATAGATTCCATGAGGCACTTCTTGAGACCTTGTAGAACTGATTTGTGGACCTGCAGTTCATTGAGCAAATATTCATTGTTTTGTGTCATATGACTGCTGCATACCCCTGGATGGCAAAACACTGTGTCAACATCGTGGTGAACAGTAGATATTACACATTGCGGCCATGCAAGCCTCATTTGTTTGGAACCATGGATATTTAGTTCACCCCTCTGTATTAGAGGAAAAACGAAAGAACAAACCCCAATTTATAGGCACTTGCAATCTCTGTACTGCATCAGATGTTCTGTACAGCACCTGCAGTGGAAGGCCTGTTTCGTTAATTAAAAATGAAAAGTCCTTAAAGTGGTAATCCGTATGATTTGAATTGGTTTGTTTATATTGACATCTGTGGCAGTAAGCTGTAATTGCAGGCGCGCTTCTGGACCTCATTTCCCATAACTCCTGTCGAGACCCGACAGTGTCGCCTGTATGACGTCGGTAAATTGACGGATCTTACCAGTTCCACGCCTCCTCAATTCTCATGTAGAGGGGAAAGATGCTCTTTGACATGGCAATTGAACTCAATAAAAGTAAATATTATGTGATTTCAGTCAACCATTAGTGTCATCTCATTCCAGTAACATGTTAGGCAATAATGATAAACCGATTAACTTGAAGGGCTGCCAACTCTCACGCATTCGCCCAGAGAATTTATGCTTAATTCACGTTCCCGTACTGTAGTCAGTAATTATTCAATCAATGAAATGCGTGTTTCACAATCGTTCAAATTGTTTAAATGAAATTAGACCATTTGAAACATTTTTTTATGCGCAAAAAATTCCTCCGAAGCGACACGCTTCAAACACTTATTGTCTTCTATTGGGAATTTCCTGGCGTACCGTTGCATGTCGGGATAAGAAAAAATGGCGACAGGTGTCTGAAGCTTACGCTCTGTGTATAGACTAGAAGGGCTGGAGGCTATGATGGGGGCTATCACGTCATCATTTTCAAAAAAATTTGTGATGGTTGTCCACACGAAAACACTGGTGTGGCGCTTTCAGATTTTCTCACTCTGGAACCCGTTTTCAAAAAATACTGTTTTCGGGCTGCGCTTTCACCATCTCCATGTGGACGTAAGGCTTATACGATAAAATATTGAAGTGTTTTCAAAAAACTCGCTCTCGTTTGGACGGGCCCTATGAGTGCATTGAGGTTACAGAAAGTCCTGCTACATTGCTCCTTGCACCTGTTCATTTCAGTCAAGAGCTGCAGTTCCAAGTCTTAAGTGTCCGCTATGACTGTGTTGTCAGAATGTTTGATGTATTCGATCTCCAGATCCAGGTTTCTGCTGTCATCAGTATACAAAGTGAACAGCACAACTCGGATAATGGAGCCTTGTGGGAATCATGTAGAACTTGCCCAGGTCAAACTAGTTGACTCGAAGGATGACATATGGGTTGACGTTCATTTGGAGCTGCAAATGCCAAGGGGGCTGAACTGTACTGAAGACACTTGAGAGGTCAACAAAAACCATCCCGACACAGGCACAGGGCTTCTTCAGAAAGCACTGTGGAGCCATGACAGAACGGTGTCCTGGATCCCCCAATGTTTTTACATATGCACACTGCAGTGGGTTAAAATGCCATTTTGCCTCCCCCTGTTGCTGAGAATGAATGAGCCTCATAAATCACTTAATTACCAGATTTGTCAGATATACGGTGCAGTAGCTTTTGTCGCTGGTGGGGCTATCCTTTGTGGTTGCTGGATAGATGATGGAAGATTTCCATATTGCTGGGATGTAGTGTTCTGATAGACTGTTGCTGGAAAGAAAAAATGGCACAGCCAGAGGGAATGAAGAATGAACTGCCACCATGAAAATATTTCAGGTCTTACCATCTATTAGAGAACCTCTGGGACCATGATTTAATCAAGCGGTGTGAAACTCCAGTCCCAGAGGGCCTCCGTGTCAGTGAATATTTGTGGGTTCTGTTCTATCAGCTGCCGCCTAAGACCTTGAAAACAAGGTGTATGGATTATTTAGCAGAGTAAAATGCTTGATGAATCATTGGTGGTAAACAATACTGAGGCCCATTTTTCTCGGTTCAAGTGTGCGATCACAGGGTGATTACAAAGCAGGTGTAACCTTTGTTTGTAAAGCAGTGTCCTCTTAAACCAATGATTCTGACTTGGGAAATATTGATGTTAGTGTGCTCATCTATCCGCTGGGTCAAAGCCATCGTTTCACAGCCTTTGCAGAAACCTAACTGATTTAAAGTTTAGGGACATTAATCAAAAGGGGGATTTTCTCCAAAGATGGCTTGCTGCTTTGCTTATTGACTTCATGCAGAAACCCACTGTGACAAAAATATCTTGTGCTCTACTAGAACCATTCCCATGAGACATACCACTTACAAGCGGACATAAGCCTCATGTAAGATCTGACAAAAAACTGATCTATAAAATGGTGCAGATTGTGTAAAGGAGTGCATTCTGGGATTCCACTGACCTTAAAGTAAGCTGGCTGTCCTGATTGCTTGCATGTGACTGCTGCTGCTGCTTCTGCGCTGTTGTAGATGAGATCCAGAATCAGGCAAATTAGTTTAACAGTATTAATGTGTTCCAAGGCATTGTCAGCAGCACTAAAAGTTGATCTAGAGGGCTGTTCTGACATTACAGTGAGAATGACGTCATTCACTTAAAAAAATCTCTTATTATGAAATATTAGGAATGGTCTAGTCCAGGTAAATAATTGTTCGCAAACTAGATTTGCAGCCACCGTTTTGATTCTCTCATGGGGAGTCGCCATTGCCCTCTTGAACAAAGTCCTTTGTTATTGAAGTTTTTGCAGTATAAATGGGTCAATGACGTGACATTGTCTGAGTGCACTACTTTGGTTTAAAATAATTTTAAATGATTCAAAATAAGCATCACTTAATTCTATAAAACCTGTTTCATTTGAACATACTTCCAGTTTATCTTAAAAATTATACATATTTAATGTTTTGCCATCTCAAACTCACAAAATGTCTGGTTGTACAACTGTCCAAGCAAGTTAACACTATGTGAAATGTATTAAATATGTAATTTAAATATTGATTAATACAATATTAATATAAGGGAATAATTTTATCTTGAAAACCTTTCAAATAAACAAAGTTTAATCGTTTAATTTTTTTTTTTAATTGAATGGAAAACCAAAATACCTGCCCCCTACAATAAAGAATCCATAAGTTACTCTTAATACCCTGCTCAATCACAAATAGTAATATTTTGGGTAGAGTAGACACTCTCAGGTATACTTAATAAGAAAATCATTTCGAAAAAAAAAGAGGGAAGTGTTTTTTTTTTTTTTTTCAAGAAACTTTTGGTTGCGCCGACTAACTTTTTTTGGCTGGCGAAATTGCAAATACAGTCTAAAACTGTACTAAAACCCTGTAAATTTTGTGCAACAATTAAGACTTGTTTAAACACACTCTTCCGACTTCAAATAAATCTATTCTGTACATTTTTAAAGATTTATATAAAAAACTAAAAAAATTTTAAACAGCTATTTTGTCATTGAACCAAATGCATGCAATAATTTAATCTTTACCAGCTGCAACAGCCTCTGCTGTGATTGATTTCACCTTGTGAGTGTGAGAGTGTGCATGTGTGTGTGTGATCAAGGAGAATTGTGGTCCTGGAGACACCTACTGCTGTCGGAACTACCATGGAAGCTGTTGTGAGCGCTTTGCGAGGTCGTGATATGTATCTCTTTGGTCAGATTTTGTCAATGCAATGGCATTTCAACCACGCAAGATGCAGTCACAAAACTTTACAGGTGTGTAGGTGAGATCAAAATTAAGGCTGGGTTGGAAGGTGGGTGTGGTCTGAGCAAGAGCACTGGAAGTAGGAAGGTAGGAGGGGCATCTGGTGTCCCATTGCAAGATGGTCACTAGTTGTAAATGTCTGTGAGAAAGACATTTATTAATGGTGTTTTGAATTCTTATGTACCCATGCACTTAATGCTTTAATTAAAACAATGAACATGATATTTCACCACAGTCATTGTGAAGTTTCAGTCTGGTTTTAGTCTGGTCACAGGACTGAAACTGCTCTTTTAAGAGTCTTTAATGATCTTGTTTTAACTGTGGACTCAGGATGTGCTGCTATCCTAGTGACCTTAGATTTGACGGCTGCCTTTGATACTATTGATCATATGATCCTCCTATCACACCTAGATCACTGCGCAGGCATTAAAGGTGCTGCCCTCAAGTTGCTCCAGTCGTACCTAACCGACAGGAGTTTCTCTGTCCATCTGGGTGAATTCTCCTCAAATGTGGCCCCTCTCACCTGTGGGGTCCCCCAAGGCTTTATTCTGGGCCCTTTATTGTTTTCTTTATATTTGCTGCCCCTTAGGTTCAGTTCTCCGTGAACATAATTTTTCTTTTCATTGCTTTGCAGATGATGTCCAAGTGTACCGTCTTTAAAATGAAAGTGTAAGGACTCTCTGCACCCTCTGCCAGCTTGCCTTAATAGTCTCTTGAATAATAGGCAACTAGAGAAACTCCCAATGGAGCCTAAATATGGAGTGTGGACTCATTCTGTAATAGCTGGTGACACTGTTACAGGGCATATACTGGCTTGGGGAGGAATTTTATTAATTTTTACTCTGAAATTTGTCGGAGGAAGAGCAGGCTTTTTTGCCCTCTGTTAGTATTTACAGCGACTGAAAGGCAACAATGGCATCAGATTATGGCGGAGGCAAGGCTCTCTCGCATGTAAACACAGCAGGCCACACAACCTGCTTCGCTGCCACATAAGTGTGCAGCGAAGATTATATATCACCACTTTTGTCAAAAAGGGGTCCTATTACTTCTCTATAATCTTTTGGTGGAATCGTATTGAAAAATACTATTGCAGGCAATGAGAACACACACACAAAAAAAATCATTCCCACTGGTATATAGAGGTAAAAATGTGGGTAATGAACAAAAACACTGAAAACATCAATTTTTTAATAACAATTGAAAGGTGTTGCAAATTTTTTTTGACTCTTGCATAGCCTGAACGCATGTTTGAGGGCTCATTCCATGATTATTGATACCAAAAAAAAATGTTAAAACTGGTTTGAGGCAACATTATTCTGCAAAATAAACTCTGATGGTCAGTTGCTTCAGTATATAAGGTGACGTGTACTTTGAGCAGAGTCACAGTGTTAAACACGGTGGCGGGATGGAAGAAGCTCTGTGAGATTGATGCTGAAGATGTTAAATGCTGCCATGGCACTGTAAGAAACACCATCAAGCATTTCAAAGAGACTGGTTCTCTGAAAACAAGTGATAATAGAGGTGCAAAACAGAAGTCACGTGCCTTTGATGTTGGTTATCTTTGTATGACAAAAAAACTGTGATGATCATGTCAACTCTGATGATATTTACAGTGCCAGAAGTGAAGAGATGAAAGTATCAAGATCCACTAATTTCAGACTCCTGTGTGAAAATGGTCTGATTGATTGTGTAGTTTACATCAGAAAACATAAAAAAACCATTAAAAAAAAGACTTGAGTTTGCCAAGATTTTCTAGGATTGGACACCAATGGTCTGGGAACAAGTCCTTTGGACCGATGAATAAAAATGTGACATTTTCTCACTCAAATGCAGAACTTATGTGCACCGTGGAATTGGAGAACATTACGAAAATGACAGTTTCACCTCTTCAGTAAAACATGGAGGTGGTGTTATCATGGTTTGGTGATCAGTCAGCTCAAAAGGAGCTGGTGATCTCATAAAAATTGAGGAAATCATGAATCAAAATGAGTATCACAGCATCTTTGTGAGGCATGCATTGCCATCTGGAAAGAAACTGATTGGTCGGGATTTTATTTTCAACAATTTAATGACTCTAAACACACTTCTAAGTCCCGCAAGAAACATTTGGTGACCTGAACATCATGACTTGGCCCACTCAAAGTTCAGACCTTAATCTGATTGAGCAAATCTTTCATTACATCGAAATAATCTCTTTGGAATGAACTTCAAACCATATGAAATGGTACAGCAAGTGAGGAAATGAAAACATATGTGAAAACTATGCCTGAAAGACTGAATGCTGTAATCAAAGCAAAGGATGGCCACACTAGGTATTGATTTTTTTTTCTCTCAATAAGACATACGGCAATTATCTTTGTTTATACTATATATTCTTATCTGTTTACTTATTCTCATCTATATGATCCAATATTACATGAAATAAATACGTTAATAGTACTTGGTTTCTGATTTATCTTCATTTTAATAAGTGTACAATCATCACTGAACACCACTGTATACTGTGGCATAAGCTTTGTTATTCTGTGCTTGAGCATTGCATTTCCATGAATATTTAAAGTGTTGCAGACACTTAGCTCTGAAATGAGTGTGTGTGTGTGTCCATGGGAGAGAGAGAGAGAGAGAGATAAAAGTGCGCCATGTTAAAGCACATTGACCCAGTTCACTGTCCTTCACGTGCACCTCGTGACAGTGGAGCGGATAGCCACTGGTGAAAAGAACAGACTGATGCTGCTGATATCGCTGAACAAAGACCCAGAGCTTTCCACAGAAACCTGTCCCTTTCACTTTGGGATCCAGGGTCAACTCTTCCACTGAGGACATACTATGTGGCTGCATTGTTGCCTGTCATAGGTGGTTGCTCTTTCAAACACTAATGTCAGCTTTGCTGTCAGTCAATGCACCTGACAACACTGACACAAAGCACACCCAATTAGACGTTCTGCCGTTGAGGCTACACCCACTCATACTACTAAAATAATGATGAGTGAACAATGCAAGCACGGCTGAAATAATGTTTCAGTGGACCACTTGAGGTAAAGTGGCATTAATGCTGTTGCTATGCTACAGTCAATGCTGTCCATAGAGGTATCTAACAAAATTATTTGAACATTTTATTTTTTCATATAACATTTTCTTCAGTCACATTTTCTTGAAACACATGGTTGAATTAATCATAAGTCCAATGCAAATGGATAAAAACACCTCCTAATAGGTAGTTTGCAAGCCACTAATGTCAGTGCGCTTCTAATTTGCTGATTACATGACACATTCAATATTCTTCAGTAGATAAGAGCACATCTTTAAAAAAATTCACAAAATCTTGGCTATTCACAGAAAAAAAAAATAATTAATGAATTCTGGACCACTCCCAAAGTAGAGGAGAGTATTAGGTGGGATTGCGGATCGGAGATCGGGCGGATATGAGATTGGGGCGAGTGTGGTGTTGGACGTGGTCTGTGATTTTGTGGACGTTGGGCGCCCCCCGGGTGGCGAGACACAGGGTGGGGCTTGTAGCTCTTGTCGGAGTCCGTGTGGCTCCCAAGCCCCCTGGGGTCCCAGTTGGTGGCTGTTTCTTGCTTCCTTCTTGGAGAGGGGAAGGGAGGGAGGTGGAAACGAGACAAGCAGGGATTGTGGGAATGTAGGAGGTATATAGAGGCGTAAGGACATATAGGAAGGCGTATTGAGAGTGGCCCTGTTCATTAGCCTATGTTATCTGGAACTCCCTTAAAATAAAAATGAATTTAAAAAATGAAAAAAATAAATAAACTTGTCATGCTCTCCTGTCAGGAGTACCCAGTGACTTGCCTTGTCATGGCTGCTATGAAATTTCTTTGCCACAGGGTGGCAGCAGTACAGGATATTTTACCTTGAGCCGGGGAAACGGTCAATAAATAACGGAATGAAGAAGGATTTTCAGCGAATTTATGCATACACTGTGACAACCCTAATGCCTCATTAATTGTCCCCCTTTCCAGTCCAGGCGTGTTTTGCGGTATTGTCTCCTTTAATTTATTTATTGCCTTGTCTTTTTCCCCTCACCTAGGTGTAACCCATGATGTGCCCTGCTCCTGGTGCATGTGATACATGTATGAAAGCTATTGTTTTGTATTACAGTGTTAACCCTATCCCGTTAAAGGCTAACAACTAGCCTATCTTCTACTATTGGGCAATGCTTTTGTTTTGTGTATTTATCAGTACTTCAGATAAATCAGAAAAATGTTATTACTCTTTGGACTCTTATTAATGAGACCAAGCTCCCACGTCTTGATGCCGGTTGCGCTCCTGTTAATCATCTGGTCCAGTCTGTTCCTTTTGGCCAGTTTATTAGGAAAACCCCAAAACTTTTATTGGTTTCCAGGATTGGGACTGCGTTCCTTCTCAGATCATTGTTCTTGCTGTCAAGCAATCCTGCTTCGGAGAGGATCATTCACTATCTGGCCTATACCCTGGGATAGCCATTGGCTGGGCACAGACAGGCCCCTTACTCTCTCCAATTCACATCAATTAATCTGGACTGCCTCTTTCACTATTCTCAGCTATGGCCTCACCACTCCTTTCACCATATTTCCATCAATAAATACCTATCTTTGGATTGTACCTGGTGCCTTTGGTTCCTCGTCTGAACCCTGACATATACTGCGCGTAACATTTTGAAGTATTATAGGTACAGCCATTACAGATATTTCAGCCAAAAAAATGTGAACGACTTTGAAGCGACACTTAACAGAAGGGAAAATGCTATGTTTAACCAGAGACCCTCTAAATGTAATGAGACAGCAATCTGCATTGTTGCTCAATGGGAAAATTTGAAATGCTAACAATGGTAGCACGTTAATGTAAAACACTGCCAATCACACCTTCAGATATTTTGCAACCCTGAAACATTGGTGTTTCGGACAACATGCTCAGTTTGGGAGCTCAACGGTAATGCAACACATCTTTTTGATTGGAGTATTAATTGGCTCATTACCAAAGACTAGGCAGGAATTTATCCATTGAAATAAAAACATATTTTAACATCAGTGTCTTTATCAACACAAATTACACTCAATCGCTAGTTGATCCCTAATGTACAGCTGGTCAGGGATGAATGGGAAATAGATGTTCTCTGATTAACACTTGCATCCACGGCTATACCTCAACACCTTAGATTAACAAAGATTCACATAACATCAGTCAACACTCACAGCTACTGATAAGTGTGTGACATTAAAAAGCATAATACAGATACAGAATGAAACAAAACCTGCCTGGCAAAAAAAGTTGCTGTTTGAATTTAAATATGCAAGTATTTAAGATGATTAAATCATTATTGTAGTGCTTAATATGTTACAGCTGGCAACAACTCTTTTAACCATGACTGACGCAATGTGTAGCTTCTCATTTCTTGACCATTTTGGAAGACATTCCCCATAGTTGAGGAAAAGATGTTAAAAAACTGTTTCAAGGGGAGCAAATTATAACCCTGAATAGAGCAAAGAAAAAGACTACTGGGATTGCGGGAATCACTGGAATTGAGTTAAGACCTGTCCAACACATCAATGGAACCGAAAAGGATAGAGGTGAGTTATGAACGACCGAGATTGGAGAGCACTAAAATGTTTGGTGAAGTTTCATTTCCAAACACAATAAAAAGGGTTACGTTTAATTGTGAAAGTAAGCACTTCCATGCGCACAATGCAGCAAGAATTTGCAGGATTGGGACTTAACAGCTGCATGGTCACATGAAAGCAACTCATAAGTGGGGTTAATTGGAGAGAGAAAAAAAAACAACTTTATTTTGCAGAGGAACATAAAAATCGGTCTGCGTTGGAATGGAAAAAGGCCATGTGGTCTGATGAGTCCAGATTTTCTCCATTAAAGAGAGATGGGTGCGTCAGAGTAAGAAAGGAAGCCCATGAAGTGATGCACCGGTCATGCACCTTATCCACTGTACAAGCCTTTGGAGGCAGAGTTTCGTAAGATCCGGGGTTGCTTCAACTGGTCAGGTTTGATCTCAGCAACATTATGCAGCAATAGTATAAAGTCAGCAGAATACCAGACTGTCCTGAATGGCCAGGTTATCTCATAAGTGGATTTTTTAAATCTGTGATGCTACATATGTATTTTAGGATGACAATGCCAATATCCATTCGGCTCAAATTGTGAAAGAGTAGTTCAGCAAACATTAAGAATCATTTTCATACACAATGGAGTCCTCACCTTGACCATCTGAAAGCCCTTAGGATGTGCTGGGAAGGCTTTACAAAGTGGTTTGACTCTCCCATTGTCAATACAGGATCATGGCCAAAATGTTAATGCTACTCAGATCAGAAATAAATGCTGTGACATTGCACAAGACAGTAGAAACAATGCCATGTTGATCAGAGCTAAAGGCGAGTTGAACAAAATATTAGAGTCCGTGACTTTTCCCAGCATTGGCTGTATGAAGACTGAGCTAACTAAGGCTACGCTCAGACAGCAGGTCTTGATGCACAATTCGTATTTTTTGGAGAAATCTGATTTTTTTTTTTTGAGTACTCGTTCATATTACACATTATATGCGACTTATATCAGTTTTGAGTGTGAACTGAATGCGATCCTGAAGTGACCTGCATAAGCAAAAGAGGTCCTAAGGTAATGCGTGACCATGCAGGCACGCACAGTTTGTTGACGGAATTAAATATGGAGGCATCTCGTTGGGCGAAGCTAGATCCATCTGGTCTCGCCATTTCAATGACATAAAAGTCGGATAAATGCGACCTGGCCGTTCAGACAGCAGTCGCATTGCAAAATATCAGATTTGTACCGGATTTAGAACCACATGTAAAAGTGGCCTGGGTCTGATTTGAAAAAAATCAGATTTGTGCTGTTCAAACTGTCTTTAGCAGATTGGATGCAGGTCATATATGGGCAAAAAAATTGGATTTGGGCAACATTTGCCTGCTGTCTGAACGTAGCCGAAGAAGTGTGGTGTTTATTCAAACTCAACAGATGATGGAAGATAATGCTGGTACTTAGAATCACTTATGTGACCTCAGCTGATATTGCTAGTTATCACCCCAAACCACCATTCTCAGTATATATTCAATGAGCTATGTGTTTTAGCATTGCTAAATTAATATTTGGGCAAAAAAAAACTATGTTCTTTCGTTCTTATGATACCATGATTGTATGGGAAAAAAAAACTTATTAAAGCTGTGTGGTCTTTATTCGTACTCTACAGACGACGATGGATAATATTCTGAAGGACTCTTGGCTGACTGATGGATAATATTCTTAAGGGCTCGGGTTGACATGACAGTTTGTGATCACTATGGCTAGGACAGAAGTTAAGCTTGCCTCATGGCGGAACGTCGTAATCTTATTGTTCCCTGAAGCTGTTGAGAGCACATGCATGCAAGCCTCAGTGAGCGAGAAATGTTGTTTTTCCGTGGCTTTAATATCCTTCAAATCAAAATGGCTCCCTGTTATTAGTAGTTTGATGGTGTCCACAAATATGAAAATCAAATGGCAATGAATATGCCAGAACAGTGGATATGGGCATCTCCTTATTTAAAAATGTACGGCCCTGATCTTGTTGGTGGAAATGCTGCTGCCTGAGAATGGTTTAAATATGGGGTCAGAGAATGCTGCCTCCTTACATTTCTAAAGTTTTTGGTTTAGCCATAGAATGTAGAACATATGCTCCCAATAATAACAGATGTGAGGGCAGTCTGGAGAGAAAACATCTCCATCATTATTTACCAGTTCGAAATTTCCCTTTTCCTGCCAGTCCAGGACAGGTATTACCGACTGGCACTGCCTCTTGCTCCCAGCTGTGATCCAACAAACGATTATTGCTTACATAAAAATATTGAAGAGGGGCTTCACACTGAGATTACTGATTAATAACATAACTTACAGATCTGTAATTTGGGATCGGAACAGCTCAACCTTACCAACAAATCGTCAAAACTTTGAATAATTCAGCTGTCTACAGCTGCAATGCCCTCAGTGGAGCTAACTTGGGTCACACAAATAGGACTACATTACAAGATGTAGCGTTAGTACTCAGGCCCATATTTACACTTGACATTACTAGCTATAGTTAGAATTTTGATTTTGATTGTTTCTTGCATGCACAGCTTGAAGGCTTTGCTGTTGTCCTCACGACTCTCACTCACTTGCCTATTCTGGTTGTGGTGTATTTGGATTTTAAGTAGTTATGAAAGGACATGAGCTCCCTCTTGATCCCAACAGATGGATGACGTATAAAGACCAGGGCTCCCTTAAACCCAAAAGACGAGCCAGTTAAAGGAACAAGGGAAAATCAATAGCTGACAGCTTTGTGTACAAGTCACTGCCGAAATTATGCCTTTTAAATTCAGTACTAGGGTTGTTTAAGGGTCTTTTTAAATATTAAAAGCAATTTAATGGTATAAAAAGGTTCGTATAGTAGTCTCTTTAAATCACAGCTGTGAAATCCAGAACAAATTCCAGAATCTCTTCACTCTGAATCGGCAGTATTCACCGTAGCAAAAATAATTAATCTTCCTAGACATGCATCTACTCTCTTGAAAACAATGTCTTAAGCAGCAATTGATTAAAAATCAATGTGTGTTTCATTAAAATAAAATTGAATAAATATAATTCAAAATTAGAGTATAATATAATCTCGTAGGGCCTATTTAAAAGGCACAGATTCAGAATAGTCCAAGATCACAAAAAATATTTCAATGACAAAGAAAAAATGACTGGAACATGTAGTAAAAGACAAGTCTGCTAAGCAACGCATTAAGTCATCAATTTCTTGTTGAATCATAACGGTTGCTACCACAGTCAAACCTGAATAAACATGGTCAATTTGTAATTTTGAAACAGAAAATGGACAATATCTACAGAAAGATGTGACAACTGAAATTAACATGATCCATTCACAGGCCATTTTGCCATGGCAACAACAGGGCAGTGATAAATTATGCATTGATAGAAATGGAAGAAGAGGATAAATGCTCTAGATTGAAAACAAGTTTTAATTCAGTGTAACAAAATTATGTAGGCCTATGTTTGTGGAGCTAAGAAAGGGTACAAAGATGGAGTATAGATGAGCCCATCAGAAAGACTAAAAGGTACTTACTTGGTCACTTATTTCACACTGGTTATTTGTAGATAAAGGGTATGTACACTGTCACTACCCTCGTGTGAATGCCGTCCATTTTTTGTATGCCAATCAGCAACTTGCTGTCTATTAGGAGTATGTCTCCTTTGATTGGTTTACATCTTGCTTGTATTACCCTCCATGTCTGTGTCTCATTTCAACTTAGCTTTCTGATGGCTCGTGACATGTATTTAAACTGGCTGCTTTGAGTTTCAAGTTCCTGGATTGTAATTTGCTTTTCATGCTTAGAATCAGTAAAAATCGTTTGTCTTCATTAAGTGCAATGTAATCTTTAAAGACGCTATTACGCTATTTGCGGAAGTTTTACTCTTTACTTAACTTGAACAAGTTTTCAGGCCTACTCAGCGTCCAGGATTGGGACTGCATTCAGTAACCCAGTTCAAGTCAGCTCCTCTGTCCAGTTTAATAGGAACGAGCTCCCAATCCTAATTCAGGGTCAATGATGGGGACCGCGTTCTCCAAGTAGATAACTGTCCAGTCTGTGGAGAACAAACTCCCAATCCTTCTAAGGTCACTGGGATTGGAACAAAGTTCCCTTCTAGCTACTCCATCCTCCTGTGAGACAGTTTGGCTCCGGCAAAGTGTGCCACTGCGCATGGCAGTCATCCAGGAGGTCACTGGCTGGTGATGGGTAGCTGTGCATTGTCCAATGCATCTGCGCTTAACTGTTTTCTCCGCCTCTCGGGTTCTGTCCCCATTCCTTCCTCTGGGGTTCCCTCCCCAATAAATACCGTACTGCTGTAAATAAACCCACCGATTGGATTGTACGATGCCTCCCCACTTGATTCCTGGTCTGGATTATAACACACTGCTACCTGCACCTCAGACCTTCATGACATATATGCCTTTAAGTCTTTTGTCACTCCGCAATTCAACATACATTTAACAAGGAATATTAAAATGTCACATTTTAGCTGACTGGCTGTCCCATTTTACATGAATATGTCATCAGAGTGAGGTAGAGGTTCTGGATGTGTTTGAAGGTCAAGAGTTGGCAACATATTTTCTTAATAGAAAAATAGCAGCAATCCATAACAAGGACATCTTCAGGTTTTTGGGTGGTTTGACTGGCCATCTACCAAAAGGTTTCCCAAACTACCCAACTTCATCCTTGTTGAAAAATACCAGGCTTTGCAACATCATGTATTAAATTAACCATTGATGCCTTCATTATCAGTAAGGAAATGTCCTCTGATGCTGGCAAACTGTTCCAATGTGTTATGGATGTTACTTGCACTGCCTTCAAAAAATATTTCTGTGACAGTTTTCTAGCTGTTGTCTGTCAAGCTATTGGTAAGTAGTGGAATTCTTTCTCTTCATTCCCGTTTGACAAATTTCAAGGGGTTGGCATAAATCTCCATAGGGAATCAAAATATAGCATTTTATTGAAGCTTCTACTGCATTTAGCACACCATCTAATGATTTTATGCATGAGGAGCCTGCTTTCACATCTGTGCAAGTGTCTATGTTCACATTTAGGGACAATATGCTTTGACATTGAACTGATGGACAAAAATCTATAGGATCAAAACAGCTCTCATAACTCTGGCTCTGAGTATGGCCAGTTCTTGGATTGTCACCAACATGAAAAGTAGTTCCTATGCAAAAGAATCTCAGATTCACATGCCAATAAAATCAACAAATCAGGCAGAAATAAAACTTATTTTAATGCCAGAGGAGGCGATAATATTTCTTGGCAGAGAACTGATTGTGCTTCACCGGAGACCTTGTAAAGAATGAGAGAAAATGAATAAATAAATAAACCAGGAATTTATGTACCAAAAGATATCACTTTTCAAACATGGATGGAATTAAAAAAAAAAAAAAAAAAAACCCTTACACTATTATGCTTAAAAAGGTTATTGCCTCCGTCGTTTGTTCTTCAGTAGTAATTCCTCAAACCTAGCTTCTTTGAAATTATCACTGTATGCACTATTTTCTATCCCCACCCCACAATTTTCCCGATGAGTTTTGTAATTTCACCAATGAAACAAGTAATGAAGTACTTCAGTAAGCCAGTGCACTGACATCATTTTTCACGACGCACAGGAGTAATTATTTAGCATGGTCAGCAATTGCCTGTGCTCACAATGGACAGGCCACTGGGGAAATAATCTCATTTTAATTTATTTAATTTTTTTTTTCTTTTAGTTCGATACTCGTACATTTCCATTTCCCCATTTAGTCATAATTATCAGCCATTTTCCATAAAAGCAGCCTTTTTTGGTTAATGAGGAACATCATCTTCTGTTGTACTAATACATTAATTCATCAATTATGTAACCCACTAAAGGACAGAACTCGAGTTCACCTTGGCACGTGAGAGAAATAGGGGTCGTGCACAACGATAACCCGAACAGGGGAACTGTCCGACGCTCTGGGCTTTCACTTACCCTCGTTCGCTGATTTGTGTGAAATGAAACATCATGAATTTTAAGATCATTCGGAATTTTACAGGAGCCTCGGCATTTTGGCGCCTACAGGAACTAACATTTTTTTGAATGTTTATTTCCTCAAATGCCACTGAATGGCGATATCGTGGGGGAACAACAGACGGATATTCTGCAAGGAGGTTTTTTTTTCTTTTCTAAATAATTCATGATTTTTATCGTGCCTCAACAGCTGACGGTGCGTTATACCGGGTGTCTCAGTGATCTTTGCTCATTGAAGTGTTTTGCATTTCAGTCACGGAACGACTATCTATGTGACTGTGGAGTGCAAGTAGATTGCCAATGAAGAAATCGGTTTGGGTGTGCTGACAGAAGAAAGGCTGACAAGAGGCTAAGTGCGTTCCTGTGCGGTAGCCTACAGACAATACTCGGGGTTTCCTCGATTTTCTGCGGAATTGTGAACATTTTTGGACGAGACTGAGAAAGTTTAAAGGATTTTCTAAACATTAAAGTTTGTTGGTATATGCCGATTATGCACAGACGTGGAATATGGCGGTTTATGCTACCTCGGAGATATAACCTGAGAATACAACAAGCTTTTGGGACTGGCTACAGTTGACTCGTAGCCATTAAGTGACACCAATTATAATCCCATCTTTTTCTGAAGGACATCATGCTTGACAATAATATCATTTGGAGGAACTTTGTCACCCCTTCACCCAGTTGGCGTTCTCTTCTTCCGATCAACACCACCATTGACTACATATTGACAACTTTCCCACCTATGGGTCGTCCGGACATTAAGATGCCCAGTTTCTCCACTTACCTTGGAATATTTATTTGTTCGTTATTGTTTCTGCTTGCTTTGATGATAGTAATGCTTTATCGAATGAAGCACGTAATTGCCCCATTACCTCCGGACGTGGAAAGCGCAAATCAGAATCGAGTCTATACCGAAGTAGAACTTTGTACTTTATGATTGGCGTGTGAAAATGTCATTTAGGAGTTGATAGATTGTCAATGCCTAAAAAGCTCATCGGTCACCATCGTTCTTGGAAATGCAGAAACTCAAGTAAACATAAGTGGAGCTCTTCGTTTCGGCGTCGACAGTTACCTGAGGGCTTGAAGCCTCTTTTAAGCAGGTGAAGAAAAAAGAAAAAAAAAAAAAAACAATGCTATGCATAAAATCTGATGTATTGCAAATAAATGTCTTTCTGAAGTGGTAACTGCCTCTCTGGAGTCTTGCTGGTCTGTTTGGTCGGAAGAGACACCTTCGTTGACTAACGTCTTCTTTTCTGTCTCGCAGATCCTATGCTTTTTTTTTTACGGATTAAGCAACAATGTTAATAATCACGATAATAAAAGTATTCTAATTATTTCATAGATTTGTGTACGCCAAGGAAGGATATGGCGTATAATCGTAAAATAAATAAATCACAGCCACGTAGAATCAAGAGCCCAAATAGCTAATATTATGCGACATATTGGAATTTTAATATTCAGTATGCTTAGATACCAATGTGTCGATACCATCATTTAAGTAGATGTGAGGCTTCAGCGAGAAAGTGGTCGCAATTGTCTGGTATCAGAAAATTTTTGCCCTAAAAAGTAAATTGAAATATGCTCTTGGTAACGTTGTGTGCTGTTAGTCGACAAAGAGTTCGCATATTTTTCACTCAACAAAATCAAATTTGCGTAAATTTTAATGAAATGCTTGATTAAAGAGAGGGGCACTCATTATGCTCTGGCACCTATTGAACTTCATTCAAATGAGTCTAATGTGAAAAAGTAGTCGCTTGCAAATTGATTCCCCCTCGGCTTTCAAGCACATGAAAGCTAATTGAACAATACTATGCCATTTGGAGCCTACTGCAGTCTTGAGTGGGATCCTCAAGTAACATGACAGCCTGCACATCATTCTGAGCCAACTCTTTGTAGTCCGTACCTATTGTAGTGTTGAATGCGGAGCAGTCGCGGAAGATCTGAAGTGAGCATCATAATTCACTAAACAATGACTCTTTTTTTTTTTAACTCCAATTCCAGCGAAGTTGGGACATTGTGTAAAACGTTGATAAAAACAACATCCAATGATTTGCAAATCCTTTTCGGCTATATTCAATCGAGTACACTACAAAGACAAGATATTTAATGTTCAAGCTGATAAACTTTATTGTGTTTTTAAATACACTCATTTTGAATTTGATGCCTGCAACATGTTCCAAAAAAGCTGGGACAGGGGCAACGAAAGACTGGGGAAGTTGAGGAATGCTCAAAAAGCACCAGTTTGGAACATTCCACTGGTAAACAGGTTAATTGGAAACAGGTAATCGTCATGATTACGTATAAAAGGAGCATCCCCGAAAGGCTCAGTCATTCACAAGCAAGGATGGAAACTTTTGTTCATGGGCTCCCCCAAGTGTAATACTATATTTTTAATATTATATTTCATATACTTTGCTCTGACTGACTGTTGAAGTCTGTAATACATAGATATTACCAGATGCTGGGAAACTTTCCTGGCGATGCTCTGTCGGGTCTGTACTGCAGCCATCTTCAGTTCCTGTTATTGTTGGGCGCTTTTCTTTTTACCTTCAGTGTCCTTTTCAGCATGTGCTGGAAAAGGAATGTCCATTTGGATCCAGATGCGGTGACTGACTCGGATGACGGAACCAAAAACGTGTCACTGTATGTTTGAAAATGCACTGGATTTGAGCTGCGCCTTTCTTTTTAGTCCATAAGTTTTCTGGTGCAATAGTTATAAAAACTATGCCCAATGTGTTGTCCATCAAATGAGCTTTGTGTGTACCTTAATTGTCCAATTATGTGGTGATTCTCCTTGAATGAAATGTGATTTATGAGGCCTTTTGGCCACTGATTGCATGCACCTGTTCTGGACTGGTTAAAAGGTTGGCTCTACATCCTGCTAATCATTTGCAATGACGATAGTCATGTAAGACTGAAACGTTTGCTCAATACTTTTTGCACATTGTGAGGGGGGGAAAAAAAGCCTTGGGGGGGGGGCTTTAAAAAATATACTAAATACAATTGGTTTAAACCTAGACCTTTTTTTTCTAACTTGTTTTCTTGAGTGCGAGTCCTCCCTGTCTGTACTGTATGTTTGAACTCCCAACTGGCATTTGCAGTAAGATGAAAGAGAAATTTCTCATTTAATATATTTTATTGTATTCTAGACAAAGTTTCACCAGCATAGATTTAAACCTCTTTCTAAACATATTAATAGAATAGAGATTGCCTCTACATACCTTTAATATTGTCCAGGACAGGCCAGGAAACCAGCTAAGCACACACTAATATCTACAATAAAGGAAAAGTCCTCATAGAGACTTTTATTACAAACAGCTGATATTACCAATTATTCAGTCATAATTTCAATGCTCTTACTTTTCAGGAAATACTAATACCTGAAACCAGTGCTGGGTACCAGTTAGAACTTAACAGAAATTCTGAAGTACAAATTTAGTTCTTCAAATGACTTATTCTAATTTATTTATGGAAAATAACCCCATCTGTCACGACAGTCAGAATCAAAGGAATAGAGTACAGAACCTGGGAAAAGAGAAACTAGAACTCTATGCTCAGACACAGTCTAGGGGTCGAGAACTGGCAAGCGGGGCCCTGCAGGAGAAACTGTGTCAAGTTCAGGAACAGGTAGAGGTTAAATGGATCAGGCCGATAGGAACCAGAAGATGAGAAGCCGGAAATATTGGGCAGGGTAAGGCGAGACAAGAAGACTGGGACAACACTAAAACACTCAGGGTTGAGGGAGGAACAAAACTAGGAAACCAAGGGGAGGAGAAAACTGAAAAAGCAAGGAACAAGCACGGAGAGATAATCTGGCATTAACGAAGAGACACAGCCAGTGCACAGTGTTCAATGAGGAGCAGCTGCCGGAAACACACAGGGGTAACAATGGGAAACAGGTGTAGGACAGGTGTCTGCAATGTACATGGCGATTGGAGATATAACAATACAATAATGAATTTCTAGAATCAATGAAACAAAACAGACTGACGTGTACAACCAGAAACATGGTAAAACAGATGAACTGAGTCACGAGGTGTGACGACCTTTGGAGAAAGAGTGTGCAGGTGCAATCTTTCAGGGATACTTTTTGTTGTTTTTATTCTTCTCTGCGAATTGCATTGTCAAATGCACATCTGAATATTTTGGACTGATTCAAGTTCCATAATATACACCTGGGGAAAAGTTAACCACCAGAAAATTGAAAATGCAATGGTCAGAAAATACCAAGTCCTAAACCCCATACATTAGCAAGAAGGTTTTAGCATGCAGTCCATATGCATTGCTCATTCAAAATTCTTACTTGCGTGTGCTGAATGTTTGCAATCAGGTGGCACCTCAGAAAAGGTGGGTTTTAGTAAGATATTGATTCTGACTCTTCCGATTTAAAGTTCAAACTTTAGGGGGCAGTTTTTTTGCGAACACAGGTCTCCTTGCCTCCTTTTAATGACGGTAAGCCCATACTTTTAAAAGCATTAAATGTGTTGAAAACATAACCTTTATTTCAAAGCCAAGAAAGTGTGAAGTAACGATCAAATTCTTTTCAAACTGATTTTGTATGCCAGGAGCGGTATGTCCCATGTTTAGAAGTGTCAGGCGATGTTTGTTGATGTTATTAATTTAGCACTTTGGTGAATTGTAGCTTGTTTTTAGAACTGGGTTACTGCTTAGCCTTTTCCCAGGTGTGTTTCTAGCCTTGAATGAACACCTGATTAATATTTTTGTGGGTCAATACATGGTTTTTATACTTTTTAGATTCCAATATCAAAACTGTGACAGCATAAGTGAAGTCTGAAATGCAGAATCAAAAGCAAGGTATTTATTTCCACCCATCTTTAAAATGAGTTCTGGCTGTTTCAAGACAATTTAATGGACAGAGTCATCGATGAATATGCCTCAAAGGGAAGCTCCTCTCTTCATAGTGCTGAGGAAAATATACTTGTGTTTTAATGGTTTAAAAATGCAAATTGTTCTCCTTCTCCTTTTCAAGCAGAAACAGTGCATATAAGCTCATCCTCTCTGACTCATTCAACCAGGAATTTATTTCAGGAAATTCAGTAAGGGTGCATCTTCCCACTGACAGTTTGAAGTTGAAGCAAAGGTTAGGATGTATTTTTTTTGGATACTGGCACGCACAACATGGTGATACAGAATGAATTTGATATTATAATGTGCAATCTCTTGTACAAAAGAATTGAGACAATATGTAAAGAAAACCAAAAATCTATATGGCTAAGCTGCTTTTGGTCTAAGTGCGAAATTGCAGCCAATGACCTGTGGCCAATGGGGAAAGTACACTTGGCAGGCGGACCAGCGATGTAAGATCATCACTCACTCAATCACTCACTCCTTCATTCACTCAGTCTCTGCTCTCTCACTGACTCACTCTCAGCCACAGACATCAGTGAATGTAAGGCTGGTCCACGCTGGCCTGGCCAAAAACTGCCAGCAGAAATGTGCAGATCTCTTTTAACCTGTAATTAATAGAAAAAGCACAAAGCAAAATACGGAGAGCTTTAACTCATAGACCCTTTTTTGAAGATCATAGATATTTTTGAATCTGATGTCTTAACACGTTCCAAAGAATGTGGGACAAGGGCATGTTCACCCCTGCGCAACATCCCCTTTCCTTTTAATCACATCGTCGTTTTGGAACTTAGGTCAAGGTAAGTTGCATTTTAAAAATCCCTCTCCTCTGATTAGATGCACATTTATTTCTGTTAGGTGCTTTATCATATTTAATTTGAACAACCTTGCGTTTCGAGGTAGGAGCTGACTGGTTTGACGTGGTAATAACGAGTAGGTGTAAATGTAAAACTGCTCAGCCTTCGTGTAATTTTCTCACTCTGCTCAAAAAATGGTACATACTGCACCTTAGTGCCCGTTGGCTGCCTCTAGCTGGTGCAGATGTCTTTCAGATGGAAGTAGGAGGAGGAGATGAAGAAGAGGACATCATGAGCCAACTGTATCACAAGACCAAGCGGAAATTCTTTCCTCCAAAATAGCAATTTGAAAAAAAAAAAAAATTCATTAAAATAAATAATAATTTAAAAAAAAGACTGATAAAAGGTGTTTTGCGCTTAGTGCTGAGAGATGCTTTCACACCATATAACATTGTTACTGTGCAGCATTCTGTCAGCAAACAGAAATAGCACCATTTGGCTCTGTATTTCACGTGGTGACAAAAATTCTTCCCGCAATAATGGCATGTGCTTGTTCAAATGCGTCGTAAATCCCTCTTACTCCACTGAAATGTTGGTGCCATTTCAGCCGACTATACCTTCGCTTGTTCTTTTCTGGACATATGGCTGTTGAAGGGTTTGGGAGGGAAGCGATCAGATATCATAGCACAAAATAATTTTAATTTTTATAATGTTGTAATAAATGCTGCCCACAAGATGGCATACCTGCCATTGCAATAATTAACCACTCAACCATTCACTGCGTTGAAGCTTCAGTATAAATTTTCAGTCTTGACAATCCTTTTTGTTGCTTGTCTCATGGTTTATTTAGTTCCCTAGTGTGATGTGGCCACCATTTTTTTTGTCAGTCTCAGGACACAATATGATAGTTATTGTTCTCTCAGTCTCTCATCTCGTAAGGGCCAGCCTTTCAGTATCAGGATGTCAAAGGAGGAGTCTGCCATAAACATTTTATTGTTGTATATTATGGTGAAAAATTGGATCTTACGCATCTACATCATGCATTCCTCAAGTGCTGGCTTCATTGATAAGGAATATGATTGGGTCCTATATACACTGACCTCCATAATTATTAGCACCCCTGGTTAAGATGTGTTCTTTAGCTTCTAATAAATTATGTTTTTTTCTGAATAATATAGGACCACAATGGAAAAAAAGAGGAAAATTCAACCTTTAATTCAAGTGCATTTATTCAGTGGGAAAAAAAATCCCACATTAAGAAATTATTCTTTTCCATCAAATCATGTGTGCCACAATTATTAGAACCCCTCATATTAATACTTTGTACAACCCCCTTTTGCCAACAAAACAACACCTAATCTTCTCCTATAATGTTTCACAAGATGGGAGAATACAGAAAGAGGGATCTTTGACCATTCCTCTTTGCACAATCTCTCTAAATCATCCAGCGACCTGGGTCCTCTCCTCTGCACTCTCCTCTTCAGCTCACTCCACAGGTTTTCAATGGGGTTGAGGTCTGGGGACTGAGATGGCCATGGGAGGAGCTTGATTCTGTGTCTGGTGACCCATTTCTGTGTAGATTTGGCCACATGTTTAGGGTCATTATATTGCTGAAAGCCCCAGTGACGACCCATCTTCAGCTTTCAGGCAGAGGCCACCAGATTTTGATTTAAAATGTCCTGGTATTTCAAAGCGTTCATGACGCCATGCACCCTAACAAGGTTCTCAGGGCCTCTGGAAGAGAAACAGGCCCACAGCATCACTGATCCTCCCCCATACTTCACAGTGGGCATGAGGTGCTTTTCTGCATACTCATCTTCTGTGTTCCGCCAGACCCACTTAGAGTATTTGTAGCCAAAAAGCTCTATCTTGGTCTCATCTGACCAAAGCACACGGTCCCAGTTGAAGTCCCAGTACCACTTAGTGAACTGCAGACGTTTGCGTTCATGATTGTGAGTGAGAAAAGGTTTTTTCTGTGCATGCCTCACAAACAGCATCTTGGCATGTAGATAGATTGTTTTTGAAGACTTTGTGACCCCAAGATGCGACCATTTGTTGAAATTCTTTAATAGTGAGCTTTGGAGAACTTTTTATTTCTCTTACTATCCTCCTCACTGTGCGTGGTGGCAAAATAACCTTGCGTCCTCGTCCAGGCTTGTTTACCACTGTTCCAGTTGTTTTAAACTTCATAAGGATTCCTCTGACAGTACATATGGGCAGGTGCAGGTGAGTGGCTATTTTCTTGTAGTCAGCCCATTACCTGACTTGTGAAGGTCGACACACATCTGCCTTACTTGAATGGTGTGTTCCTTTGTCTTTCCCATGTTGAAGAGTGGATAAGAGAAATGGCCTCTGTGTCACGTCATATTTATACCCCAGGGAAACAGGTGATGATTTACTAATTAAATGCTCCTAGATACTCTGATCAACTTTGTAAACTACTGTAGAAATGACAGAAATACTTTAATTACATTTATTTCCTAGGAAATGTTAGGGGTGCAATAATTCTTTTATGAAAAATAATTATTTCTTTATCAGGGATTTTTTTTCTCTTGAAATTCACTTGAGTTGAAGGTTTAATTTTTCTACAAGTTTCAGCGTGTGAGTATGCTTCTGCAATAAAAATGTAATTTATTTTAAGGCTTTTAACACATCTTAACCAGGGTGCCAATAATTATGGAAGGCACTGTAAATGTAACAGGTAGAGGCAAGTTCTGGGGACCAATCAACAGTCTGATTCAAAGTAAGTTTCAAACTAGCTTTGTAACTAGCTGCAATTACTAAGTAATGGTTTCCATAATATATCACTGCATTCAGTGGTGGTGACTGAGTGGGAAAATTGTTCACTTAAAAGGCGGCAGATAAAAATGATGGAATTTTGTGTTCCATTGTTAGCCTCGAGCCAAATTTTTTCAAAAAAAAAGTTTGAAAATAAAATGGACGTCCTGCAATCTGTTTATTTCCAAACAGCTATGCTTGCTGGGATTCATTCCCATGAGACAGCCATTGAACAAGGGCTTGGGTTAAAAAGGTCATCTTGGTTAGTTAAAATGCAGACAAATACCTTGACAGTTTGCACACCACCAGCTGTTTTCAGTGACACACCTCCGAATCTGTCCCTCAATCCACTGTAACACAAATGCCTTCATTGCAGACCACGAAAGAACAAAACTGTTGTTTTTGTTTTTGTCAAACACTAATGTGATAAGTATGCAGTTTGCGATGGACAAAACTGTGAATAATGTTATTGCTGTATATTTTTGAGACAAGGCTTGAAACTAGAACCCATTTTCATTATAATGAAATGACATCCACTTATTTCTACAAAATAACAAACAAACAATTGAACAAGCAAATTAATAAATGCGTAAGTTAGTCAATCTTGATGTGGTGTATTCTATTGTGGGCTTTGTTCCTCCATTCATTTTGCTGCACATCACATTAGTGTATGTATTACACAATAAAACTGGCCATACATATGGCAGATGAAGCATATTCACACAACTGCTGAAAACAGCTTTCAAACAGCTTGTTAGAGACTTTATTAAGAGGCTGTTTAGAATCAGAACAATTTGGTTTCACAGACATGCAGCCACTGAATATTCTCATGAGTGCCTCCCTCATAAAAATTGAGAAAAAATAGCATACCAAACATAAGGTAGACCTGCAAGAGTGATTAAGAATTTTATGGCCTTTACTACTAAACCATGCATCGTAGGATTTGCAGCATAATAAAAGATTCCCAGTGTCCTTTAGCCTGACCCTGCTGTCAATAATGGGCTCCTTGGTTTAACTGCCATGCATCACAAGCTCATTAATTTTAAAGAGCCTCATCTGGACTGTTTCTGAGGCTTTTTACAACCACCTGCTAGTGTGCCAATAGCTCACCTCAGCAGAGGAAGAGCCCATATCTGTGTCCGTGGACATGTGCTGTCACCTGCTGGAGAAGAAGGGTACTTACCCCCATCTTGTAACCCATAATATTAAGAAGAGCAAAACATTTCTTTGGGCCTGTGACTGTCTTCACACTGCTGTAATTAGCAGAATTTTCTGAAAATATAGCACTGTTGACCTTCTTCATCATTTCTTAAATTTAAATTTGGATCTCATTGAAACAGCTTCATTCCAGGAATAAATGTAATCATTACAGAGACCCAACTCAGGTTCAAAACACAAAATAATAATAATAATAATAACAAAAAACAAATTAAAAAAACATTGTGATTAAATGTTTTTCAATTTGCATAGACAGCCCTTCAGGAGAGTTAATTTGCAGCATTCTGGAAGGCTGGTTACCTGGCAAACTGACTTCACATTCTCACCTCATGTCTCAGTGCATGCTGCAATGTAAGGAATCAAGTTTAACAAACATGAGACAGAAGGGGTAAGTCTGTCAACAGAGTCATAGTGAAGATGAAATGGCATTGCTTAAACTAATGGCAAGTGTGTACAGAGATTAACCGAGCCTTTGAATCGCATTTTGGTGCATGCAATAAAATAAAGGCAGGATACTTGCTAATAATTGTGCTCTTCTACATCTTTGATCTATAATGCCACTTTTCCCCCAGCATTTAATATCAGTCTATGTGGGAATGCCAGGCTTGTATATCACACTGGCTGACCATGCCATCCCTGTTCAACTGCAAATGCCAGTTCACTTTCATATTACCTTGTTCATACGGCACATACCTTGTCATCAATCTCCAAATAGCCTCATTTAAAATTCACACAGATAACAAAGCTAATGACAGAGCACAAGACTGTAGCCAGTAAATGCTGGTAACCATAGCAATATGTTGACAAAAAGTAATAACGTACAGGTTCTCATGCTTTTTTTAATCAAGTTCCTTTTGTGCTTGGCTCCTCCGTCAACTCCACGCCTTTGCTCTAATTATTGCCATCAAAATGACCACCCACCATTACTGCCCAAATCCTCTGGGTAATGTTCATATAATGGAACATATTAAAGGGACAAAATCCCTTAAAACCCACTTATCTAATCTGAGAGTCCTCTTAGCCACACAAGCTCACAGATAACACCCTGGCTTCTGTCATTTCAGAACAGAGCGCAGAGCTTGCAATCATCACTGGAATAAACCAACGTGATAAGCGCCCGCCAGTGGGTGAAACAGCTATTTCAGGACATCCTGTTAGAACTGCGAGGGATCAAATGAGCTGTTAGCGCACTGTTAGCAAGAACACTGGTTTCTTTTCTTCAAAAGATGCCTTCTTGGGTGGTAATTACTGCAGTCGTGCAGGGAAAGGAACAGGGACAGATGTTTCGAGAGTAACTGAGGGAGGCTGGAGATCCTGAATATAAATCTGGGAGGTGGTGGAGGGGAAGGGTATTAAGGCACCACGTGAGGGGGGCAGGGAATCAAGGAAATAGGGGGTCCCCCTCAGACTCTCGTGTGAGAATTGGCACACTGTGCCAGTGAACGCTTTATGAACTCAGCATGAACTGACAGACTGGAACCGCCCTACGATGCACCAGACCGCCTCCTTCTCTATACTGTCGTTGGCCCAAACAAGCAGCTGCTGCTCTGAACAGCTTTTAGGTGGGAGGGCAACCCGCCACGCTGACTTCCCAGTGCCACCGTACATCTCACTGTATGCCTCTCATTCATAGAATCCCATTTAACAAACATGGCATGGTTCAGATGAGAACAAATGCTGGAACGATTGAAGTAACTTTAGCAAACAGTGTGTGACCGTGGTAAAATTGTGCTTAATTCCCCAACTGAATTCAGGCGGTGAGTGAACCAATAACAAAATGTTTTGGTTTTCTTGAGCATTTTGGATATTCTTTCTGGTGCATGAAATATACATGCACAAAGGAGACCATCTTGATATGGTCAAAAAACTTAAGACTTTTGTATCATATCTGATTTTAAAGCTCAAATGCTCAAGTCTGTTTTTATTTTTATTTGTTTTTTTTTAATGTTGCTGCCATTTTGGCCAGGTCTCGCTCGACAAAGTGATCAATGATCTCAAATATTCATTCTTTTTACCAATGACGAACCATATTCCTCCTCACTAAAGAGATTGCTGCTGTTTAGGGATGAATCATTGGTGTTCGCTGAGTAAACTGGGCTGCCCATTAGGTAAAGAAGATTGTTGTCTCCGGGCCCCATGATAAATGATGTCACCATCACTCACCAGTATGTGCCTCCTGCCCTTTGTGACTCTGCTGTCACCTCACATCGAAGCCTCAGGTAATTGCAGCGACTTAAGTAGCACAGAATGTTGCTGAGCTCTGCGAAAAACGATGGCACGGTTTGTGCCAATCATTTAATGTAAATAGTATTCAATCCACACACAGAGCCAGCAAACATTTTCCCGCAAACATATCAGGCGGACATTTAAGCCGAAGGAATCTTGGTGGCGATGATTGAAAATTAATGTAAACCTTTTCCGCAGGTAAAAAAAATCAAATACAACCTCACTTCCAAAAAAGCTGGGACGCTGTGTAAAATGTAAAAATGTAAAATTGCAAATCTCATAAACTGACATTTTATTTACAACAAAACATAGACAACATATCAGATGTTGAAAGTGAGTCATTTTACCATTTCATGAAAAATATTAGCTCATTTTGAATTTGATGGCAGCAACACATCTCAAAAAAGTTGGGATAGGGCCATGTTTACCATTGTTCAGTATCCCCTCTTCTTTTAACAAAAGTCAGTAGAGGTCTGAGAAGAGAGGAGACCAATTGCTGAAGTTTTGGGAGAGGAATGTAGTCCCACTCGTGTCAGATGTAGGATTCTAGCTGCTCAACAGTCCTGGGTCTTCTTTGCTGGATTTTTTGTTTTATGATGCACCAAATGTTTTCTAGTAGTGAATGGTCTGGCCTGCAGATCAGCAAGTTCAACACTCAGACTCTTCTACTGTGAAGCCATGCCGTTGTGATGGATGCAGTAGGTGTTTTGGCATTGTTTTCAGGCCTTCCTTAACAGAGATGTTGCCTGGATGGGAGCACATGTTGCTGTAAAACCTATAATATACTTTTCAGCATTGATAATGCCCTTCCAGATATGAATGCTCCTCACGCCACAGGCACTAATGCAACCCCATACCATCAGAGATGTAGGCTTTTAAACTGTGTGCTGATAACAAGCTGGATGGTCCCTCTCCTCTGTAGGCCGCATGATGCGGCATCTGTGATTTCCAAAAAGAATTTCAAATTTTGATTCACCTGACCACAGAACTGTTTTCCATTCTGACACAGTCCATTTTAAATGAACGGTGTTCTGACAAATTTTGCTACCTATCAAAATATGCTACCTCGCGGTTCTGCGCTTGCGCAAACCTGAAATCTCGAGTTGTTTCCACACTCTTATCTTAAGTATCTTCAAAAATCATGAAAACAATTTAATTTTATTTCGACCTGTAAGCGTACATATATTTGCATGTACACACTGGGTTTTCTTGAAAATGCAGAAATTGGATGATAATGGCGTATATGGGCATATATCTTCAAACAAACTTATCTAATTCATTATAGCATCTGCTATGTTTATAATAAGCTAACAAATAACAAAGTTACTATTGTAACCCTGATTCATATTGCATTATCAAGGCGAAAACTTTACGATCACTTTGCATTACGGTAGCATTTTTTGACAAGGGAGCAAAATTTGACAGAACACCGGCCCAGAGAAGACGGCGGCGTTTCTGGATTGTGTTCACATATGGCTTCCTCTTCGCCCGATACAGCTTTAGTTTGCAGTTGTAGATTGCACAGCAAACTGTGTTCACAGACAGTGACTTCTGGATGTCTTCCTGAGCCCATGCAGTGTATCCCAGCACAGGATCATGACTGTTTTTAATGCCGTGCCGCCTGAGGGCCTGAAGATCGCAAGCATCCAATATTGACCTTTGGACTTGTCCCTTGCTCACAAAGATTATTCCAGATTCTCTGAATCTTTTGATGAGATTAAGTACGGTAGATTCATCTACCGTAGATTCATGTCATCGAATAACATTTTTCTGAAATTGTTACACAATTTTTAGATGCAGATTTTTGCAGATTGTTGATACTCTGTCCAACTTTACTTTGAGAGATGCTGCCTCTCTAAAATGTTCTTTTCATACCCAGTCATGTTGTTGACCTGTTGCCGCAAAATTTTCAACCAGCTGTTTTTTTTTTCATTCACGCCACTTACTTTTCCGATATTTTGTTGCCCCTCTCCAAACTTTTTTGAAATGTGTTGCTGCAATCAAATTGAAAATAAGCTAATATTTTCATTGAAATGGTAAAATGTCTCACTTTCAACATCTGATATGTTTTCTATGATCTATTTTGATTAAAATGTAGGATATTTATGAGATCTGGAAATCATTGCATTCTGTTTTTATTTACAATTTACATAGCATCCCAGGTTTTTAGAAAATTGAGGTTGTAAAAGAATTGCTATGATAATTGTCAATTAATAGCAGAAAAACCACCAAAGATAATTTAAAACTGATGACTGAACATTAAGCTTTAAAAGCAATTGAATGAGACACCATCACAGTAGCCATGATTTTATTTCCAATCTTTCATGTTACAGAACTTACCTGCTGTGCATTAACTGGATGTAAGTTGTACTATTAAATCTTTGTTTTTGCTGAACAGACTGCATTTTCCTGAGAAAGGAGACTGCGATGGGGTAAAATTATTGGGCAGGATCAGAGCATCCGATATGCAATCCCAAACATTTTAGCTGCTACAAGAATTTATGTTATTCAATGCCTACTCCTGTGAACAATTGTGTTTCATTTGAATAGAAAAATGGAGAGTTGTTTGTGAGAATAGACACCAACTGATATTTATGGCCCACTTAGAGCTCATTGGTTTCAATGTGCTGCCCTTATAAGGACATCCTGTCAACCAGTTGTGATGGGTACTGGCAGTGGGCGCCAAGAGCAGCGGCCAGAAATAAAAGGCAATACTCACAGAGTGCTGAGAGACTAAAAACAGATAAAAATATGGAGACTCGCGCTACTAACGGACCTGCCGCCGTCCGTGGTAGAAAACGGGCGAGCTCGAGTAAAAACAAAATAAAAGGGAAACAAACCAAAGATTCCCTTGCTCACTAACACTATTCCTGTTAAGCAACTAAGTGCCTGACAATATCTCTCTTGAGACCTTACCGGCTAAAGCGCCAAGGAAGAACTGACACTCTAGCAACGGGAGCGAGGCGAAATAGGAGCTTAAATTATGTTGAAAATTGCCAGTATTATGTGGAACACCATCAATGCTTGAATATTTTGTGCACAAAAACCTGTCTTTTTCTCAGTCCAGCAGGGGTAAATGACACTGCATACCATGAGGCCCTCAGACTCAGATGCTTTGCTGGTGACTATGAGAAAAGTAGCCTTCTCTTATAAATGGAACCCAGCTCATTTTATCATCCAATGAGATCAAACTTCCAGGAGTTGAACACAGCCCAAGAATGAAACACACTGATAAATAATTAAGAACAAAGCCTGTTGATATTAGATGGCTATGCAGTGCGGCTGCCAGTTACCCCGTGGCCTTGATTGGCCCAGTGAAGTTCGTGCAAATCTTACAGAGGGGAACATCAGAGATTTTGTTGAGTGGGCCTGTTTTAATGAGATATGCTTAAGATGGAGCCAGACTGCAAGAGTATACATGGTGCTCAGTATCATTGCTATTCACTGCAACCCTCTAGCCCCTGGTGCATGCTGATAACACATCAGGCAAAACCGGTGAGCCACTGTGCAACACAAGAGAACAGTCAAATAGTCCTGCGCATAATGCCCCAACGAACACATATGCATACACACATAGCAGGCCAAAGGAGGGCCCGGGCAGGGACTTGAACCTCCAGACTCCCGGGTAAGAGTCATGCACACTGACCACATCGCCAAAGAGCCAGGCTCATTGGCAAGGTAGCCAGGGCGCGTACTTATTAGGAGACACTTCCAGTGACAGGACCCTTCAACTGTCACATATGCATGTGTACGCACTCATTCAAGGGCACACACACACAAGTGTTCGCGCACACACACACATACAGTGCCATGAAAAAGTATTTGCCTCATTCTTGATTTCTTATTTTTTTGCATATTTGTAACACTTAAATGTTTCAGATCATCAAACAAATTTTAAGATTAGACAAAGACAACCCAAGTAAATACAAAATGCAGTTTTTAAATGATGATTTCATTTATTAAGGGGAAAAAGCCATCCAAACCTACCAGGCCCTATGTGAAAAAGTAATTGCCCCCTAAATCCTAATAACTGTAGGTGCCACCCTCGGCGGCAAGAACTGCAATCAAACATTTGCGATAACTGGCATCGAGTCTTTCACATTACTGTGGAAGAATTTTGGCCCACTCTTCTTTGCGCACTTGTTTTAATTCAGCCACATTGGAGGGTTTTTGAGCATGAACGGCCTGTTTAAGGTCATGCCACAGCATCTCAATCACATTTAAGTCCAAACTTTGACTTGGCCACTCCAAAATCTTCATTTTGTTTTTTTCAAGCCATTCAGAGGTGGACTTGCTGGTGTGTTTCAGATCATTATCCTGCTGCGTAACCCAAATGGGCTTGAGCTTGAGATCACAAACTGATGGTTGGATATTCACCTTCAAGATTTTCTGGTAGAGAGCAGAATTCATAGAGCCATCAATTACGACAAGTCGTCCAGTTCCTGAAGCAGCAAAGTAGCCCCAAACCATTACACTACCTCATGTTTTGAAGTTTTACGCCTGATGTAACGGGACGCACACCTTGCAAAAAATTCAACTTTTGTTTCATTAGTCCACAGAATATTTTCCCAAAAATCTTGGGGGATCATCAAGATGTTTTTTGGCAAACGTGTGACGAGTCTTTGTGTTCTTATTTTATCAGCAGTAGTTTCTGCCTTGTAACTCTTCCATGGATGCCATTTTTGCCCAGCCTCTTTCTTATTTTTGAATCTTTTTGAAACACTGACTTTAACTGCGGTAAATGAGGCCTGCAGTTCTTCAGTTGTTGTTCTGGGTTCTTTTGTGACCTTCTGGATGAGTCGTCGATGCGCTCTTGGAGTAATTTTGGTTGGCCGGCCACTCCTGGCAACATTCACCACTGTTCCAAGTTTTCTCCATTTGTGGATAATGGCTCTCACCTTGATTCGCAATGAGTCCCAAAGGCTTAGAAATTAGCTTAGCAACTTTCCGGACTGATAGATGTCAATTTCTTTGTTTCTCATGTGTTCTTGAATTTCTTTAGTTCGCAGCATGACATGTTGCTCTTTAGATCTTTTTGCCTATTTCACTTTGTCAAACAAGTTCTACTGAAGTGATTTCCTGGTTCAACAGGTCTGGCCGTAATCAGGCCTGGATGTGGCTAGTGAAATTAGACTTAAAAAATAATGGTTAATCACAGTTAATTCATGATTTACTTTTTCACATAGGGCCAGGTAGGTTTGATAGCTTTTCCCCCTCAATATATGCATCATCTTTTAAAAACTGCATTTTGTATTTACTTGGGTTATCTTTGTCTTCTATTAAAATTTGTTTGATGATCTGAAACATTTAAGTGTGACAAATATGCAAAAAAGTAAGAAATCAGAAAGGGGGCAAATACTTTTTCACGGCACTGCACACAAACACATACTCTCCCAAAACCAGTCAAACACTTTATAGGTAAAAGCACTTGTGTGTATGGATCAATCTTGCTCTGTATTTTGAGTTTCTGCAGCATGTGCTGTTACTGATATTACCCAGAATTAAGAAAATACGGTATGAAGATTCTTATAAACAAATCCCCTTTCTTATTCTGTATTTTACTTTTGTACAACGACAACTTGTCTTGCCTTTATATTGAGCATATGCAAAAAACTAAGATGTCATTTTTTGTGTGTAAGATATTGTGTTTGTGTGTGTGTCTTTGTGCACGTGCGTGTGTGTGTATGTGCGTGCGCGCGTACACGTGTGTGTGTGTGTGTGTGCGTGTGTGTGTTCGTGTGTGTGTGTGAGCGTGCTTGTGTTTTTGTGTGTTGATAGGAAAGCTGATGTTACCTACTAACTGGAAACCTGAAACAAGCAACTTTCTCACTCTGTTATCAGATCACATGTTGAATCTTCATTTGGCAATTGACATTGATGAAGTCGCGGGTTAATTTGTGGTTAAAAGATACATTTGGAATAAAGAAAACCAAATTTTATGGAACTTTCCGGAACTGTTATTTATTTCACTTTCCATTCCTACAAAATGCATTTATATATTAAAATAACCCATTTATCGGATCAAAACACTAAAATAAAGATTTTTCTGATAAGACTGAACTCACTTCCTGTCCATGTCACTGTTAAAGATTTCCAATGCAAATTTCGGTGATGCCGTCATTAGTTTGCCGGGTGGCATGAAACCGCAGTCTTTAGGACCCAGCAGCCGCCTTCCGTAGGTAGGCAGAGCTGGCAGGCTGAGGTGCAGACAAAGGCAATGAGAAAGACTGTCTCACTCTCCTGCAGCATCTACACACCCTCTCTGAGCGCAGGACGCCGGTGAGTACACTCGACATTGCTTTCAATGAAATGCTGTCAGTGCTAGTATAAGCAGTAACGCTTAGGCAGTGTGACAACTCTCCAAACGTTAGCCGTGCTCTTTGCCTGTCTTTATACAGTCATTAAAAATGAATGAGGAGAAAGTATCTAAGAAAGACTTGCGCAGAACAAACGAGCAGGTGGTTCTTTTTGAGATTGATGCAGCCTAGCTCCTTTGCTCTCATAGAGCACCATTGCTTTGACTAAAAGAGTGAGTCACACTAGCATGTGCCATGTTGCTAATACAGAGACATTTTCTTAAAAGTTTAATAATTTTTTTTAAATTTAAAATGGTCTGATTTTTCTGAGAATTAGAAATGATGCTTGAATCAGCATCTAAGACATACTCAGGTTTGCTGATAACATACGAGATTCCAAGATTGGCCTGGCCTGTGTGTGAGGCACATGCAGGTCTCTATTGTGTGCTGAGGGAAAGCTGATCTAGCTCCTGCTTCAGAATGATGTCATGACTGTAAGGGTTTGGGGGTGACACATAACATTACGCTTACCTGGTTTGAATGTGTTCTGAGCGGAGGAGACAGTGCTGTCTGAGTCTGAGAGCTGTGCTTTAGCAAAGCTCGCTGGTTTTGGTTGTCACGCTTAGTGTCTGTGGCTCGTGCTCGTGGAGGGGAGTGGTCGCGCAGTGGCAGGTTCGGTGTAGACAATGGGATTGCCGGCAGTTTCCTGGCCTGGAGGTCAGCGTGTCGTACCGCTGTCCATCGCAGCAGATGGTGTTAAATCTGTCCGTCCGGCCATGCCCTTTGTGTCCCCTGGCCCTGCTGCTTGCATCAATCGGCCATCTGACTGATTATAACCATCAGTGGGCGTGGCAGCATTCAGATCTATCTTCTGCAGGGTCTTTCGGCTGCTTCTCATTTTTTCATTTCATTGGGGATTTGTGAAGTTGATCCTGGGATGATGTTACACAAGAAAAGGCATTCACCTAGGTGGTTTATATGTTTATATACTCTGTATAAAATATGTGTGTTTGTCCATGTGTGCATACACATTTAACCTGGCTTAAATGAAAACTACCATGATCAAGTGCTCCAACTATGAGATTGAGGAGAAATATTTTAATTTGTGGACTTATTTCCTATCCAGCAAATGGAACTGATGGAGTGAATGAAGAAGCTTTTTTTAAATTGGTTTATTGTGCCTATGCTATTGAACCAAACTGTCATGATTTTTTTTGTTGGTGTATGGTGGTGATGTTGGTGATGTATTTCTTTTGAGTTTACATCCTTTGTTGAGTCATGGTTGACTAAAAAAGACGAAGTCTGGATTGTTCATCTATTTTAGCGGATATGAGCCAATAGCTCAGGATTAAGGGCAGGATTTCTGGATAATCAGTCAGGCTTTTGTGGAAAAGCTGGAAATCTTTTACCCCTGTTGTTGCCTTTGTAAATTTTCTCTCCAGTTGTATTTAAGGAGTTTATGAGGCACAGCTAAATGATTTGAAGTTTGAAGTCCAGTAAGTAATGGGGGATCTGATTGCAGTTAGGGAACATTTTAACCCCTTGAACTTAAACTTCTCCATTAAGTTTTCCCTTCTGTCGGTTCAAAGGTAGCTAAAGCTTTTTTCAGTATTTTTGGGCATATTCTGTATCTGCTGGTTGTAGTGCTTCACTGAAGCTATGTCATACTTCTATCAAAAAACCCCAGGATGCCATGTTTTTATGGCCACAGCTCTACATCAAACGGAAAATGTCAAGATCTTTTGCATCATTTTACACACATTTCCCCATAATACAATGGGACATATTCGGGATCGTTGCAAACCTGGGGTTCTCCACTAGAATTTAAAATTTCCCTGAAGTTCCGCAGGTTTGAATACAGCAGCTGATTGACCCATTTATGGGCCCATAGGTTTTTTGGGGTTGAGTACAATTAAGTCAGGTGCAACTGTTGATGGTGTTGAGAAAGTTAATGATTCCAGTATACTGAAATGCGCTTGCAAACCTAGTGGATCTTAGTGCAGATATAGTATCAAGAACGAGTCAGGAACCAAAGTTTACATTTGCTCCTGCCTTTTCATTTTAAAAGGGGAAAAAATCCTTCTTTATCAGTCATGCTTGTGACAAAGATATTCTGCTGATTTGAGCCATCTGGTTAACTAATGTGACAAGGCCCACCGAACACCAAGAAATCCTATAATTGTGGTCTTGTGGATCAAAGGCTTTATGCACAGCTTAAAAAAGATCCTCAGTAATGTTGCCAGATGAGGTGGTATAAAAAGGGACTTTTATGAACTTCAACAATGACTCGCCTGATATAGAGCTGATGTCACTGTCCTTTGATAGACTGCATTTTTACTAGTAGCTCCAACCCCAAAATACTACTTGAATAAGCCCATCTTTCAAGCCAGGGAAATTGATGAACAGTTGACTCCACATATGGTTTTGCTGAAGTGATACATAGCTCCTATATGGAATAAGAGAAATAAAAAAAAAAAAAAAAACTTTAAAACAACTGATGAAAACAAAACAGTGGGGCATGTCTATTCTAGAAAAATCACAATTTGGTCCTCGCCAGATTCTTGTCCTCATAAAAAATGAAGGATGTTTTGGCTGGAAAAAAGAGGTCTTGCCATCTGGGAATGAAAAAGACGACTTGACCGTCTGGCAAGGCTGATAAAGGTTTTATTTGGCTCAACTTTCGGCTTGAGTTCTCTCATGCTTATACCTGTTTCTACAAGTACTTACAGTACTGTCTGCCATTACCATGACAGGCTTCATAACATTTCATCACTATCCTCTCTACCTTAAACATAGCATACTCTGCAATATCATCTAAATATAAATAAATGTAATTATAAATCATCTCAACAATTAGGGTGAGTTATAACAGACCACTTCTTCCTTTCCTCTGCTTTATGCAGTGTTACATACATCCACACCTGTAATACATCACTCATCCAGTCCATACTTTTTTGAACTCCCAGTTTTCTCTTTCTGAGTGAGGTTTTGTAGGGGAAGTAAACCTTTGTAAACGATACAGGCTACAAAAGCATTTGGGGTCTCATGCGTTTAAAATTACATTATGAATGAGCTGAAATGCAGGATCCCGCATGAAAAACTATCCCATATGGAAAAGATCTCACAAGATTTGTATATGGTCGAAGAATTATAAGTAAAATATATGCCACTTAATCCACATATAAAATGCTTATAAGGTATTGAAGAGATTCTGCCATATATGGATGGCCAACCAGTAATGTTATATATAATAGTATAAAAACATGCAACCCCAATTCTGAAATAGTTGGGACAAAGTGTAAATTGTGAATAAAATCAAAATGCGTTGACTTTCAGATCACACGAGCCAATATGTTATTTACAGTAGAACATAGATAACATTTCAAATGTTGAAACTGAGACATTTTACATTTTTATCCACAAAATTTTCTGGCTGCAACAGGTCTCAGAAAAGTTGGGACACAGGCAAAACAGGGCTGGAAAAGCAATTAATATATAAGAGAATCGGCTGAAAGAACATTTAGCAAGCAATTAAGTTAACCAACATCAGGTGTGTAACATGATTGGCTATAAAAGGGATGTCTTAGAGAGGCTGAGTCTCTCAGAAGTAAAGATGGCCAGAGGCTCTCCAACCTGTGAAGGCTTGCGTAAAAAAAATTGTGGAATACTTTAAAAACAATGTTCCTAAATGTCAAAATGCAAAGGCTTTGAAGGTCTCATTGACAGTGCATAACATCAGCAAAGATTCAGAGAAACTGGAAAAATCTCTGTGCGTAAGGGTCAAGGCCGAAGACCTTTACTGGATTCCCCGTGATCTTCGGGCCCTCAGACACCACTGCATCACTCACCGGCATGATTCTGTCATTGACATTACTAAATCGGGCCAGGAATACTTCAAGAAACCACTGCCTGTAAACACAGTCTGCCATGCCAAAGATGCCACCTAAAATTTTATTATGCAAAAAGGAAGCCATTATTAAGCATGATCCAGAAGCGCCGCCGTGTTCTATGGGCCAAGGCTCATTTAAAATGGGCTGTACCAAAGTGGCAAAGTGTCCTGCGATCGGACGTGTCCAATTGTAACATCCTTGTTGGAAATCATGGGCGTCATGTCCTCTCGGCTTAAGAAGAGAAAGACCACCCCTCCTGTTATCAGCTTTCAGTTCAAAAGCCAGCATCTCTGATGGTACAGGGATGCATCAGTGCATATCATTTGGGACACTTGCATGTTTTAAAAAGCACCATGAATGCTGAAAGGTACATAAAGGTTTTAGAGCAACATATGCTCCCCTCAGATGACATCTATTCCGGGGAAGGCCTTGTGTATTTCAGCAGGACAATGTAAAACCACATACTGCAGCTATTACAACAGCATGGTTTCGTAGTAGAAGAGTCTGTGTGCTGAACTGGCCTGCCTGCAGTCCTGATCTTTCACCGATTGTGAACATTTGGCGCATAATTAAAGGAAAAGTCTGCCAAAGGAGACCCAAAACTCTTCAGCAGTTCACCTGTATTTAACAAGGGTGGGATCAATTTCCAATGGCTAAACTCAAGAAACTTTTCTCCTCAATGCTCAGACGCCTCCACTCTGTGTTAAGACGAAGAGGGGATGCTACAGCATGGTAAACGTGCCCCTGTCCCAACTTTTTTGAGACCTGTAGCAGCCATCAAATTTGAAATGAGCTAATTCCGTGGATAAAATTGTAAAATTTCTCAGCTTCAACATTTGCTATGTTATCTCTGTTCTATTGTGAATAAAATACTGGCTGGTGTGATTTGAAAGTCATTGGGTTTTGATTTTATTCGCAATTTGCATTGTGCCAACTATTTCAGAATTGGGATTGTAGATGAAAAGTGAGTTGGGCAATGATTTCTGAAGACAACAACTATATGTTCCTTACAGAACATTCCGAGGCTAGAAGTTATTAATCTTAAACTGTGTCTATTTGAAAGATCAAATACACTGATTTAAAATCAGTTCCTTTTAATGTAAGTGCTGCTGTAATCAGATATTCGCTGTCATTTTTGGATGAGAAAATTATATATTGCTCATTGTGTCATGATAAAAGAAACTTAGCTGTTCCATTTGAATTTGTGCCGGAGGCCCTGCACTTATATTCACTATTTTTTCTATAATCCTCATTCTCCTTTATACAGGTCTGACAACACTGTTGGCAAAAAAGTACAGTTAATACATTATTGCTCTTCCAGGCACAGATTTCTTCATTCTGCCCTAAAAGGTAGAAAGATGTTATTTTTGAGTAGAAATTTCGAGTGCAGCTTACTAGGAAGAAAGCAATGAATTATTCAACCCTTAGCGAGAGGTACACTTTTAAATATTCCACCTATTTATTTACATTGCATTAAGTAAATCAAGTAGACTCCTTTAGCCAAAGAGATTTACAACAAGTGCATTAAGAATGTTACCACAGCATCCGAATAGCATTGATCAGATAAGGGTGTACTTATCTTTTATACCTATAGAGTGCGATCCAATGATAATTCTTTAAGCATTTTTGGGCACCTGTATTTTTTTTCCTGAGGTTGTGCCATAAGATTATTTACCTGACTGAGACATGAGCCTGGGGCCTGTATTGGGTCAGATTCTGGGCCAGTTAACTGGATGAAAAACCCTAAGTGCCCATGGTATTGATTAGGGCTGTGGCTGGGCATTGATCTGGAAAGAGCCAGGAAGTGAGTCCCGTCCGAAATTGGGCATTTTATTGATGCGGACACAGCAGGGGGCTGGTGGGAAATTGGCCGTGTGTGGCATCCTGATCAATAACTTTGGAAATATTGACGGGCAAGGAATAATCCTGAGGCATCTTTTGTTCAGAAATGGGTGAGAAAGGGCTGGGATAAGGCTGGAATTGCTGCAATCTCTCTAACAATTATTGACCCTGTGAAACTTTTACTGGTATGTGTAGGTGGAGGAATGGACACTGATGCACAATTACGCACATAATGGCCTTTTCATGCAATGCAGAGCCATAGAGTTTTGTAAAGTAAATTCTGCAATCTATTTATTTCCTTGTTGGATGATGCCAACAGTGAAGGAGTGATGTTATGATTTCAGAATCTACAAAACCAAACAAAACTATGCTTGAAAACAAAGATAGATTTTATATGTAACTATTAAAAAAAACCTCCAGCACCACATGGTTTAATTAACTGTGGAAACATTAATCCTGAAAATATGGGGAAAAAAACTCCTTGAAATATTATTTCTAGTTTTTGCGGCCCGTGCTTATAAAGCCACATGCAAGCATATTTGTTTAAGGGCTTTGGCGTAAAGCAATCCATCATGTAATTGTTCAGCAAAAAGGGTTCATTTAAACAGCATGTAATGTTTAAGTGCTCACATATGATTGTTGAAATGCATCATGTAATTTATCATTTAGACATGGCCATAGGGAAGTGCGACATCGTGAAGTTTTGCATCTCTGAAGAGATTGCAGATGTGATTCTGGGGCAAGCAAAGTAGTTTCTCCCAATTCAGCCTGGGCATGTGCTTTGTATACTAGCTCAAGTATCAGGCTCTTCATGCCTGTATTGTCTCTCGGATCTCTCCCAGGTGTTGGCGCCAGTTCTTAGGGCTCTAATAACCACCATAATGGAAGAAGATTTCAAAGACTTAAGCCATGAAGACACTCAATTGTACGAAGGGTTTTTGTGTATTCAGTCATGCACTCAGATGCTTTGATTATTCAAACTCTGCCAGCAAAGTACAGTCAGGACTGGATGGTGGGCAGGTATGCTAGCTACCCAGACACACTGAGGATGAAAGAGGCAAAATTTTCTTCAGAACGAGAGGGTAGCCTGCTAGTTTATGTTTTGTTCATGTACTTTCTACAGTCCTCTGGCAATCAACTGCCTACTGTAACCCACCTTTTGTCTGGAGGAAAAAAGTAGAACCAAGGATGTTGATGTGAAAATAAGTTAAGAGCCAAAGTTATCCATAGTGGGATGTTGAACATCACACATATCAAGTTGTTCCATCCTTGTTTGAGCGAATTGGCTGCAGGGCACCATATGAGAATGATTTTATCCCAGCCTCACACTAAAGGGAATTTTTAATGTACTTTGTCTAATGCAATCTGGAGTTACTGAAAATAAAGAAAGCACTTGTGAAAGAGAGAAATACAGAAAGGAAGAGAAAGAAGAAAACTGTGTTCATACCAGCCCTTTTGCGGCAGGCTTTTGAATTAGGCTCTAATCATTTCAGGATGTGTCATCATCGGGATAGTAGATTCAAACATATAACTCTGGGGTTAGGCTCTCTACTGCGAATTTGAATATTCAACACATGACATGACCACTCCATCACTGCTTCAAATCATTTCACTGACTCAGTGTTGCTCCTCTACCCACAACTGAGAAGTGAATCGCCTGTTTCTCTGAATTTCTAGCACTTTTGGAAAAATGATACCACCAAAGTTGCCAGGTCTTCCATATTTTTTGATGGCAATGTGAGTAGCTGCCATACATATCTCATTGCTCCCTCCCTGCGTCCAGTTCCCAGCTTGTGGGCAAAGTCACTCTGAAAAGTGAATTGTCACATTTACCTAAAAATGTTATATCAACTGGTTGCACACGGCTGGGTTTAGTACATTCCAATTAACTTAATTGATTAAATTGGCAAAAAATCCTAGAATTAAATTGGATGTTACTTAAAACAGTTGTATCCAACCACTTCACATGACATGTTAACATTTTCTTTGTACAGTAACTCATTTTGCACAGATTTTAAAATCTTTTTTATAACGTGTTTTAGACCTACATTTAGTGAAGTTTCGGTCATAGATCATTCTGATTGGCAGTTCGGATATTACTCTGATGCTTTGAAGAATAATTACTCATCAGTGTGAATGTACCCAAACCATAAGTTTCTATTTTCTCTGTGATAAATATGAGGGCTGGAGCAATATAAATCAACATTACACCTTCCAAGCGATCAATACATAGTCTGCACTGCACGTGACATACAGGATGGGATAGTAAGTAGACCATTAACCACCTCAAGTAAAATTAACTTACAAAAAAAAAAAAAACTGAGTTATTTTCCAAAAACTCCATTGGTTTCTTTCTTCTTTCTGTTCACACTCATGGTGTTAAATAGTCATGGAGATCTGGGGATTGTACTTTAAGCTATGGAGCTACTATGTGTAGCAATACATTCGCTCACGTGGTATTTTGGTGGTGAAATGTTAATGTGTCCCGTTGTGGCGGAAGCACTGCAGTTGGGGTTTGGTTTCTTCACTCTCCTGTTACAGCAGATCTTCAGCCATGTTATTTATTTATTTATTCATTCATTCAGTCAGTCGTTTTTCCCTGGATAGTGTGTGTGTGTGTGTGTGTGTGTGGGCCATCAGTCGATACTGATGTTTTTAATAAAAGACTTTGCCTTGAGCACAATTCATCGAGGAAAATCTACTCCTCCACTGGGATAGAGAAGGGGGATGCTTGCCCCGAGCTGCTGCAGATGGGTTTCCAGCACTACTGGTGGTCAGTCGTGATGGAAACAGTTGCTAGGAAAACACAAAAATACTGCGCTCATCTTATGCATTAAAATTTTTTTTGATGTAAAGCTGTAGTCAACATGATGGGCTGTTTATTACTGTTCATAGATCAGTCCAGTAATAAATTCAGCATTTATTAAAATGTGATTGCTTGATTATTTTGTGGTGTATCGAGAAAGATGCCAGTTTTAATCTTTCCCTTGAACGTATTTGATGAGATTGTATCAAAATTAAACAAACCGCTCTCTTCATTTCTCTGCTTTCCTTTGAGTAATTAGTTGCTGCCATTATTTTGAAGGAGCTTAATTGTAATCTTAATTGTAAGATTTTTTTAGGAACAACTAAAGAAATGCCTAGCACCTGATGACCACACTGTTGTTTGATGTCATTTTCATTCTGAAAATTCACGAAATATCATTTACTGAGGGTTCAGTAATAATGAACAAGTTCTCGTTCTTGACGCATAAGTGTCCCTGGACACACAAGTTGGACGTTTTGCTAGTAGCAGCATTACAACTTCACATGGAGGCTAGCATTCTGCAAATTAGCATGTGCTGTAATTGTTATAATACATGGTCAGTCAGCCTGTTATACCTACTACTTGTTATATACCTATTCAAAGAAATATTACCGTAAGCAACATTGAAACATATTTTTTCTTTGCAGGTTTCTCCAAAACTCCAAAACTCACAACATTGTGCCGACCCCCCCTCCCCCCACTGTCGTAATCAACGTCCCCTAGTTTTTGGTCACCATGGATCAGGACTTTAGCCACTTTGATGAGCGGGATAAGATCTCCCGGACCACCAGGAACGCCCGAGCGAACGGGCTGCCCAGCCCCACCCACAGTGCCCACTGCAGCTTCTACCGCACGCGCACACTGCAGGCCCTCACCAATGAGAAAAAGGCCAAGAAGGTGCGCTTCTACCGCAACGGTGACCGCTACTTCAAGGGCATCGTGTACGCCGTGGCCACCGACCGCTTCCGCACGTTTGACGCCCTGCTGGCCGACCTCACGCGCTCCCTGTCCGACCACATCAACCTGCCGCAGGGGGTGCGATTCATCTTCACCATTGACGGTTCCCGCAAGATAACCTCCATGCAGGAGCTGGAAGAAGGTAAGCCACGACACCCTTGGAGTGCAGGGAGGCGCAGGGGAGGTGTAGGGTTTGTGCTCCTACTCGACCATCCAGAGGACCCAAGTGCCTTTTCCATCGAACTCCTGAACGCGGATTTATTCGCCCTCTAAAAATTAGGGGGGCGCTATGAAGCACATTCCTTATTCAGCCAGCTGGGATTCATTCATCACTTTCACGTCACTATTTCAAATTCGAGTACTTAGTAGGTCTCTCACAGGAATCTTCCTCTTTTACTGCCTTTAAGTCTGTTTTTATTATCATTATTATTCCTATTTTGATGTTTAACTCTCATAATCCTTTCCAACACGTGCCATGTTTTTATGTTTACATTTTTGATGTGTCCGCACCTGTTTGTCAGGCATTTTATACTGTATTGTTCGGAAGGTGCTATATAAATGCAATTTATTACTTGAAAATTTATTTTAATTAAATATTAAATTTACCTTTATTAATGTCCATTTTAAGTGGCAGTGATCTCATCAGCCCTGGCTGAGTGAGATTTCCTTGAATCTCTGTGTTGAGTGTACTGTCTGACTGGCAGATGTGTGACAGCATGAGTGAGTCCCTATCTGGTCACAGTGAGAGAGGAAGGTAGCGTATCGGCCTCCTGTCTCCACTGTGAATGCCGATTCCGTCCGGGCCTGGCCCTGGCACCAGAACAGCTGCTTATTTGTCCTTTAGACCAGCCTGCTCAGTGGATTAGAATGAGATTCTTTCGGCTTTCTGCCCCTGTGAAATTCAGACAGTCCAATGGTGGTGAACATGCATTGCAATGCTTGCTCACGAAACTGCTCTCGATGAGTCACAAATTTGGCCTTTGCTACGTCGCTTTATGCTCTTGCTACTTGTTTTGTGGGTAAAGATATTCAACATGTAAGTAAGTTTTGCCAACACTGTAAGCAAACCGTTTTCATTACCCCTCAGCCGACGAAAGTCGGTCGAGGGGTCTTGTCATGGCATGCGGCATCCGTCTGTCTGTCTGCCTGTCTGTCCGTCCATCTGTCCGTTAACTTTTCGTTTCCGGACGATGGGTGAAAAACGCCTTGGCCAAATGTTCTCATTTTTTGATGGTATGTTGGGGGTGGATACAGGAAGCTCCCTATCGATTTGAGTCCCACTCTGATCATCAATATGGCCGCCATGGCAGCCATCTTCATTGTCCTTTTCGGACGATAACTAAAAAACGCTGTGGCCAAATGCTCTCATTTTTTGTTAGCATGTTGGGGGTGGTTACAGGAAGCTCCCACTCCGCCACGGCAGCCATCTTTATTTTCGTTTCCGGACGATAACTGAAAAATGCCTTTTTTTGGTGTTATGTTGGGGTTGGTTAGCGGAAGCTCCCTATCAATTTGTGTCCCGCTCCGATAATCAATATGGCCGCCACGGCGGCCATAGTCTTTTTGGTTTCCGGACGATAACTGAAAAACGCCTTGGCCAAATGTCCTAGTTTTTTTTTGGTGTTATGTTGGGGGTGGTTACAGGAACCACCTGTATCCCTATCGATTTGAGTCCCGCTCCAATAATCAATATGACCACCACGGCAGCCATCTTCATTTTTGTTTCTGGACGATAACTGAAAAACCCTGGGCCAAATGTTCTCATTTTTTGGTGGTTTGTTGAGGGTTTTTAGAGGAAGCTCCCTATCGATTTGTGTCCCGCTCCGATAATCAATATGGCTGCCACAGCAGCCATCTTCTATTTTCTTTTCTGGACGATAACTCAAAAACGCCTGGGCCTAATGTTCTCAGTTTTTTTTCTCTATCAATTTGTGTCCTCCTCCGATAATCAATATGGCCACCAATAAAGCGCAAGGCTGAGGGGTCCCGCTCGCGTCAGTGTGCTATTTTTAGACACTCTTGGAGACCATCGCAGCCAAGTGCGTCCAAGAGAGCAGTTAATGTCCATGCATATCTGTGATAATACTGTATAACCATTAGCAACTTCCTGCCTTTTCTGTAGTGCATTAGATTGCATCCTCTCATGAAGACTTTGAAGGACTCCATTAATTGCTTTCCTGGCTGATTAGTTTTTCTCCGCACATATTGGAATCTAATTAATTGAGAAAATGTCCTGGCTAATGGCTGTTCTCCTTTATTATTTACTTCATGTACTTGGTTATTATTGGATTTGATATGGTGAGTTTAGATTTTATTTTGACATGCATCCTCTGATATACTGATCTGAGAGTGGTGGTGTTGCTTGGGCTTTGGGATGTGTTTGAAGTGAGACACCCTTCAAACAAGCTTCAAACATTGCATTTTAAACCACTAATGATAATGATATTGTGAGGTTGTGGGTCTTTCATATCCGCAGAAACCCTCAGCTTGTCTGTATTTTTATTTCCGACAGGATACTGCATTCAAAATGAAGCATCATACAACATTAACTGAACCAAAATGTGCTTTCTTAGAGATTGTACTTTTCTCTTATTTAAGGTAAACTTTTCATATACATAAAATGTTGTTACGGTACTGATTATGGAAGAAGTTCATAAATAATATCAGTAAAATTCATGGATCACTTCACAGCTGTAATCTAGATAATTTCTTGGCTTTTGTGATGTAAAATGTTGAATCTTCTTCATTTAATGAGCACATAATTCCGGTGGAACATAATCAACAGGACTTCATCTCATCGTAAATGATATTTCTTCTTCAGCGCTGACATCACTGTTGTTATGTGGCCTGGTGTTACAGTTCCCTCCTTCAGTCCAAATACATGTATGGCAGCCTAATGGGAGACTCTGAATCGCCCATAAGTATGAATGTGTGAGTTAATGGCATGTGTGTGTGCTGTGATGGATTGTCAAACTGTTCAGTGTGTATTATTGCCTCTCACCCATTGTTTACCTGCTGATTATCCCAGAAGCCAATTTTAATCACCAGTGGATATTTCTTTTCATTGCTACACCAGCAGTACTAATTGCAACCAAATATAAATAAATCCTTTGACAGTGGAAACTCTTTTGAGAACGCCTGCCGAGAGTAGTTGTGTCTGTAGTGTCTGTTTATGGTAACCCTCATGATAAGTCTAGGCCTGTTTCCACCGCAGGAACTTCGGGGTAATTTTACTGGGCTGGGGCCATTGTTGCGTGTCTCCATTGCTGGAACCACCCCCGAAGGACAGAGTTCTGGAACTTTTACTCTTACTGCCTTGGAGTAGGTACTCTGAACGGCCCCGAAAAACTGCTGGGTGGGGCTTGAGGTTTACTTGGCGCTGATTGGATTTACTTAGGTCGGGATGTGATGTCGACGGAAAGTGACAAAATAGCCAGCATTTGTAAAACTCCGCAGACAACGAGGGGTCACATCTTTAATAGGAGGTCACACAACAGGAACCTTCCTCCTTCTTCGCCCTCTCGGTGGAGACACGGCAGTTGAGAGGGCCGAGTGAGAGGATGTTCCTGTAGTAGTTCCTACCCCCCAAATACTACCAGGAACATCTTCGGTGGAAACGGGCCTTATGACAGTATCAGGGGCTAAATGTGGGCCCAAATGTCTCAGTAAACCAGCGGGAAGGAGGATCTGCCTTTCAGGGACTATGGCAGATCGAGTGGCGTGAAACCCTACCTCTGTACTGTTAGACTTACATGTTAGCCATGTCCCATTAAATATTAACTTTACCTGTACCTCCATTACTTTTACTTAAATTAGTTCCTCCACTTGAAATTAGGTCACAAACCATCAAGCTGTCAGAGACTAGAAAAAATTACTAATTCAGTTTTGTAAATCAGGTCACAAGTGCTCATACTTTTATTGTTTCTACTGATTTATATCATTGTAAATGTGAAAATTTTGCCAATCAAGGTGTACACAACAGTTGAAATGTTATTTCCAATTTTATTCACTGGTATTCTGCTGGTTTGTCATGTCTGTGAGCTCTGTAGGTATGAGGCAGTATAAAATAGCAGTATCCTAAGTGAATGCATCACATTGTCACTGCATATATTCTCAAGCATCTGTCTTGAAATGCTCTGTGTGGTTTTGGGAGTGCCAGTCTCTTTCAGTTTCTTTCTGTCAGTGCTCCTGATTTGCAATTCACTTTGCTGTGACTTCTACTGCTGGTATTGTCAGAGCATGTTTTTTTATAGTAATACATTGCCTCATTTTTAAGCGATTTTGCTTCCCCTTCTCTGGCTACAATTTGACTGATCTCAACTCCTAACCTGCTCGCTCCTCTACTGTGCATGTTTATTTTGTTTCAAACAATATGTCACTCTCATGTTATTGGGTGTTTTTTTTTTTCCTCTTGTCTGTTTTATTGCCAAATCTTTTCAGTTCCAGGTTTCAATCTGTTCTGTGGCAGTTATGGAAGCTGTCATATCGAGATCTGATTCTGCAATCACTTTGTATTTTCTGGGGAAAATGCGCACTCTCGGTTTTACTGAGAAGCTAAAATATTCAGTTTTAACCCAGCATATTCAGTTTGAAGAGACAATGAATGTATACACATCTCCTTTATGCAGGAGTGAATGTAGTGGGTGTGTGTGGTAAAGGGGTTGTAAGACATGGGGGAGAGGAGGGTGGGTTGAGAGCAGGAACGCATTTAAAAACAATCATTAGAGAAAAACTTTCTATGGAATGAAACCCATTTCCATATAAAATGCCTTTATAACACAACCACATTTTGAACATGGTATGCTAGGCTTTCTTGTGCTAGTAGTAGGTACCTCCTCAGTCCTTTATGGATAAGTGTGACCCCTGTGTATCTCCACTCACCACCTGTCCCGGCAGGAGCAGTCTTCGGTGGGATTAGCCTTCTCCGCTGCGGATTTACCCAGCTCAAATGCTTGCTTGTTTGGGGAGGATTTATTACGCCACATATCAACATTTAAAAATTTCACTACTTTCTCCCCTAAATGAATGCATATTTCTTTGTCAAACTGCTGTTCTACTGGAATATTCCAATGAGATAAACTGACTCTTTGACGAAGAGACCTGACCAAAAGGCAGAACAATAATGATGGTTATCTAGTCACACTACTACTACTACTACTACTACTACTACCAATAATAATAATAATAATAATAATAATTATTATTATAGCACCAATAAAAGCATCTACATTGTAGGTATGTGCAATGAAAAAAAAAAAAAATAAATACTGAGAATCCAAGACTAGTGTACATCATTATGTCTTTGTAAGTGGAATTAAATCAATTCTGTCTAGACACAACTGTTCCTACATCTCAGAATCCGCATTATCTTTCATTGTATTAAATTAAGGTAAAATTAAGCTTAGATTGTTGGTTAAATGAATGGAGTTTGAACCTTGTCTGAAATGTCCTTCATGACCTTAGGCAATTAAGTGACTCTTAAAGCCCTGTTCAAAAGTGCACTTAGTTTGGTGGGTGTCTGAATATGAGTACAGATTACATTTGACTGCAGTGTAGCTGTATTGGAAGGAAGTGTCCATCCTCTCAATGGCAAAAGTCTCTGGACGACAGGAAGGATAGGATGGGTGGGGGTTTGGTAGTGTCATCACTTCTTTTTTTGGATTATTGATCACTTCCTTGCCTTAGTTGCTTTCTGGTTTTTCAGTGAGCTTAAGCTACAATAAGAGATGGACAAGACAAGACCTGAAGATGAAAAATCTATAATCTATCTTGTTCCATACAGAGCATATTTATTAGCACTTACTGGAGTCCGACAGATCACATCCTGGCATTTTTTTTGTTCAGTTTCTCTTGCCATCCACTAAAAGAAGGCAAATAATGAAAGCAGAACAGTCTTGGTCTCATGACGGCACATAAATGACGGAAAGGACACAAAAAATACAATAATTACGTGGGAGTGATTTTAATGCTGCTGTTAGTAGCCTTCTGTACAACCAATACAATAATCTATTGGTCTTAGAATAAACTATATCTTTGTTATACTGTATCATTGACCATTCAGAGTGTGAAAAAGTTTCAATCTGTAAATATGTCTTGCCTATTATACAATTTTTGTGTAATATTCCTGGCAAAATGCTTTGTGTTTATACAAAATCATAAGAAAATGAATTAATTCTCTTGCAGATTCAATGGCAATCTTAGCAATATTGAATGCAAAACCTGATTTTGACTGTTTGCTGCTAAAATTTTTCTAAAGGCGCTATCTCTTTAATTAATTTGCTCTGACAGACTACATTTACCATCTCTTGATAATGAAATGAAAGCCATTGTGCTGAGCATAATAATGCAAAATATGTGTGGCAATTTTCAGCATGAAAAAGAGGGGGATTAAAGGAGGATTGTGCATCAGGTGAGATGAACTGTGGTCTACGGACACGTATTTGCGCACAAATAGAATGTGACGTAATTTCCATATGTTCTTTCAATAGTGCTACTGAAAACAACGGAAAAAGCTCGAATTATGTGTTGAGAATAGTTTTTTTTAATGGTTGTTTCCATGGTCAGAAATTATGTATGAGCTGTATCTCTCATAGTATTTAACCTACTCCCCTTCTTGGCGCTCCATTGTATTATATAGCGCACATCCCCATGCATGAGAAAATTGTGCTGCACGTGCTCCAAGGAATGTGAAGCCTTCTTCTTCACTGTTTTCTGTTTCCTTTCCACACAGGAGAGAGTTATGTCTGTGCCTCAGAGAACTATTACAAGAAGGTCGACTACACGAAGAACGTCAACCCCAACTGGTCCGTCAACGTCAAGGCTGCGGCCAGCCAGCGGGGCCTGCAGTCGCTAGCTAGCGGAAAGGGGGCCAGCGAGGTGAAGGAGAGCAAAGACTTTATTCGTCCGAAGCTGGTGACGGTGATGCGAAGTGGATCCAAACCTCGCAAGGTAGTGCGGGTGCTGCTGAACAAGAAGACGGCCCACTCGTTTGAGCAGGTGCTGACCGACATCACGGAGGCCATCAAGCTGGAGAGCGGAGCGGTCAAGAGGATCTACACTCTGGACGGGAAACAGGTAACGCTCTCGCCGCACAAACTCTGGGCCTCCGTCCCTCTGTACTGTATGGCTTTGGATTACAGTAGAAGGTTATGGTTAGCAATTCTCAAAATGTGATGATGACCCTCTGAGTACGTTGTTCAAGAATGACCCCAGGATTGGACACCGAGCTTGGAGAAGATTGAGAATGTTGTCTCAACACATTTATGTGAAGGATCTACAATTGATGCATGTCCTGTAGAACCATATTACACAAGTACTGTATTGTTTATGCACAACCTTTAATTATGAGTGTCCCTCTGTGATCAAGGTAATAGGCTGTCAAATGCATTTCCATTTTTAAACCCGAGGTGATGAGTTGACTTGAACTTTGATTCTCTTGGCCTGAGCTCCAAACATTAAGCCCAAATCATCACAGATCACGGTTTTGGGATTTAAAATGGCCACTCACAAGAATAAGAACTTGCCAACTGCATGGGCTCTATTGAAGGAAACGTCTAACATCATATCTCTCAACGTTTGTGTCTTATAAGATCTGATACAGGGGTTAGCTATTGGAAATATTCCTTTAAGAATACAGTAGCTCCAGGCCTCGTACAAAAAACATCACTAAAATTTAATATCATAAAATTTACACAAGAAAAACTATCTAGCTGACATTTGATGCAGTATCTGGTAACATTTGTTGGCCAACAAATGAATGTTGTTGCTTTTAAATTTTTTTTTTCCTAGACAATGTGTCTGAAGGCAAGCTGATGCCTTTGGTGAGCTGCGGTGTAAATGATCTGCCATCTTAAATATGGGGCTTCTGTAACCTGAGGAGCTCAAGAGGCGTTGGGAAGAGCTCACTGTACACCACAGATATGCATGAGTGCCTGCACTTTTTCTAGTTAACTTTAAATACTGCACTGAAACTCTACTCCCTTTCTACTGTGGAGAACATCTATCTCTGAGAAAGCAGGTCTTGATGGACAGTTCAAGAGTTCTTTCAGAGTTTGTCTGGCTGGGGGCTTGTTCTCCTTTGCTGCTTTCTGATCATTAATCCACGCTTGACAAGTCTGGTGAAGTTGCTAACTAACACTAACACTAACACTAATGTTGTATCCAGGGCTGCCAACACGGGGGACAACGAGATCAGTTGTCGCAGGCTTTTGGGTCAGGGGGTGCCCAGAACTGGGCCTCTGATTGTCAAAACATCTGCTGTGATGATTTGTCAAAATTAGCTTTTTTTTAAAAAAAAAAAAGTAAAGTGTTTGTGTCACATCTAATGCTTTTTATTTCCAGAAGTTTCCTTGAGATAGTGGTCGAAAACATTTTTACTTTCCCTCCAAGCTAAAAATGGTTTGGCCTATTGCACGGCGTAAATTCAAAACTCTATGGTCTAATCTCCGCCCTCCTGTGAGCGTAAACCAAAGACGATCGAGCACAGCAAAGGGGCGCTAGATGGTTGGAATGGGGCTGTACGTCCGCCATTTTAATAAGTAACTCCGGTGGTCGAGTTGCGCATTCTTTGGGCATTAGAAATTCTTTAAAATAACCATCCTTTTGCTTTCCAAACCAATTCTTGGAGAAATTCATTTGAAATATTAACTGAAATAACAAAGGTGGTTTATTAACCCCTTTGCGCAGAATGCAAATAATGCCAATTTTGCCAATAATGCCAACCTGTCCGCTGCCCTGGTTGTATCCATAGTCAGATAGCAAGCGTTTGGACATTTTCACGCTGTGATGCCGTTGAGAGTTGCTTTGCTTGAGATTCTTCCCTAGGCAGTGATGGTTCCTTTTGCTGCGTTGAGTCACTGCTGCGTTATGAATGTCAGTTCATGGTCCTTATTGTTTTGTATATTAGTGAAACATTTTTGGATGAGATTAAGTGAGGCTGATGCACATGCTTTATAAAGCCAGTCTGTCGGCCATTTTGTGCCTTTCAGAATGTTTTAGACTCAAAAGCTGCTTAATGAGGCGTTTTAATGAATTTTAAAATTCCAGAGATTTTTTTGATTCGCTTTTAACCAGCTATTTGTCTGTGATTTGCATGCACTGATGATGTATAATATCCTAGATTGGGTCTCATTTAAATAATAAAAGTCAGCCTTTTCTCGCTTCATATCAGCCTTGAGGTACATTTTATCAGAAGTAGGGCGGTAGTGAATGCCTCGGTTGAGAAGAATCATTCATTTTCCATAATTTTTTACCTCTCATTTTATTGAATATTCTGTTTCATGTGGATTGGAAAGACAGACTTAAGGTTGAGAAGTCCTGCATGTAGCTAGAGTTTGGCAATGGACCTGCTGCGCTGGGAATTGCTGCAGATTATATCTGAAATATTTTGTTTCCTCATTCCCTGGACACTGATCGCGTACTTGTCGCTGGACATGAGATAATGACTTAAGCAAATGACTGGGACTGTGCATGATGGTCTTCACGTTTCTGGGGTATCTAGGAGACAGAAGTCTAAGTGGGCTCTGCTGCCTTCAATGTCCTTTGAAAGGTTCGGGAAAAGACAGCACCAGACAAGGGGCACAGACACGACGTCTGATGTAATCCAGCGCCACCTCAGTAAACAATGTCACTGCAAAAAACTCACCCTGTCGTGCATTTCCGCTCGCTATTTGGAGCAAATTTTCCATTATCTTCGCACTAAAAAATCTTTATTGTTTAATTGACCCTGTAAAACAACTTTTAATTCCCTAAGTGTCTCTTTTTTATTCTCTATAAATTGATTTTACACTGCTGAAGTTTATTTAACATTAATAATTACCTCTTCCAACAAAGTTGGTGCAGTGGTTATGTTTTTGTACCTGTCTGTCTGTTTGTCTGTCTGCCTGTCTGCCTGTTTGCAAACAACATAACTCAAAAAGTAATGCACGGATTTGTCTGAAATTTTGTGGGTGCATTGCTATTACATCAAGGAAGGACCCTATTAATTTTCACCAAGATCAGTGAAACAATATGGCCGAAACAATAATTGAAATCGCATGACATGCGGGAACTCAAATTTGCTCCCACTCTTGAAAATTTGGATTGTGCTGCCTTGGTGGAGGTTTTGCAGTGTACGAGTAACTCAGGTTTTGCTATGTATTAACTGTAACGGGAAAGTCAACATCAAGTAGACCAAAGCTTTAAATGGATGTGCATTATTTTCGTCATGCCTTTTATAGTGACACAGTAGTGCAGTCATACTACTGAGGACCATATCAGTAACTGACTGAAATGGTGTTGCGTCGTGTAATATCAGAGTGCGGTGCATCGCAGAGGGTGCACCTGTGCAGGATATGAATGCTCTGTCTGCACTGCAGCACTGGCTTTAGAGGGGTGACATACAAGAGTAGCATATCTACTGCTCATTGGCTTGGTGACCCAACATGTGGCACTTAGGCTTCTGCCAAAGCCCTGAAGCCTATCTAAGAGTAAGCCACCTTTTCTGGCCATAGTCTCATTTTTGTCTTATGTATGTTGTTATATATTGATAATCATACTGGTAGCAATACATTTTCAGGGTCCCATTTTGTTTCAAAAAGGTGCAATTGTCTCTGAATGAAACAGACCTGCCTCTGTGCGCCGTAAGAAATTGATTAATCGCCCCAGTTACAATAGAAATGCCACAGTGCCATTATTTGTCGGAATGTGTGGTGACGTCTCATTGAAAGCAGATGGCTCAATGGGTTGTGAGTGTAGCTGTGCCAGGGCTTGATGTTTAGTAACTGAGGTGTACCCTCCCAGAGTGAGGTGTGTTACCCAGAATGCAATTTTATGACCATAGCTGCCATGCTCTGTGGGATGGAGGACAAATCAGTGTACTGTACTAAGTGTACTGACGAAACTTGCTTCTTTTGCCTGAGGCATAGACATGAAAAGACTGCAAGTTTAGAATTATGTCACGTTGTCTGATGGCCGAAGGTACAATGCGCCGGATATGTTCACATTGGCTTTCACAGTCTGCATGATCATTGTGTGAATGTATTTGTCGTTTCAGATGAAAGAGGTTCATGTGAGGTGCATTATCTGTGATCTGTGATTGTTTCTCCACTGCCTGGGGACAGTGTGATGCCATATGAGGGGATGAAATAAAGAACCAATGTTAACCTTGAACAGTGAATGAAAAGGCAGGGATGGGTTAGTGATTCAGAGCCTGTAACGAGACCTAGAAAAATTACCAGAGGATGAAATCCTGAAATACTTTTTTTTCAAGGTGTGTATGTTGGTGAGCATGTGTGCTTATAATGTAGTATGACATTTGATGATAGTTTCTCCTGTTCTTTTCAAGGCTAAAAATTGCCTCTCAAATTTTGCCTGCATTTGCCTAAATGTTAAATGTGCAATATGAACCAGTGCGGACGCGTATTTTATTTTGTCACCTTTTCTCTTGTTTTATAAGTGTTGGAACCGCTGTCTTTTGTGTGGACAAGAAGGCAGAAATCTTTTCACCATTTTCTGTGTGTTATTATACCGTTGTTTGGCCTCGTGGAGCTCCTAAGGCACTACTTAAAATTAGTAAATGTTTGGGTTTTCCCTTGCAGTCTCCTCTCATAATATTGATGGTGAAAATTAAATGTCTGGTTTTGCATCTTGAAAGCACAGAATTGGGAAGTCCCTTTGCTGGACTGAGGAGTCAGTGGTAATGGTTTGCGCTTCAACTCATGGATGCGTCTGTGTATTCAGGGCTGCTGGTGGGGTACTTCACGTATTTCAATGATTCACTGCCCAAGAAGATGGCTCGGACAGAGCTCTCTCTGATTGGCCGGAGCCATTGCCTTTAAGTCTGCAACCCATCAATGCAGGCGATGCTGAGGGGAACTTCCTGAGTCAGCAGCATATGCACCCGGAGACTGAGATAAGCTACTTATGAAAGGGGATGTCGTTGGTCTGGGAGGGTGTGTGTGTGTTTGTGTGTGTGTGTGTGTGTGTGGGTGCGTGCGTGCGCATACAGTACTCAAATTCTACTGTTTTCTCACAAAGCATCTCTAAAGCCATTATCCACCATACACGGACAGGAAGGATACCAGGCAACTGGGATGAGTACCCTCAGCTACAACCACTAACCAGGCCTTGGTGGTTAATTCACTTCTAACTGTAAACACTACTGTTCTGACATGACTGTGGTAATGCAGCTCCCGGGGAAGACTTAAGGCAAAGGATTTCTAAATCAGTATTTCCTACATTTTGTGGGCTTGTCTCCAGGCTATTACACTCTTGGGAGGTTCTAGTAAGTAAAATGTACTTTATTATACCACAGTCTCTCTCACATAATTTAGTTTGGGGCATCCTAGAGGTATAGAGATGGGATTTTGGCATGGGACAGCAATATCCACTGAGAGCAGGATTCTGTAGCATCACGTATGGATGGTGTATGACTTCCAAAGTTTGCTGTCCCATCTCTCATATGCAGTGCAGGGTGGAAAGGCATTTGTTCATCTACAAACAAGATATAGAGGAATTGCAGCTGTAATGTTTTAGCCCACTGGGAAATGGGGAATGAACAATGAAGTAAATAATGTAGCTTCCTTATGTCACTTAGTCCTGTTGTGCCAGACTTTAAAATGTGATGACAGTATGTCAATAATGGTCCGTGAGATATAGCTCTTTTGCTCTCCATCTATTAAATGACTTTAAGTGTTTTTGCTGAGAGCCTCCCAGAGGAACTGGTTCAAAGATACTGAATCCATCCATTCGCATAACTGGCCTCTGCTGAAATGTATAGCTGTGGTGTCATTTTCCATTTGTGGATCTGAGAGACTTTTTCCAGAGTTACCCATCTTAATCGGTCCCATGTCTCCGAAGTCTTTTTCTACTTCCTGTGAAAGAGGAGGTCTGCTGCTCTGCTCATGGTTGCAGACGGCCACATGGGACGAAAGGACTTGCTTTGTCTCTGTATATGTTTTTATGTTCACACCATGTTATATCTCATGTGAAGCACTTGGCGAGTTTGGCCAAGATCTATAAATGTGTCCGTACACACGGGGTAAATATCAATATAAGTGTATTTCCGTGATAAATAAACTTCACTCATTTTCTTTTCAAATGTCCTTTTCAAATGCGGTGGAACTGGCTTGATATAAGCTGCGTTTGATTGCAGAAGGCACAGCACTATATCCTCGTGGATAAGCCTTCACTTTAATTCAAACCACTTCAAATGTCATTGTGTGATCAGTTAGATCACGAATGACACAGTCGAATACCTCAGAGGAGAAGACGGTGACTTTCAACAAAGGCCAGTGCACAGCTAAAGGGCGTAGTGGTTTCGGAATGCATTAGACCGTCCGTACACTCAAATTTCACATTCATACTATTATGATTGATCTTGCATTCCCGTGGCTGAACCTTCTTGGTTTAAAAATGGCCAGAAAGCAACACTTTTCTCTTGAAACTGTTCGTTCAGTTACTGTTTAAAAAATAAAATTTATTGTTCGCATGAGATAATGAAGAAATGAGAATTTCATGCAAAGAAGTGCTGTACTGTCTTGAATAAAGAGCAAAACAGATTGTTACCTGTACAGAAAGAATGTAAAATGTCACATGCGCTGGACGACAGAGTCTTTAAACAGGAACCTGTCCCGTCCTCAGTGTCAATGGCTGCAAATATTCCTATTCTTTTGAGTTTTAATGAATGAGCTGGAAAACTAAGAATAAAATAACATTTTTCTTTGGAACTGGAACACATTTCATTGAATATCCATCCATAATAATTTCCTGTTAGCAACAATGTAACCGAACTAATAGTATTATGAGGCGATAAAAGCTGGATCATAGTCATATACGGTCCACAAACATTTGATTACTACATCTGCACAATATAAACATTACCGGATTTGTGTGACACCTACCCAGTAATAATGGCTTCACACCAGCAGAATATAAATGCTGAAAGATTCACGGTCAAAAGCTACAACCATTCCTGCTACCAATTGACCGTGTGGCTGTGTTCAGTAAGGATGTCAGAGAATACGAATTTCTGTGGCTGTGCAGTCTCCCGTATATCTTGGCTTTGGTTGACTTTGGACAAGGCTGCTGTCTATAAAATGTTCAAACCTTGGTTTACAGGAGGCAGCCAGTGTATTGTTGTGCCTGTGTGACCCCCCCCCCCCCAAACACACACACACACACACCCACGTACACACACACACACACACACATCCTTATTTCACTCCTGCTCTTCTCTCCATCAATCTCTGACAGCTGGTGTGGCTGGTTGCTAGGAGACTGAGTCTGCAGTATAAAGAAAACCCATGCCAGAATGGACTGGCGCGTTAGTATTCCGTTCCTGGGTCCTTATCACCCGGGGAAGACGGTAAAGAAAGACTGACAAGCCCCTTTTTCATGCATATGAAACATGGAGATAAAAGAATTATGTTTCCTCTAATATGCAAAAATATTGAGTTTATGCCAGTTGTACTGCGGTGCCAGCAATGTTTCATGGTGTCGGTGAACTCAGTCTGTGCAGCACGTGGGTGCAAAATATCGAAAAGACCTCATACAGCAATGACTATAAAAGCTCACAACCCTGATTTATTTTGTTCTGCCTTGCTGGCATGCTTCCCCTTAGGTCTTTAATTAAGATGTTACATTCATTAGGGGAACAAATAGGGATTTATTGACAATTACAGTACCATGCAAAACACATTTTCAAAACCACAGACATTTCAGCTTCATCAGATGCACTTCAGCAGATCAAGGTCATGAATTAATTAGATATATGGTGTATTCATTGTGGGACAATGGAAAAATGGGAAAATTGGGAGCCAATTATTAAGCGGTCCAATAGAGTGGAAGCATTCCCATAGGGGCAGAACTGTTATCCTTCACGTGCCCTTGGATGTATGCCGAGGAGCGGCCATTTTGCCGCTGCACACCGAAGCCGTGTAGGAAAGCCTGGGGCGGGGGCTGATCGTGGGATGTACTGGTTCAATTACTTCATCCACAGAGTGCTCCGGTACGCTGGACCGCAGGGAAGAATCGGTCTGGAAAGGGCAGTCATAATGATGACAGCAAGTGGAGCCACAGTAGCTTGTTTAACTCTTCTGTTTCATGTGTGCTCTGCACAATAAGCAGTCTGTATTGCAGCCACGAGTGGCGCGTGGCATTAACGCTGTTCCTTTTCATTCATTTTCAGCAGTCTTCGGTGTTTTCCTGTTCAAGATCTGTCATTTATGGCAAATTTCGGCGAATGGTTCTGATAATATCATCTCAGTTATGAATGTGACTGAATGAGTGTTTTTATGATCTATTTCATTTGAGTCGTTTTGTATTGTTCATGTTTTACCATAATTTCTTTCCCTGTTTATGAAAAGAAACTGCTGCGCATGAAATAGATGTATTTCCAGTGTTTCTTGAGGGCACATACAGAATGTGCTGTTGGCAGTCTGCACTGTTAGTTGAGCTATGTAAGAAATGTCGTGAATATTCTGAGACAGTGGGAGCCGCACTGAGCCTTAGGAGTTAAAGGCATGCTGCGGAGGAGATTGCCATGGTGACGTGACGGTCTACAGCATTGGATTCAGTTGCCATGACAACAGTGCTGAGATTGCTGAACACGCTCTTTAGCTCATCCTAGATGCTCAGAAACTGTAGCGAGTAACAAAGATGTTACTACTACTTATCTAGATGACTACTGCTATTATTGCAATTACTACTACTACTACTACTACTACTACTAATAATAATAATAATAATAATAATATTAATAATAATCATGATCATCATACATATTTCATTGCATATTAATAAAGCCATTTCAGAGAATTTACAGTATTCCATACAGGGAACGTAACCTCACTGTTCCTCATGACTACCTTGGTGGAAGGTAGATTCCATATGTGAATTTAAACCTTGCAGCAGTAACTTTTAACACATACTGTATTTGTATCATCAGTAGAGTCTATTCCAAGGCTTTTAGCTTGTACAAAGACCCCAGGGTTTGTCTTTTTCATTATCTGCGGGAGAATTAATCAATGGCTATGATGGACATTGATGGACCACTTCAACAATTGAAGAGCCTAGTGTTTAAAGTAATTAAGTCACATTTTTACCCACTGTGAGGTAAGGATGGGAAAACTTCATTTATTGGTACCCAAGGCCACTGCCTCAATTTTCTCAAAATGGACATTTTGTGACTTAAGTACTTTTAGCACTGTGGTCTTCAATCAGCAAGCCAATTGACACTAATAATTTTCTACCATATATCGTAAGAATTGTCATTCAGATTAATTTGTAACCCCATGACCTTTTTCCATTGTTCTACAGTCCATTCTTTATTCTCTCTTGCAAATTGAAATCTTTCTTTCCCAGTCAGCTTTGCTAACAAGTGCCTTTTTTTGTGGCCATGCAGCAAATCCCCCCCCCCAATTCTGCAAATATTTGTCGCATTGTACATGTGGAATTGCTTACTTTCTCATTAAACAAAGCCAGGAATTCTACCGTTGATTCTTTACATTGAGACTCCATGAAGCCTTTCAGTGATCTCTGATTACATTAATTTGTGGTTTTTCCTGACCCATTTCTTGATCGAAGTTGATGCATTTACCTCTTTCTTCGGAGTCTGCCAATGACTATAACTTGCCAAACGTGTTGCCAAAGGTTAATATTGCTGCCAACACAAATTGAGTCACCGCCTGTACAACCCCGATTCTGAAATATACTGAGTACAAATGAAAACGCACCACTTGAAAAAAGTCAATATTTAAGTTCAAATGAACTTCAAACACCTTACGGAACCGTCTGCGAGCTGCAGGCCTGCGTGCACGACGTCCTTATTTCAGCCTTATTTCGAAACCAGCATCTACAGTGGGCAAACAGGCACCAGAATTGGCGACTACGACAATGGCACGGTGTCATCTTTTCTGACGAGTCACGATTTCACTTAAGGAACGCAGATAGCCGTATACGTGTTTGGCGGAGACGTGGTGAACATTGTAACGCCGATTGTGTCTTTCAAACGGACCGTTGGGGTGGTTGCAGCGTTATGGTGTGGGGTGGAATAAGCTACCGTCACAGAACCCCTCTCCATATCTGCAGAGGAAGGGTGAACAGCGTCTACTACTGGGACCAGGTGCTGCAATTCCATGTTGTGCCGTTCTTCAACCAACACCACGATGTCCCCACGTTCCAACAGGACAACGCTAGGGCACTCACTGCAAGGGTGTCCATGCAGTACCTTGCACAGCAGAACATCCTCGTGCTTCAGTGGCCAGCTCTGCCACCCGACCTCTCCCCTATCGAGCACTTATGGGATGAAATTGGACGACGTCTTTCACGTCGACGCCAGATGGACAACATCTGAGAACTTGAGGTTGCCCTTGTTCAGGAGTGAAATGCTATCCCTCAGAACACTATCCAGAGACTGATCAACTCCATGCGACGACGATGCACCGCATGTGTCAATGCAAATGGCGGTCACACCCGTTATTGACTTTCCTGTTTGACCCCTACACCAGTTAAACCTCGCTCGCGCATTAACATTATCGTGAATGAAATTGAATGATGTTTACATGTCTTCATCATTCATTATCTCAAATGTATACGTATATACTTCACATATCAATCCGTGGAGCTATTCTAGATTTCGTGAGTGGTGCGTTTTCATTTGTACTCATAGTTGGGACGAAGTGTAAATTGTGAATAAAATCAAAATGCAATGACTTTCAGGTCACATGAGCCAATATTTAATTTACAATAGAACATAGATAACATTTCAAATGTGAAAACTGAGGCATTTTACATTTTTATCCACAAAATGAGCTTATTTCAAATTTTTCTGGCTGCAACAGGTCTCAAAAAAGTTGGGACACAGGCAAAGAAAGGGGCTGAAAAAGCTATTAAGGCTATTGGCATCAGGTGTGTGACATGATTGGCTAAAAAAGGGATGTCTTAGAGAGGCTGAGTCTCTCAGAAGTAAAGATGGCCCGAGGCTCTCCAGCCTGTGAAGGTTTGCGTAAAAAAATTACTTTAAAAACAATGTTCCTTGATGACAAATTAAATCGACAGTGCATGACACCATCAAGTGATTCAGAGAAACTGGAAAAATCTCTGTGCATAAGGGACAAGGCTGAAGACCTTTACTGAATGCCCTTTGGGCACTCAGATGCCACTGCTTCACTCACCAGCATGATTCTGTCTTTGACATTACTCAGTGGGCCCAGGAATACTTTGAGAAACCGCTGTCTGTAAACACAGTTTGCTGTGCCATCCACAGATGCCACCTAAAACTCTATCATGCAAAAAGGAAGCCATTGTTGAGCATGATCCAAAAGCGCTGACGTGTTCTGTGGGCCAAGGCTCATTTAACCCTCTCCAGGCTCATTTTGCAAATTTGCAGCAATAAATCAATTGATGACTGATAATAAAATATAAAGACCACATGGGAAATGGTTTGATAAAGTTACCCTTCCAGCTCCAGTATTGCAAAAATACTACGTTAGTTCCACCTGCAGCCACTAGTGTATAAGAACATTTCTCCATGAATGAAAGATTTTTCATATCTCAAAATAATAAACTGGGCTGGAGAGGGTTAAAATGGACTGTAGCAAAGTGGCAAGGTGTCCTGTGTCCAAATTTAACATTCTTGTTGGAAATCATGGGCATCGTGTCCTCTGGGCTAAAGAGGAGAAAGACCACCCCTCCTATTTTCAGCGTTCAGTTCAAAAGCCAGCATCTCTGATAGTATGGGAATACATTAGTGCATATGGTGTGGGATACTTGCTTGTTTTAAAAAGCACCATGAATGATGAAAGGTATATAAAGGTTTTAGAGCAACATCTGCCCCCCTCCAGATGACATCTATTCCAGGGAAGGCCTTGTGTATTTCAGCAGGACAATGTAAAACCACATACTGCAGCTATTACAACAGCATGGCTTTGTAGTAGAAGAGTCCGTGTGCTGAACTGACCTGCCTGCAGTCCTGATCCTTCACTAATTGAAAACATTTGGCGCTTAATTAAACGAAAAGTCCATCAAAGGAGACCCAAAACTCTCCAGCAGCTGGAAACCTGTATTAAACAAGAGTGGGATCAACTTCCAATGGCTAAACTCAAGAAACTTGTCTCCACAATGCCCAGACGCCTCCACTCTGTGTTAAAAAGAAGAAGGGATGCTATACCATCATAAACAGGCCCCTGTCCCAACTTTTTTGAGACCAGTAGCAGCCATCAAATTTGAAATGAGCTCATTTTATAAGTAAAATTGTAAAATTTCTCAGTTTCAACATTTTCTGTGTTATCTCTGTTCTATAGTGAATAAAATACTGGCTGGTGTGATTTGAAAGTCATTTCCTTTTGATTTTATTCACAATTTACACTTTGTCCAACTATTTCGGAATATGAAAAAACGGAGTTAGACCACTCTTGTCCTCAGGGGCTCAATTGACCGATCCCAAGCCCCGCCTACCATTGTTACTGTTGCTAGGTCGGACAACTAAGCAGGAAACTTCAGCCTTGCATGAGTTCAAAACAACAAGCATAGCGGCGCCCGTTCCGTTCACTGATGCATGCGAGTTGGTGTTATTTTGCCATCACCATTTTGTCTCCCTAAATATGTGCTTTTTGTAGGATGAGAAGCGGCATACCTACGAATGGGAAGATCGAAATGTGACTCGGTGTCACCGTTTATGCAAGCAGAAAAGTTAAGTTAACGTGACTAAGGCTTTTAATGACCCTCTAACAAGATATGTGCTTGGAAGTTTTCCCTGTTATAAGGAACGTCGATGAATATCCGTGTACGTTATCAAATTACTATCAGGTTTCCTCAATTCATTGTACCCTGGTTGAGCATATTTGCCGTCAACCAAATTGTTCATATTGAATCATATGGCTAATGCCAACGTTGTTAAAAGGAAGCGCTAGTTAACTCTGGCTTCTTTTTTCCTCAGCTTCATCTTTGCCCCTGTCCCGTTAAAACACTGCTTGCAGAAATTATCACTGCACAGCACGGATCAAGGGGACAGAGAGAATTTTTTTCTCCTGATTTCTAGCTAACAGCTAAGCCTTTCTCCCCTCCTTGTCTTTTTGAACTCTGTGTTAACAGACAAAGCGACTTGTCCACTGTTTTAAATATTATGCAGGTAAAAAGTATTGTCGCTGAATGTCAGTTGCAAGCCGCTAGCTTGTTAGCCACCTTGTTGATTTTATTAACTGCTCAGTTAATGCAGTCCCAATGACGGTAAGGGTACCAAGGTAGCTCGCTGGTGACCGTAATCAATCGCTGGTGTTTGTTGTAAGTCAGCGGTCTATTCAAGTCAATGGGATGGCTAATTAGCTAGCTAGCATGAAACTTTTATTACAGCCCTTCAAATAAAATTGCTGCAAAAGGCATGAGAACACAACTGCGTGTAGGTTTGTTTGATAAAAGTGCCTTCTGTAATATTCTTGTGTCGTAAATTGTAATTATCTTGTGAGATTTATCACCAATGAAAAAGACACAAATTTCACAACTGTTTCAGATCTTTTTTTAAATTAGTTCAGGAATACATTAAAAAGCTTTTTTGGTTTTGAAAATGGAATAAAAAACCACGCCTTAAACACGGTAGGCATATCGAGTGTCTGTTATGTTACATCGTTTTACCATCGTCAGAAACCCAAAATGCCTGGTTTGACAGCAGCCTGAGGTGACAGTTGTCCAAGGTTCGGTCAGACCCCTGCTTGCCCGATTGTGACGTAGCCGAAAGTGGGCAGGGCTTGGGATTGGTCGATTGGTTCCTTACTGGCTGCTTCCGTATAGAAGATTGAGAATGCTGTGTATAGGAATGGCCCCTGTGACAAGAGATCAAGGTACCCGTAGTGTAGGTCAGTCGTTCTGTGACCAGATTACCACAGTATTTACAAAACCTATGTAATTCATCCAAACTGGACCATACATTTTTTTTCCATGTCATTCAGCCAATGAGCAGCAATTCTGGTTCTTCAAATTCACTGGTAATGCTATTACCCTCAGCTGATGGTAAGACAATCTGAAGATTTGCTGGGTGTTTCTTGCTTTACCTAAACTCCAGAAATGTGTGAAGGAGGCATGGAAGGACTCTTATAAGACATTGGAGAAGTTTTTGCTGATGCCTGTCCTGCTTCCTTTTTCACAGTTTGTGTACCAACTGAGCAGAGTTCGGCTGCAGCACTTGCATAGTCATGTCCTGAAACATTTTCTTTGGCCTGTTATATACTCATTTGTAGTCCATGGGCATGGTCTGAAAATTCAAGTAGAGTTATTTCCGTTTTTCTTACTTCTGTATATAAATATAAATGGCAACTTTTTTATTATATAGGCCTACATTATATTTACCATGGGCAATATCTGTGAAGTAAAATTATCCAGAAATCCAGCAATCCACGTACTTGATCTTCTCTATATATTTAAGGGCAGAAATTGGGCCATGAGTCAAGATTAGATGCTCTGACAGTTGGAAAGGATCGTTTGAAACTGAGTCAGAGATGAGCCGGGAAATGAGCGGAGTAATGGTAGGGTATCTATGTGAAGAGTTAGATTAATCTTGACATCCTATGCTAATTTCTGGCATCTGCAGCATTTGAGCCCCTGACTTATGTTTAAGACATTAGGATATTTCAGAAAGCCCTGCGGCACTGTTGGATACCAGCTGGGTCCACAAGCTCTGCAAGTTTTACCACATGAAAGGCCTCTCACTACCCTATATCTCCTCGTGTATTACTCAGCAATGTGAAAAGAGGATTGGCTGCATTTGTCATGCATTTGCCACGGATGACAGGTTGATAATGCACCTTGGTGGGCGTTTGAATTTCAATTTGTTGTTCTGGCCCATTTTGAGAATATTCTGCTGCAATTTATTTCAGCGCGAGTCGCTAATATTACCTCCTAAGTGGAATTTGGTTAAAGCTGATTTTTCATATCTTGCCCTGAAACATTTACTTCAGTAGAATGGCATACCTCAGTCATGGGACTTCAGTAAGCACCTTCACCCTCCTCCCAGCCCTCATGCATTTTTGAAGTTGTGAATCAAATTTTATGCATAATGAAATCCTGACACAGGGTTTCTTGCTATAAATTCACCGTACTTCTCAGCATTTTGATAAAATTGTGTGATAAAAAGAAGGAATGCTGTTACACGGAACCACTGGCATACTGGATATTAAGACAATTTAGGTCTTAATTGGACTATGTGTTTTGGCTGCATGCTTTCAAACCTGTTGATTAGTTAAAATCTGTGCAAAGTTACAGTAAGGCTTTTAGGTTCATGAGAAAAGGTATTCAGATTTACTCCGCAGAAATTTATTTGACTTTGCTGTTTTCTATGCATTGCTTTTTAAAATCGTTAAAAATAGGCTGATGTGTGAAACTTATTTTTATGTATGGATTATTTTCTCTTTTCAATTCCTTCAAGCCCAATGAAATGCTCCCTTGATGAAGCAGGATTAATTAATTAATTCATTCACTCATTCATATGCTAGTGCTACTGATTGCGGTTTCACCATCATCCACTGTATGTATTCCTACTGATGAATCTCATGCTGACAAGAATCTCCTAATTCTGGCATGAAGTTGGCAGTAATGACTCAGTCTCACAGACAGGGGGCAGACTTTATTGGTGTTTTCCTCATTTTGCTCGCTTAACCTAGACGCTAAACCAAGGCTCTCAAAGAGCAAGGCTGCGTCCGAATAGATAAGAAATTACGTCCTATCGTCTAATTTCTAACCACTTTTGTTTAACCTCTGTGTAAAACGTCATTAGGTAAAGGAAGGGTGTAAAGGGGACTCTTTTACAGCTTAGGGAGAGAGCTTCATTAATAAGAGAATCCGAATGCACTTACACTAGGCACAGTGATCAACTGCCTCCTGCCCGTCATGTTTGTTTGTTTGTTTGTTTTCATCATTGGCCGGATGGATGGTCATGGCAGAATTGTGGCATACCATTTCCTCCTTTCTTTTCGAAAAGGATGGTTCAGTGTACCTTATGCAAAAGGTGATAAAGTAGGAAGCATTGTAGCACCTTTCCTTCACATTTAAAGAATCGGAAAACAATGTGAGGATTACAAAAGGGACCACAAGCGAGAAGGAGGCTTTATTTCTGAAGGGGGGAAACAGCGCAGGCAATGGTACAAAGTCCACAATCCAAAATCAGAAACCAAAGGGCGAAATCCAGAATCGTAACCAGGGCACCAATCACAAAAATCAGTAGTACAAAAGAGGGTCTGGTAACAAGAAGGCAGCGAAGTACAGGGAGTAGGGAAAAATTGATAATCAAGGACGGTCCAGTCAGAAAGATAATCACAATGAGAACTTGGCGAAAATGAACGTGGCACAAGCAAACAAGGGACAACGATCTGACGAGGAAGTGCTGTGAAGAGACACCTAATATACACTTCTGGGAGATCACATGATAACAGTACTCAGGTGCAGGCAGTCAGACTGATTCCAAGGGAGCAACACATTAGGGAGAACCTGATCACATAAAATTGGCAGAAACCAAAACGCGGACAGGGATCACGGGACAATCCTATAGACAAATGCACAGCTTCAGTCAAGGAGTTCTAATGTGCCTAGATACTGAGAGAAAGGATAGCGTGAACAGGTGTGGAGACCCACAGAAACGCAGTAAAGAAGATTAGGGAAAGACAAGAGGCAGAGACTAGAACAGGGTGAATGCTGAGAGCTTGTTAATCAATTAGTAAGTGCAGCTATACAATCCCTAGTGCTCGTTAGTAAGTTAGTTTTATATACAATGTTAGTCTTGGTTTGTAATTTAACAAAAACAACAAACTGTATTGGTTTGTAATGTAGAAAAAGCAAGGTGAAGGGAGTAAACGAGATTGGAAGGAAGGTTGAAATCCAGAAACCATTAAATCACCCGAAAGAGTGGCACGCAGTACTGGGGCTGTGAGCAATGACAAGACCAAAGACTAGACAGGGGAAGACAAACTGCAAAGCATGGTATAAACAAAAACATGGACCGGAGTAAAACTATGGTAAAAAGTAAAACATGGAGAAACAAAACTAAAACAATGCATGAATAAATCTGAGTAACCAAATCACAATACAAATTTCAAGAATAGTCAGACATAGCAAAAATCAAAATATACACATGGCAATCAGACCAGGAACATGGCAAGGTAGAATCAGAATCACAACAAACACTTGGCTACCTCGTAAATACTTCTGGATCGTTTTCTATGAGTTAGGAACTTTCCTAAGCAAAAAAAGACTCTTTGGACGCAGCCCAAGACCCCTCAACGAGGAGTAATTTGTGTTATCAGTCACTTGGGTGTCCTGCCCCTTTGGATAGACTTGTGGCAGTCCTGAATGTATTGATTCCAATGGGGGTAAGTGAACGTGAGCACTGATTATCACACCGATTATTTTGTCCCATTGTCAAAGAATTAAATGTTTGACTTATTTTCACAGGCCACATTTTCTGAACATTCTGGTGCAGTAGTGGCATTTTTAAGACCAACAGATCAGGAGAAAATGAACTTTATTCAAGACCTGCGTCTCTCTCAGCAGTGCTCACATACCATCTGCCAATGGAGAAATACAGTTTAGCTCCTATTATTGATAAACCTTTTTTATTTTTGTTGCCGCTGTATTCTACTACAATTTTAATTCTTCACACGCATGTAATATTTCTGTTTTATGTATCATTGTGATGTCATATTTCACGTGCACGGACTTACGGCAGAACAGCCTAATGGCTGAGGCAAGTTTCTGTGTGGAAATAAAATAAAATAAACAAAAGAAAATGAAATATAAACGCTTCGTACAGATATAAGACAGATGTGTGTATATTCCAACATTTACTGCGAGCAGAACACTGGAAATACTTCCGTGACCGCGCCCACTTAGGAGACAGGATTTCTTATAATGGGGGTCTATTTGGGATAAGGAGTCTTCATTACTTTAGTGTCTTTGGCTGAACTAGTTACTATTGTGTGTGAGTTCGTGCAAGGCAAGCTAACTAGGGTAGGGAGGGTTGTCATGGCAACTGTGCAGCGCAGGGAAGGAGTCCGGTGTGCTTTCCTTGTTACAGGTGTCTGCCTGTGCTCATTGACCGCATCTGCCCTGTTCCGCTTTCGCCATCTACCATTTTCCAACCCTTACAGGAGCTCCTCAGTGCAGCCAAGGAGTATCTCCTTCCCTCTATTGTACAAGAGTGGGTGCTCAGGCCAGGGTTTTCTGCCTGTGAAAACATTCTTTGTGAGACGCACTGCACAAATAGTTTTTGATTTGATTTAGCCTTGGGCTATGAATTGCATGGACAAATTATTTTTATTTAAAGTACTCTACAGAGGGGGATAAAAGGATTGAGAAGAAAGAATTCCTCCCAATACACTTTCTCGAAGCGAGGGATGAGCTCTGTGTGATTGTGTGGGAGGAGAGGTGATAATTCACCACTGTGCGCTATTTACAGTCCAAAGCTGTAACAGAGGGCAAGCTCTCACCGATCGCTGTTGCAGCTGCGTGATATATGAGTCATATGGCGCAACATTGAGTTAAAGAAGTGCGAAGGCAGACTAGAGAAAAGTGCCGTTCGCTGCCTGGTTCTCCTCAGTCACAGTACAGAGGCTGTGGGGTCGTCCGAAAGCAACTCACCTCACCCCTCACTGACCCATATCAATGAATGTGCCGAGCTTTACTGCTGCCTTTGACCTCCCCCTGTCACTTTCCTTTCACTCTGAGTATTTCAGGGCCCTTCCTTCCTGTATCCACTGTTTCATTTTCTCCCAGCCTGCCTTTAGTCCTGGAGGAGCAGTATAGCTGCGGTTGTTTAGAAGTCATTTTCATGTCCTCTTTGTTCGGACGTCTTTGTTAAACCCTCTCCCCGTGAATCCATTGATGTAATTTCTGTCGGTTTTTTCTTTTTTGCCGTTGTGAAATTTGCTGCGGTAGTGGAGTTAAACAGAGATGGACATCCCATATGTCGCTTGGATAGAAGATGTATTCATTTCAAAACTTGAGAACCTATCTGTGTCACCCTGAAATTCGCGTTTAATGCTGATTCTTATTCATTTGCTATTCACTCCTTGGGACATTTGCCGAATCACCAGACTTTGCGAGATGAGCTAATGGATGGTTTTATGATTCATAATATTTTTGCAATTCAACTATTTAATTACCGGCTCAATGGCTTTTAATTGATTTTATCTGTCGTGTTATTGTAGGGTTGCTGAATATGATTTGTGTAAGAAATCAACAACAGCGACCAACAATGCTTTCAATTTGGGAATGTCTTTTTTTAATGGTTTTACAATCCTGTCAGGGGAGTTTCACTCAGTAGGTCTTGCATTTCGTTAAGTGGCTTTTTGTCAGAATTGATTTTGTAATATTTCACGGTGACTTTGTGTGGGGTTAAAAATCATGTTGATTTAGTACACACTAAAGTATGTACAAAGCACTTTTGTATATTCTCATGAATGTATTTAGATCCAGTATACTGCTGTATACAGTATACATTTATTGAACACTGTCTGCTGTATTTGGTCCAGTATAGTCAGCCTCTGGTCTTCTCTTAAGAACCTGTCAATGTACAGGTGCACAAGAACTTTGCTCCATACAGTGCATACACTGCCCGGCCAAAAAAAAAAGCCACCGTTTGGAAATTAATGAACAAATTCTAGAATTGGATCATTATTGCGGTTACTAATATGCTTCAGCTGGCAATAATAATTTTTCCCCTGACTGATGAAGCGCATCGCTACTCATTTCTCAAAAAATCATGTCGGAAGACACATCCCTTGCTGGTGGAAAAGATGTTACAGTATTTCAGAACAGGTAACTTATTGGCCTGTATTTTGCAAAGAAACTCATGAATGCAAAAACAAGTATGAGGAATCATTTTCACAAACATACTTGCCACCACAAAGTCCTGATCTTAGACCCAGTAAAAGTTATTGGCATGTGCTCAAGAAAGACCACCGAATGGTTTAACCATTATGTCGAGAAGACAAGATCTCGGCCAAAAATTATGGCATGTATGATCGAAAATAAATGTTCTGGCATTGCATATAGTTGTCAAAACAATGACAAAATGAATTTGCACTGTAATCAAAGCTACAGGGGTTCCAACTAAATATTTGAGTGTGCAACTTTTTTTTTGGCCGGGCAATGTATTTGACAAGCATTACCGTGGAAGTAAAATCATGTAGATATAAATTTCGACCCTCTGCCTCTAACATTTTGATTTACTTTGAAATGATTTTAGTAACTTGTCTTATTCAAACAATGTAAATCTTGGGTTTTTATCGCAATAATGATTAATTTTCAATTTCATATTCAGTGCTTTAAATAGTTGAGATGCTCACATCTACTGTAACTATAGTTATATTTGTGTTGTGTTTTTGTTAGACTATAATGACACAGCATCATCCAAAGCATTACTAAAGATTGTTTCTCTCAATGGTTTGGCAGAGGTGCTGTTGTATCTTGCCAATGTCTCGACTACTTGAGTCTTTACAAAATGTTACACAGACTGAGCTACACATTAAATTGTCGTGTTACTTGTAAAATTTTGAGAGTATAGTATTAAAAATAATAAACTCATTAAATCTTTCTGAAAAACAACTTCCATTATTTTTTTATTTTTTTTAATTTTATTTTGGCATGATTGTAAATCATTTCATGACAATTTCAACACGACACAACATGTATCATGACCGAAAGGGTCGCGGGAGAAGTGAAATCGCTTATCAGAGTCCCGCCCCCAGCTTCCAGAAAACACAGTTTGGTAATGGTTAAAATATCATAAGGATTATAAATCACAGCAGAGTTAATGTCCATGTATGCTACGTTTTAACGTCAAAGTAAGATCATGAAAATGTATGAATATCATAAGAATTATAATTGCTGATTAAGTGAGTGATTTTTCTTGACAACAGAATTTTGATAAAATTAAATAGCCTGAGGAAGTGGGTTGAGGGCTTAATTAAAAAAAGAACGAATTAGAAAGGTTGTATACGTACCTTGGGTAGCAAATGCCCAGAGTGATGCATTTAACCCTTTGATGCCTGCTCTTTGTCTTCTTTGCCTGTTAAGGGTGGTGGGTTTGGTGACTTTAGTAACCACTGCAGCAAAGGGTTAAAGGGTGAAGTGGTTTTTTATTGAAAGTCACATCTGAAGGAAGCATTGTCTGCAGGTACTTGTCACAATTATCCTAATGTACTTTCAAGCAAACATATGGCCTTACCACTGAGCTCTTGGGAGGCAGGATTTACAGTTAACAAAGGCCACCTCTCTTATTTGCTGTGGATGATGGAAGATGTTTGGCTGATACTGCGCCTGCACTCCCTAACTCTCAGGTCCTGGTCACATCTCCACAAATCACAATAAACCACAATCTGCTATCTTCATAAAGCATCTTAGGTGGTGCAGCCAAAATATTTTATGCTTCAGTTAGCTTTATAACCAAAACATGTTTACCTCCATAAAATAGCCCATTTCAAAATGTTCATGCTGGGGAAAAGCCAGTGTTAAATCAACTCTCATAGAGTACATGGTCCCTCTTCCTGTTGGAACATGTGTTAATGGATTGCTTTTGATTAGCTGTTCTGCTAATAAATATTTGCTTAAATGGGCCCTCAGCACTTTGGGGGAAATAAATTCAAGAAAAATTATGGGAAGAGAGAACATGCCCTCATTTGTAAGGACACATATATACACTACTTTGTCATTGCCTTTCCCTTTTATCACTGAGAAGCCTTTTGGGATGTGTTGATCTCATAAAGAAATTTCAATCAAGAGTAGTCATTAAAACAGTCAGTAGAATAAAGCAGGTATGCTCTTTACGCACTATTTTAGGTCAAAATTTGTTCGTAAGATCAAACTACTCTCAAGTAGTATCTTCAATCATACAAAAAATATTATGCTATAACGTGAAATCAAATTATATTGTAAAATAAAATTCACTGTTAGCATCAAATGTTATTTTTTGCTCTGTACTTTATAGGCGAATGTGTTCTAAAAGTCCTCATCAAAAAGATTTATTCCACTGTCATGCTGGACCTTTAAACATTGAATGTCATCATTGATTTCACTGAATAGCATGTCAGTTTATGTAGTTTATGCTCTACATTGCTGCTTGAAGAATTATGAGATTATACAGTTAAAGATAAACAGTAATGCCATGAATTTAGTATTCCAACTTTACAAAAAAATACCCCATAGCTCCACACGAGAAGTTGTTTTTTAAAAGTAAATCTGACCGTTTATCTTAGCTTGCAGGGCTACCTCAGCATGTCTGTGTAAAATAAAAAAAGTCCTCTTTTCAAAAAAAAAAGAAAGAAAATGCTGCGATAATTGCTCCGCGTCAGCAGTGCATGGAGATTGGGCCTATTTAACAACTGCCCAGGGTGGTAAAAAAAAAGATTGTTGCAGTTGAGATGGACAAACAGTGGGAAAGAGGAAGCTTATGGCTTGAGGGAGTATCACTGTGTTTTTACACAGTAATTAATATGAATGTATGCAGTGTTGTAAAGAGTAATCGGCTTTTAGAACCAGGAACAGAAGGCAGGATGGAAATGTAGCTTTTATTTTTCACTTTTATTGTCTTTAATCTGTGGGGACTAATATCCACTAACTTTAATGTTTTCATTTGGTTCTTTGATCTAAATTAGCGCTAATAAAACAGTTGCTCTAGACATTGAAAAAAATTATGTGTGGAGTCAAAACTGATATTTTGTGAAGTGCCTTATACAAATTAAGTAATTGTCGTATTCACTGTATGTTATTCTGATATAATTGATAACATAATAAATGATAGTATTCAATGTTATGCAGGTGATGATGATGATGATGATTATAATAATAATAATAACAACCACAATAATAATAATAACAATAATAATAATAATAATAATAATTATTATTATTATTATTATTATTGTTGTTGTTGTTATTATTATTGTTATTATTATTATTATTTTATTTGAGCATTTTGGTAGTAATTTTTAATGAGAGCATGCTTTGGGATGACAGGGATTGACGTTAGGATTTGAAAGTTTGGCTTGTCAGCAATAATTTTTAAAGTTGCTTCAGGCAGAATTCTAAGTTAGGGAGCAGCTATTGGCTTGTAATATGAATTTCCATTTTTCCAAAGACTTTCTTGTGATTTGTAGCTTAACCGAATTGGCTTTATCATACACAGCCTGTCCAAAATAAGCTGTTCTTTGGATTTAAATAAGCAAATACTTTAGAGCCTATGATTGGCTCATTATTGCAAAGTTGAATTTCTTTCAGCAGACTACAATTCTTTGAACTCTGACTGATGTAGTGTGTTGCTTCTCATTTGGCGTTGGCGACCAAAGATTTCGGCCAAAAATGAAATCATCTCTGGACGGAAATAAACGTTGTGACTGCATAAGGCTATCGAAACAATGGCATGGCCCAATGAATTATTAGAGCGTACAACTTTTATTTGGCCTGGCAGTGTAGCTTCCAGATTGGGCCAGTCGGGAATCTCTTTAGGCTTTAATCGATTTTCCGTATTGACCCTCTGCATCAATGGAATTTTAAGGGCTTGTATTACAATTAAACAAACACACCTGCAACAACTCTAAAGTGGTTTGTTTAATATAGGTTTCTCAACTCTCGCCTGAATAAGTTCCTTATAAAGTGATGTTTTGAGGTGCTCTAACTGAGATTAATGATCCCATTCTCTCAGCCTGGAAACAGAGGAAAAAGTAATCTGTGTCGCTAGTACGCATAAGGGCTCATTTTACATGAGCTAGAGGACCTTTTAACAGCTCCAACTTTGGAATAAGGAAAGGAAGTTAACATTTTGTTCAATTCCAGACTCAGACCAGCTGAAGTGCGAGACTTAGTCCATTTACAGTCTCTCATTGTGAGAAGTGCTGCGAGGTGATTGCTAGTGCTAGATTTAAAATGCCACACACAGTTTTTTAAAGCTCTCCTCTGTCTCAATGGTTCCGCCTAGCTGTTCCCTTACAGATTGTTTTGTAATTGTCTGTTCAAATATCACCATTATAATACAGCTAAGAGAAGGGAAATGGACGCGAAAATCACAGTAACTGTCATATACAGTGATAGTGAGGTACTAGTCTGATTGAGTGGTTTTTTTTTTTTTTGGTGATTTTAGGGACATGTTCCCTGTATGGACTGTGGAAAGGGCAAGAAGGGGAGAGACAGTGGATAGAGACTGAAAATGAGAGAGAGAGAGAGAGAGAGAGGTGGATTGAGAAGGAGGTTGAGAGAACGATGGTTGTGTATGCACGATGAGCTTCTGCTCCTTATTTCTGTGAAATGTCTGTGAATTTTGCCGATCAGGCAGTGAAAGGGAAGCTAATCTTTTCCGCCCACTCGGACAGTTCAAATGCACCAAGGATAAACCGTACCCTATCTGAAGATAGAAAAGTGATGTCACAGCTGTTTCACAGGCTGGATTGATTGGCTTTATCTACTGTATCCTTTAGGATAAAACCATTACTATGCTAGAAGTGAGGTTTCATGGCCTCAAAGATTTTATATACTGCATATGTGTAAGAAAAGCATGCATATAGCATTGAAAGAGCTTTGGCCTTACTGTTTTTCAGAGGTTTATGTGCGCAACAATGAAGGCTGTAAGTGCAGTTGAGATTTTGCATTCCGTTCTTTCCATTGCAGAAATTTGCTGAACAGTTCATATTGGGTTTTTTTTTCACCAAGTTTACAAGTTCGCAACACGCTGAGTCAATTTTCACATTTAAAAATGGATTTGAAGCATCACTGTCTAAATTAGCAATGCTTTTTTTTGCAGTAGACTGCCATTTGCTGACTCTGGACGTGGAGAAAGTTTTTTGGGAGATACTGCCACTCCTCGTTAGACATGTACGGCTTTGTGTTCCATTGTGGTCAGCACTGCTGCATTCAAAGTGGATGGACTTCTGCAGGCATAACTGTGGGCAAAGAGTTTGCCAATAAAGTGACTTTTCAAAGAATAGCTCAGGAGCCAAAGACAAAGATAGGCTTTGTGGGGTGCGCCTCATGTCCCACGTGTCCCCAGAGTGTGGGAAGATCTGGGATGTACTCCAACAATAATTTTCTGGCTCTGGAAATAGGGGTGGGCGCAGGCCAAGTGGGGACAAGATTGTATCCTGCAGTGGACCCTTGTTCATTCAGCCAAAATGTCAATGGATGTAAGTATAGTAAAAACTGATGTTTGTGTTATTTCTATTTTGTGTGTTAATTTCAGTTCAGTTTGCTTTGCAAAACAGATCATTTTAAGTTTACTTGACTTCTATTGACACCTTAAAGCAAAAGGTGCAATCATTTTTTAAATGTGTGTGATCCCATTATTTATTTAAACAGAGCTTTGATACCTTTGAAATTGACAAAATGGCAATTTGCATAATGGTGAATGTAATTGATTTGGGCATCAAGTGCTGGCCTTTCTGCCTTAATGGACTCTCGTTCAATGATGCTAAATGAAGCTTTTTGTAAGTAAAATTAATCTCTCTTAACTGAATGAATGGATTGCTCTCTTGAGTTTAGTGGGCTTTATCTTGGTTAAAGTTATTTCCAAATTTTTGCTGCTTTTGATTTTCTTAAGTATCCTACACCAGTGGACTTGAAGTAATTCTGATTGCGTCTTGCCGCATGACCTCGTCATTTTGTAAAAAAAAAAAAAAAGTACAAATAATTTCATTTGAATTGATGCACTGTGTTGCCTCATGACTCACTATTCTTATTATGAAGTAAAAGTCCAGTCTAGGAGATACATTATTATTGCCAAGAACTGACATGTACTGTATGTCCATTCAACTTCTTCAGCTGCTGTGTCATCCACAAGGTCATGGGAACTCTGGTACTGCATTGCCAGTTCTGTTTTTGATTCTTTTATGAGGGACCAAAAGCTCACACAGTTTTACAATTGTTGTTCTTCTTCTATTTGTTCTTCCCGATGTGGATCCCGCAGCTCAGAAGCTCTACTCCTAAGTTATTACTTAACCCTTTAAAGCGCAGTCCTTTTTTGAGCAAATTTCCTCCCAAACTAACTGCTCTTGAACCACTTTGATTGCAGGCATAATCATGGTCTTGTTTGAAAGGTGACACGCTGTAGATTGCTCTCAAATTATCAGAATTGCTGAGGATATTATCTAAATTAAGTAAAAATTCTTGAAATGAAATTTTTTGTCTTGCAGAAAAAAAATATTTTATGCTTTCTTCTGCCCCTGTAGCGCTGTGACCAAGTCTCAGCAGCCCAGAGAAATAATACAGCCATACGCCTGAACAACTGCAGGTTCAAATATTATGATTCTGTTACAAATATGCGCATTTTACGGGGGAAAAAAACCTATTCCAAGATGAGGGTAAAACAGGGGTTAACTTTCACCCACTCGCAAACAAGAGAGGAGATGATTAGGATTAATTGCGACAAGGAATTGGCCTGTTTTATATTGGTCGGGTAAATGCCTGTGGTTGGCTTAGTTTGCTTGCTGGAGTATCTGGATTTCCCTTCAACAAGTGTTACATTCCAAAAACAGTAGCATTCTAGCAATGTAACTTTTCACATACACAGTGTATGTATTCTTCTACTATCAATGAATGCAAATAACTTTATCTGTTGAGAAAATAACTCTTGAGGTATGCAATGCTGAGATTGATTTTACAATAATTTTCTGTGTAACTAATGCCAGTCATGGCAATCAGTAACCAGTGTATTTAGCGAGTGTCTGTTACGATAATGAGCTGGTAACATATGTAGGCTAGCTGATGATGGCAAGCATTACTGTTGACGGTATATTATATATAATGTTGCAGAACTGGTGTAGCAATGTTGCCATATAGGCCTCAGCATTAGCCTAGAACCTCAGTGGAGAGTCATTTTGAGCTAACTACTTAAAATTACATTTGCGCTAGCTACCTATGGTTTCTGCTGGATAATATTGTGTATCTAGCTCGGAACACAGTACGAACTACGGTCAGGGGGTGTGCCCTTCCTATGTGGTTGAACCATGGAGGAGGGGCCAGATTTGAATGTTATGTTTACAAACTGGTATGGACAAATCTTACTCGGTATACCTTTAAACAACTATGCTGGTAATATAGATGGGTTAAGTGTTTAGCCCCAGGTCTCGAGATTAAAAGTGTTACCAGATGGACCAAGAGATGGGGGTCAGGTAAGCTGGAGTGTTGCCAGAATTGATGACTTTGTTGAAGATGCCTCTGGGATTGACATAGTTCAGAATGCAACCTCACCTCTTTCACTGACAGATGGTTGCCTTTGGTGCGCATCCATCTTTTGTCTTGTCACTGCTTTGCATATTAACCTGAGATTAACCAATTCCCCCACATTTACTTGCTTGGCCGACTCAAACCAATTTAACCTCTGTCAACAATCATCAGAAGCAAAACAGTTATGAATGTGCCTTGAAATCGTTGTGAACGAATTGTATGTTTTGTGGTTCTTAAGCTGTGCAAGTTTAACAGTTGTGTCTTCTTTTAGTTTGCCTCTACATTTTACAATCAGTATTTATTAGAAATGTTAGTTAATGGGGTGGCTAGATAGTCCTGAGATGAATGTGTCATATGCTTTCCACATACTGCAGTCTGTTCTGGTAAATTATTGACCCCCCTCATAAAATTTTCTTGCACATCTGTAACCCATCCATGTGTTTGCTGACATATGATATTTCAGCGGTGCATTTCTGTTTGTTTCTATATAATCCCTAAGCTGAGAATTTTAATGATTCCTGGGCAGTGTGTCCAGTGTTTTGGTTTCAGACCAAACAAAGTCTGTCTGATTAGATCTTGCAAACAATTTTTCCTGTTTCTAAATGGGAGGTATTATTCCATCAGCAGGTCATGTCTTGGGGCCATTTAACTCAGAACATGACTTACATTAATTCTGTGGCAGGGTCTGTGATTCTGTATGTTTCCCAGACTGGGAATGAGGTATCCTCACATCACCTGCTGTAACCTCTTGCTTTGAGTTCCTCCTACACATCCCTCTAACCTTTACTGTTTTTCTATGACTGATCACTCTAAAGATTCCCTTCGTGAACTTCCCTCAGTGATGCAGATTGTTAGACTCTTCTGGTCATTTTTCAGGTCATACCTGTATCATAATAGTTTAATGGAACCTCATGCAAACTAATCTGGGCTGGCATATATGCAGCACATTTGCAAGTTAAGCACATGCATTCTCCATACATCTCCATACGATTGACAGTGAATGAGCCAAACTGCCCGTCCCACCATGGAATCACTTGCCATAACTGGAGACTCTTAATTAAACAAGACAACAAGTTAGCTATTGGAACCAGCAGGCCAGAATTAACATAAGCACACATTGCAAGTGCCACTGGGAAATATATTCATTTGTCATTGAATGTTACAATAAACATGATAATGCATTCTGGGCAGCACGTTAACAAGCATTGCTATTTGTCAGGATGAGGTATATGCAAAATAACCCCTGGTATTAATTAGTAATTATTAGTAATTATCATAATTAGTTTTTGATTGCACTCTTGGTTATGTTATACTTGGCTAATATGAAGAAAAACCAGTACAGTGCTTTCCAAGTGTATTGGCACCCTTCACCAAAAATACATGCAGTAAACATGCTATAGCTTATGTATTGTCGGCTTAAAGATGGAAATTCATAGACGTGTAAAAATAATGTTCCCTACAGCAGTATTATCTCATCTTCATCACTCAATGAACTCACTGTACACCTGAGTTGCACAAATGTTGGCCCCAAAGTGTGGAATGGGTTTTAGGAGCATCTTGCTGTCCAAAGCTGTACCAAGTGGTGTAAAGTCTAGGCTCGGAGAGTAAAATGGCATGCTCACAGTTTTGCGCCATTGACATCATTAGGACGATTAGCACAATATCTTGGCTAGGAAATAGATCTAATTAGTGCAAACAGCTGGCTGTCCTCAACACACAACTGGACTTCTAATGACCCTTAGACTTTTCGCCTCTGGCTTTACCTCGCTGAGGAATGGCCAATGTACCGCCCTGTCCAGTTTCATTGCCAGGCTGCGGACTGGATCACCGCGTTCACAGAATGCTTTTAGCTGGACTCTTCGACAGTTCAGGAGGTGTATGGAACTCAGTTTGATGAA